>CM065690.1:58092217-58162217 GCA_017654935.2 Phymorhynchus buccinoides | reverse complement strand
TTCGAAGGCTTCCATCAGGTGCAGCCAGTGACCAGGGGAGTGGTCCAAGAGGAAAGCACAGCACGTCTTTCATGTTGGGATCTATTTTCTGTCCCATGACGATCATTCTCCCAAGCAACCATCTGTCAGCTTTCAAGATAACTGATCTGCCATCAGCACATTTTGTCTGCCTCTTTTTTTGCAGCTGATCCAAATGTCTTTAGAGAACTCTTCTTCATGGGATCGTGGAACTTCTTTACTGGTGGATCTGTCTCAAGTCTTTCTGCCTTGAATGTGGCGTAAGCAGTTTCTCCTTTTGTGCGCACATTCTTGAGATCCTCGGCAACCTCCTTCGGTGCAGCAGTCCCTGTTGAAACACTGATCAAGTCAAGATTGCTCTCAAAGGGAATCCAACTGTAAAGTGTTTCTTCCACTGCAGTGACTGCCTCTTCGTCCTGTTCTCGCCTCGATTTCTGGAGATCAGGATGATCAATGCCACGTTTGTTGTGCTGAACCATGTTCCTGAGTTTGGCCAGAAAGCCACTCCTGTGCTCAGCTGTGAGGTAATATCTGCTGACAGCTCCAGGCTTCAAACTGAACCTGGTGGTACCACCTACTGTCTGGGTGTCCCTGTTCATGGTTACTACAGTTGTTTGGTCAACAGGTATGCGGCCAAATGGATTGGATTCGCTGAGTTGAACACTGAAGTTGCCTTCTTTGAAAGCCTCGTAGATCTCTGGATGAGTGGCAGGAACATTGGTCATTTGAGCATAGTATGCAGGGAGGTATCTTGCGTAATTCAGTCTGTCATACACAAAGCACCAAGGGATCATCAGTCGGATGGCGTGAAGATGCAGATCAAGGTCTCCCCCGCGAGAGGCTTGAAGCAGGCCCAACAAGATGTCCTGGATGATGTCAACATACATCATCCAGAAGGCGGAGAGCTCTCCATTGTCTTGACGCAAGTAGTTCAGAAAGTCATTCCACAAGTGAAACACATTTGTCAGCACGGGCTGTTCCAGCAGTGATACAAACGCATCTTGTCCAACATCATCATGGAAGCGGTCAACAAGGTCTTCTAGTTCATTAACAGCTTCCAGCATTTCAGGGTGGTTGTCTTTTACCCACGGGAGGAAGCACTGCCAACTCATGCAAAGAAGGGCTTCCAGGACACATCTGTGCACCCTGACACTTCTTTTGTATGATTTGCCTTCAAATACACCAGTCACAGACCCTTGTGCCAGGATTCCTGATTCAATGCAGAGATCACCAAGACCTGCATCTTGAAAGCGTTTCCCCACAATAGCACGCACATTCATGACAGTGTGGACAGTTGCACGGGACATTATCAAAACGTAACAAAGTGAGATAATCGCCATCTAATGTGATTCAGCAAGAAGGAGCTTATTTCACATTAGCCTTTGATATTTTTCTAACAGAAAGACTTATTGTGGCATGGTTTAAGCAAAGTTTGGTTGATTTTAGTAACATTATCACATTTCAATTGATGATCAAACTGCACTTCCCTCAAAATGTACAACCGGCGTTGGCGCATTAGAAAGTAATGTGATAACACACAGAAAGCTGTGTACCCTGAAGTATTATCATACTTTTTTAAAATCTAGGAGCAATGGGCTTATGAAAAATATACATTAGAGCTGGTTAGCTCAGGTGGTACCGATGGACCCCCCTGGCTCAAAGCCTATTAGGAAAACAAGATAATCTCTCAGTTTTATGCTTAGGAAAACAAGATAATCTCTCAGTTTTATACTTAGGAAAACAAGATAATCTCTCAGTTTTATACTTAGGAAAACAAGATAATCTCTCCGTTTTATACTTAGGAAAACAAGGTAATCTCTCAGTTTTGTTTTTTGGGCAGAGAAAGGGGATGAAACAGCTTGGTTTGGACTTTAGCTCCATTGTAACTCCTTGCCTGCCCACCATTTTTGTGTTCAAGGAATTCCTGTGTGCCGAGCAAAAAAAGCCCAATTTCACCCTCCAATGCTAAAATTGTTGTAACTCCTCAATATTTAACTTTGAAGCTGCAAACTTCACAGAATTATTGTCAATAGATTATACTGCATATACCGGGCTTTAAAATTAGTTTTTGATAAATTAAAGCTTGTTTGTTTTGCAATTTTGTTGTGACAAAAAAAAATTTGTTTGTAGTAAAGTCAGTGAAAGCACACAAGGAAAGGTGACATGAGAGACACCATGCACATCAATACACATACATTGTATGCAGAGACACTCACAGTCAGTGAAAGCACACAGGGAAAGGTGACATGAGGGACACCATGCACATCAATACACATACATTGTATGCAGAGACACTCACAGTCAGTGAAAGCACACAGGGAAAGCTGACATGAGGGACACCATGCACATCAATACACATACATTGTATGAAGAGACACTCACAGTCAGTGAAAGCACACAGGGAAAGGTGACATGAGAGACACCATGCACATCAATACACATACATTGTATGCAGAGACACTCACAGTCAGTGAAAGCACACAGGGAAAGGTGACATGAGAGACACCATGCACATCAATACACATACATTGTATGCAGAGACACTCACAGTCAGTGAAAGCACACAGGGAAAGGTGACATGAGAGACACCATGCACATCAATACACATACATTGTATGCAGAGACACTCACAGTCAGTGAAAGCACACAGGGAAAGCTGACATGAGGGACACCATGCACATCAATACACATACATTGTATGCAGAGACACTCACAGTCAAGAAAGCACACAGGGAAAGGTGACATGAGAGACACCATGCACATCAATACACATACATTGTATGCAGAGACACTCACAGTCAGTGAAAGCACACAGGGAAAGGTGACATGAGAGACACCATGCACATCAATACACATACATTGTATGCAGAGACACTCACAGTCAGTGAAAGCACACAGGGAAAGCTGACATGAGGGACACCATGCACATCAATACACATACATTGTATGCAGAGACACTCACAGTCAGTGAAAGCACACAGGGAAAGGTGACATGAGGGACACCATGCACATCAATACACATACATTGTATGCAGAGACACTCACAGTCAAGAAAGCACACAGGGAAAGGTGACATGAGAGACACCATGCACATCAATACACATACATTGTATGCAGAGACACTCACAGTCAGTGAAAGCACACAGGGAAAGCTGACATGAGGGACACCATGCACATCAATACACATACATTGTATGCAGAGACACTCACAGTACAATACAGACAAAATAAACAAGACAAAAAATACAAAGAAACAAACAAACAAACATGCAGGTAAATAAACCCTAGATCTAAAACTGACCGACCTTTCCATCTTGTTGCTTATTTCTTCAACATTACAGGGTAATCCAGAAGCAATCCACACAGATAATTGAAATATAATCCATTAGATAATCCAGAATACACACTTCAGTGACTGCATCATTTAGCACTTCATCCAACACTTCTAGTGCAGCATATCGTCTAAAACATCCACGTTGTCGAGTACTGCCGCTACTTGACGCCATCTTGTTTTTTTCCAAGAACAAAAATGTCTATCAAATTACAGTAACATTTGCCAAATAAAGGCCAAGGTAGATGACTCTGTAACTTAAACCCTTCTACTGTGTTCTAGGTCATTTTCTGCAGTTATTTCCCTTACACTGTAGCTGAAATATGGTGATGAACAATGCACGTAGTACCTATGTTTACAGGCACACAACAATCATACCAACAGGACGTAGTAGCTACGGGACAAGCAGGCAAGGGGTTAATAATAATTGTGACAGTAAACCATGATTGCTAAACTTGATTGCGAAAGAAGAGATCGGCAAAGGATGCCAACACAAATTTGATACGGCATGACTGGATAAAACTGTATTGGACAGTAAGATCCACATTGGCAAGCCACCAAAAGTTTGATATCACTAATGCCAAGTTTCATTTGAGTACTTTGGTGATGCCATCAACTACACTTTTTTTGTTTTGGGCCCTCTCACATCCCTGTTTAAATGTTTAAAGAAAATCGATAATTTATCAGTTTTCCTCTGACAGTGAAGGGACTAATTGTAAGTCATTTTCTTTTTGACCCAAAAAATTACAAGGAAGCAACATTTTTTTTTTAACATTTCTAAAAGTTTGTTTAGCTTTGTTGTTTTCTACATTTTCTAAAAGTAAGGGAGAAGATAGATACACAATATCTGAAATATGCTGCATATTGTTTTTCTAACCAAAGCCTTTGTATGTGTGCACATTGTGATCAGCTAATGCCCGTGGTTTCAGGTTACCACGCCATCGGCAAGACTCACGACCGGCCGGACGAGGATGATGAGGGGGAGAGGGGAGGGGTGAGGGCCTTTGATCTGCCAGAGCTGACACACAACTTGAATCTGCTGGTCGACATGACGGAGCAGGACATCGTCAACAACCAGCGAACGTAGGATCACACGCACGCATGTTTCCACACCACACACAAAAACATGCACGCACGCACACACACATGTGCACACACACACACACACAAAGACATGCATGCATGCACCCAGTTACGTATATGATGTATAAAAGCAGTTTGTAGTTGCTTATTCGATGCTCCCTCTAAAAATGAAAATTTTCACTTGACTCAACTTGTCAAACACACATTGTTTGTCTCTCTTTCTCTTGACCAAGTGATTGTGGACACAAATACATAGGATGATGCACAACTTTAAAACTATATGCTCAATAAAGTAGATGGTCAAATTCAGAATCCTTGAAATTTACTTGGTGTGTAAGTGAAAGAACTTCATAAAATAGGTGGCGTGAGAAGAGTTGATGGGCACACAAAGACTCTCTGAGTAAAATGTTTGTTGAAATGGAGAACAGAAACACGTTCATACTTGAATTTCCATTGAGCTGATACAAGAAACGAGGACATGCCAACATATTTCTTTTAGCAAAGGGAAGGAGCTACTTTACAATGGAATTTTCATGCATCTAAATAACTGTTGTCATTTGTTTTGTTAAGATTTTGGAAAGAGATGAGTGCTACTACAGAATGTCTCTTTTTGTGTGGCAGGCTGCGTCACAATGAAGATGATGTGGTGACGCTGAAGTACGAAGAGGATCGGATGGACACCATGTGCCGACAGGAGGAGGAGCAGCTGAAGAAGCTACAGTGTCTCATGGACATCGTCACCAGGCAAGCCTAGTGCTGTGTTGTCTTGTCTATTAGCTTCCTCAGTGTTGTGTTGTTTTGATCATCATCTTATTAACTTACTCAGTGTTGTGTTGATCACCATCATATTAACTTACTCAGTGTTGTGTTGATCACCATCATATTAACTTACTCAGTGTTGTGTTGTTTTGATTGTCATCGTATTAACTTACTCAGTGTTGTGTTGTTTTGATCACCATCATATTAACTTACTCAGTGTTGTGTTGTTTTGATCGCCATCGTATTAACTTACTCAGTGTTGTGTTGTTTTGATCGCCATTGTATTAACTTACTCAGTGTTGTGTTGATCGCCATTGTATTAACTTACTCAGTGTTGTGTTGTTTTGATCGCCATCGTATTAACTTACTCAGTGTTGTGTTGTTTTGATCACCATCGTATTAACTTACTCAGTGTTGTGTTGTTTTGATCGCCATCATATTAACTTACTCAGTGTTGTGTTGTTTTGATCGCCATTGTATTAACTTACTCAGTGTTGTGTTGTTTTGATCGCCATCGTATTAACTTACTCAGTGTTGTGTTGTTTTGATCACCATCGTATTAACTTACTCAGTGTTGTGTTGATCGCCATTGTATTAACTTACTCAGTGTTGTGTTGATCACCATCGTATTAACTTACTCAGTGTTGTGTTGTGTTGATCGCCATTGTATTAACTTACTCAGTGTTGTGTTGATCGCCATTGTATTAACTTACTCAGTGTTGTGTTGTTTTGATCGCCATTGTATTAACTTACTCAGTGTTGTGTTGATCGCCATTGTATTAACTTACTCAGTGTTGTGTTGTTTTGATCGCCATCATATTAACTTACTCAGTGTTGTGTTGATCGCCATTGTATTAACTTACTGAGTGTTGTGTTGTTTTGATCGCCATTGTATTAACTTACTGAGTGTTGTGTTGTTTTGATCGCCATTGTATTAACTTACTCAGTGTTGTGTTGTTTTGATCGCCATTGTATTAACTTACTCAGTGTTGTGTTGTTTTGATCGCCATTGTATTAACTTACTCAGTGTTGTGTTGTTTTGATCGCCATCGTATTAACTTACTCAGTGTTGTGTTGATCGCCATTGTATTAACTTACTCAGTGTTGTGTTGTTTTGATCGCCATTGTATTAACTTACTCAGTGTTGTGTTGTTTTGATCGCCATCATATTAACTTACTCAGTGTTGTGTTGATCGCCATTGTATTAACTTACTCAGTGTTGTGTTGTGTTGATCGCCATTGTATTAACTTACTGAGTGTTGTGTTGTTTTGATCGCCATCGTATTAACTTACTCAGTGTTGTGTTGTTTTGATTGTCATCGTATTAACTTACTCAGTGTTGTTTTGATCGCCATCGTATTAACTTACTCAGTGTTGTGTTGTTTTGTACGTCATTGTATTGACTTACTCACGATAAATGAGCTCCATCGGATTCATGGCCTGCACAACCGTTGAAGGCAATTTAGCCATAATGATTGTTTGGAGAGGTTCAGAGCTTCGGATTGTTTTCAGACTTCATGGGTCATGTGACCTATGGCTGCTCAAAGTTCATTAGTAAACATGAATTTGTGTACATATGTGTGTATGTGTGCATGCATGCGTGTAGCAACATTTTGGAGAGAGAGAGAGAGAGAGGGGTTGTGGTATTTTTCATACAAATAGTACCCACACCTTCTGGAAGTTCTGTGCCAGCAATTTTGTCTAATCTGTCACTCTCTTTGACTCCCTTTTCCTTTTCTAACTACCATCTACTATTTTTCTGCCTTATTGGTCCATTCTCTTGCTTTTTTCCTAGAAATTATTCTCCTTGGATATCTCCCTCCTAATCCAAAATGTGTTGGCTGAATGCCGCAAGGAGACCAGAAAACTGAACTTATATGTTTGTTACTCATGGCCAAATGGTCTGGAAACGCAGAAGAAGAAAGATGAAGTTTACCACTTTGAACCATCATCAGAAAAAGAGACAGATATTAAGGAGAAAAACACACATAAAAATGAGACGTGCAGATTGGAAGGAGTAGACCAATAACAAAATGGTGGGTTTTCTTTGTTTTCCAGCTGTGAAGAGCGCAGTTGCAAGGACAGTGACAACCCGCTGACGTTGGACGAGTGTGTGTCGGTGTTCAAAGTGCTCCGCGATGAGTTCCACTCGGAGTACAAACTCTACGACTTGTCTGCCCTGTCTATAGCCATCATATTTCCTCTAGTAAGAGTCTGTGTGTGTGTGTGTGTGTGTCTACAATTTGTCTGCCCTGTCTATAGCCATCATATTTCCTCTAGTAAGATTCTGTGTGTGTGTGTGTCTACAATTTGTCTGCCCTGTCTATAGCCATCATATTTCCTCTAGTAAGATTCTGTGTGTGTGTGTGTCTATGACTTGTCTGCCCTGTCTATAGCCATCATATTTCCTCTAGTAAGATTCTGTGTGTGTGTGTGTCTACAATTTGTCTGCCCTGTCTATAGCCATCATCTTTCCTCTAGTAAGAGTCTGTGTGTGTGTGTGTCTACAATTTGTCTGCCCTGTCTATAGCCATCATATTTCCTCTAGTAAGAGTCTGTGTGTGTGTGTGTGTGTGTGTGTGTGTGTGTCTACAATTTGTCTGCCCTGTCTATAGCCATCATATTTCCTGTAGTAAGAGTCTGTGTGTGTGTGTGTGTGTGTGTGTCTACAATTTGTCTGCCCTGTCTATAGCCATCATATTTCCTCTAGTAAGAGTCTGTGTGTGTGTGTGTCTATGACTTGTCTGCCCTGTCTATAGCCATCATCTTTCCTCTAGTAAGAGTCTGTGTGTGTGTGTGTGTGTGTGTGTCTACGATTTGTCTGAAGAAGTGCTTTTTTATAGATCAGCCTTAAAAAGTGACAGCTGGAATGCCTGAGAGACAGTGGTAGTTTGTTCCAAGTAGCTGGGGCCTGGAAAGTAAAGGATCTTTCACCATAAGTTTTTGTTTCGACCAAGGGAAGTTGTGGAAGACGAGAATCGGAGGAGGAGCGGAACTGGCGAGATGGTGTGTAAGTTTATTTATTTATTAAGAAGATTTCTATAGTGCATGCCTTTAAGCTCTGTGCGTAAGTATGCAGCAGATCAGACTGGTAAACAGGACGGGAGCAGAGCCAGAGATGACAGCAGAGCTCAGAGCGGAACACTTGTACTCTATCCTTTTAGAGATCGGATCGAGTACACGCTTTCCACCCGTAACACTCTTCCACATAGAAGAGGAGGCAACTGCTATTCCTGCTGTTCTGGAAAGCTGGGTTAGGCTTTGTCTTAGTATGCCCACATAGCCAGTGTTTTAGTCCTGAGGAATTTGGGGCCTTTGGTATTGGGCGTGGTGCACCCCCAAAGGCCAAGCACTGAGGACCGTTGCAGTGCCTGTGATGTGTGCTGTTTCTGCCAGATGAGGGAGTTTCTGTCCCAGTGGGACATCCTGCCTGATGAAGGGGTGATGTGTGCTGTTTCTGCCAGATGAAGGAGTTTCTGTCCCAGTGGGACATCCTGGCTGATGAAGGGGTGATGTGTGCTGTTTCTGCCAGATGAAGGAGTTTCTGTCCAAGTGGGACATCCTGGCTGATGAAGGGGTGATGTGTGGTGTTTCTGCCAGTCGAAGGAGTTTCTGTCCAAGTGGGACATCCTGGCTGATGAAGGGGTGATGTGTGCTGTTTCTGCCAGATGAAGGAAGTTTCTGTCCAAGTGGGACATCCTGGCTGATGAAGGGGTGATGTGTGCTGTTTCTGCCAGATGAAGGAGTTTCTGTCCAAGTGGGACATCCTGGCTGATGAAGGGGTGATGTGTGCTGTTTCTGCCAGATGAAGGAGTTTCTGTCCAAGTGGGACATCCTGGCTGATGAAGGGGTGATGTGTGCTGTTTCTGCCAGATGAGGGAGTTTCTGTCCCAGTGGGACATCCTGGCTGATGAAGGGGTGATGTGTGCTGTTTCTGCCAGATGAAGGAGTTTCTGTCCCAGTGGGACATCCTGGCTGATGAAGGGGTGATGTGTGGTGTTTCTGCCAGATGAGGGAGTTTCTGTCCAAGTGGGACATCCTGGCTGATGAAGGGGTGATGTGTGCTGTTTCTGCCAGATGAGGGAGTTTCTGTCCCAGTGGGACATCCTGGCTGATGAAGGGGTGATGTGTGCTGTTTCTGCCAGATGAGGGAGTTTCTGTCCAAGTGGGACATCCTGGCTGATGAAGGGGTGATGTGTGCTGTTTCTGCCAGATGAAGGAGTTTCTGTCCCAGTGGGACATCCTGGCTGATGAAGGGGTGATGTGTGCTGTTTCTGCCAGATGAAGGAGTTTCTGTCCCAGTGGGACATCCTGGCTGATGAAGGGGTGATGTGTGCTGTTTCTGCCAGATGATGGGAGTTTCTGTCCCAGTGGGACATCCTGGCTGATGAAGGGGTGATGTGTGCTGTTTCTGCCAGATGAGGGAGTTTCTGTCCAAGTGGGACATCCTGGCTGATGAAGGGGTGATGTGTGCTGTTTCTGCCAGATGAAGGAGTTTCTGTCCAAGTGGGACATCCTGGCTGATGAAGGGGTGATGTGTGCTGTTTCTGCCAGATGAGGGAGTTTCTGTCCAAGTGGGACATCCTGGCTGATGAAGGGGTGATGTGTGCTGTTTCTGCCAGATGAAGGAGTTTCTGTCCCAGTGGGACATCCTGGCTGATGAAGGGGTGATGTGTGCTGTTTCTGCCAGATGAAGGAGTTTCTGTCCCAGTGGGACATCCTGGCTGATGAAGGGGTGATGTGTGCTGTTTCTGCCAGATGAGGGAGTTTCTGTCCCAGTGGGACATCCTGGCTGATGAAGGGGTGATGTGTGGTGTTTCTGCCAGATGAGGGAGTTTCTGTCCCAGTGGGACATCCTGGCTGATGAAGGGGTGATGTGTGCTGTTTCTGCCAGATGAGGGAGTTTCTGTCCCAGTGGGACATCCTGGCTGATGAAGGGGTGATGTGTGCTGTTTCTGCCAGATGAGGGAGTTTCTGTCCCAGTGGGACATCCTGGCTGATGAAGGGGTGATGTGTGCTGTTTCTGCCAGATGAAGGAGTTTCTGTCCCAGTGGGACATCCTGGCTGATGAAGGGGTGATGTGTGCTGTTTCTGCCAGATGAGGGAGTTTCTGTCCAAGTGGGACATCCTGGCTGATGAAGGGGTGATGTGTGCTGTTTCTGCCAGATGAAGGAGTTTCTGTCCAAGTGGGACATCCTGGCTGATGAAGGGGTGATGTGTGCTGTTTCTGCCAGATGAAGGAGTTTCTGTCCCAGTGGGACATCCTGGCTGATGAAGGGGTGATGTGTGGTGTTTCTGCCAGATGAAGGAGTTTCTGTCCAAGTGGGACATCCTGGCTGATGAAGGGGTGATGTGTGGTGTTTCTGCCAGATGAGGGAGTTTCTGTCCCAGTGGGACATCCTGGCTGATGAAGGGGTGATGTGTGCTGTTTCTGCCAGATGAGGGAGTTTCTGTCCCAGTGGGACATCCTGGCTGATGAAGGGGTGATGTGTGCTGTTTCTGCCAGATGAAGGAGTTTCTGTCCAAGTGGGACATCCTGGCTGATGAAGGGGTGATGTGTGCTGTTTCTGCCAGATGAAGGAGTTTCTGTCCAAGTGGGACATCCTGGCTGATGAAGGGGTGATGTGTGCTGTTTCTGCCAGATGAAGGAGTTTCTGTCCAAGTGGGACATCCTGGCTGATGAAGGGGTGATGTGTGGTGTTTCTGCCAGATGAAGGAGTTTCTGTCCAAGTGGGACATCCTGGCTGATGAAGGGGTGATGTGTGCTGTTTCTGCCAGATGAGGGAGTTTCTGTCCCAGTGGGACATCCTGGCTGATGAAGGGGTGATGTGTGGTGTTTCTGCCAGATGAGGGAGTTTCTGTCCAAGTGGGACATCCTGGCTGATGAAGGGGTGATGTGTGCTGTTTCTGCCAGATGAGGGAGTTTCTGTCCAAGTGGGACATCCTGGCTGATGAAGGGGTGATGTGTGGTGTTTCTGCCAGATGAGGGAGTTTCTGTCCAAGTGGGACATCCTGGCTGATGAAGGGGTGATGTGTGGTGTTTCTGCCAGATGAGGGAGTTTCTGTCCAAGTGGGACATCCTGGCTGATGAAGGGGTGATGTGTGCTGTTTCTGCCAGATGAGGGAGTTTCTGTCCAAGTGGGACATCCTGGCTGACCCGTCCTACGGCTCCGTCACCATGCAGGAGTGGCGCCTCCTGCTGGAAGACCCCGAGGCCTCTGCCCTGACCTCTAGTGGCAGCTCCATGCACGACGCCGACCCCTACCACCGACTATTATGGGATGTTTGGCTGCCCCCTGTCAGAGCTACTATTATGTGAGTCACTGTGTGTGTGTAGTGTGTGTGTGAATTGAACAATGTTTTAATTTTTCAGGCCTCTAGTTCCTAGAATAAGGTCAAGGATAAAAAGAACTAAAGAGAAATACAGTATTGATTCTAGAGCGCGGTCTTGCAGGATTCAGCATTTTTTCACCCTAGGACGCATAAAATCGCGAACAGTGCGGCACAAAAAATAAAACGAACGCACTTTTACTTAGCGAGTGCGTAGTCGCGGCTGCTGTGTGTATATCCCTCTCAAGACTGAGTGAAACCGAGCATCCTTTCTGTCCTCGTTTCTGATTGGCCGATGACTCTGGCTTTATCCAATCACACAAATTTTCACTCATGAGCACATATTTTCAGTCCGCCATTTTTGTTTGGGGCACACTATCGAGTTCAATGCTACAGACGGCGATTCTCGTTCTGTTGTAGGGCCTCTGAAGGCGTAGTGAGCAAAGAAAACAAAGCAAACTTGTTTAATTTCGTGGCCTATCAACGAAGGATATTTGTACAACTAAGAATATACTCAATGGGTCAGGAAGTGAAACGGAACTCGCGATGCCGACAGATGTGTCATTACTGTCAACCAGAACCGGATTGGAACTTCTTGAAACTGCCTTTCCCAACGAACTGGAAAGACGCGAAAAACGGTCTTTCCAAAGGCTTGGTTGTGTTTCAAGGAAGAGGGCGAGGGCGATAACATCCACGATGAGAGCTTTGACGCGATCACTGAATCGGCGAAAGTCACAACTCGGAACTCGAAGAATCTTGAGTGCGGCATTTGAACGCGGCAGTAGTGAAGTGAGAACTTCGGCCTGAGCACAATGCGTGCGCGCACGCACGCACGCACGCTCTCTCTCTCTCTCTCTCTCTCTCTCTCTCTCTCTCTCTCTCTCTCTGAGTCTCTCTCTCTCTCTCTCTCTCTCACACACACACACACACACACACAGACACTGACTGTAACACAGGTTCTCTCTGTTTAAACGTTCTCACCCTTCTTCCTTCGTCTCTCACTCACTTTTTTCTCATTCATTGTGTCTTAGTTTAAAGTTACTGTCTCACTTTTTAAGATTTTTTTTCATGTCTATTTTTTGGTCCTTGTCCCACCACATACTCATTCTAGTCTCTTTCTCTCCTGCCCCCCCCCCCCCCCCCCCCCCCCCCAACTTCCAAGTCAACTCTCATTTAGAATATATATGCAGCTAGAAAGTTTGCAAGACCAAGTAAGTTTGTAAGGTTGAACTAGTTTCATTCATTTTAAAAGAAAAGCAATACTACCATTTTTAAACGTTTTAGCGTGCACATACAATTTAGTTAATATGCCCCCTTTTTTGTTAGCTAGGGGAGCCCAGGGCTCCCTTTTGAAAAATCCTAGAATCAACACTGGAAATATGCACACAATCATGATTATCAGTAGGCAATCTATAAGTTTTCAAGAAAATTTCTGTCTGATTTTTATGACATTAAACAAAAATATACTCGGCCCGCGAATGTTCCAGACAGATGCATTGTTTGACACATTTATGTATAGCATGTCACCAACAGGAAGATAGTTTTGCCTTAAATCAAGTGTGTATGTGAATGTGTGTGTGAGTGTGTGTAAGATAGTATTTCATAATTGATTTAATGTTTTCATTTAATCTGCTGCACATTTTTACTTTGTAAAAAGCATTCATATTGAACTTGTTCTTAAATGGACAATAAAGTTTTTTTGAAATTTGAATTGATTTTGAAACAGAATCAGACATCAGGTCTTGCACAGATTTTATATAAAACATTTTTGGTTATCTCAGTCAAGAACAACAAACATTCTTGTGAGTATTGCAGTATTTGAAATGTGTTGTATCACAATCCTTCTGAGAGAAAAAAGAACGAAAGAAAATGGTGTTTTCTTGCTGCATTCATGCCATGACTGGATGCTGGCTTTGCTCTTTGCTGTTGGGTTGGTTCCATGGACCAAACACTGGAAGTTCATTGATGTGGTAGACCATCCTGTTTCTATTCCTTCCCTGGGAAGTGGAACCCTCGTGACTTTCAGCCGGTGATCTTCATGCTGGAGTCGTGGGACCCGGCCCTGCTGCCCTGGGTGGTGGACCTAAACACTGGAGCTCCATTGATATGGCAAACCGTTCTGTCTTTCCCCAGGAAGTGGAACCCTCGTGACTTTCAGCCGGTGATCTCCATGCTGGAGTCGTGGGGCCCGGCCCTGCTGCCGGGGGTTGTGGACAACGTTCTGGAGCAGCTGGTGCTGCCTCGACTGCTGCAGGAGGTGGAGGCCTGGAACCCCCTGACTGACACCACCCCCATCCACTCCTGGCTCCACCCATGGCTTCCCCTCATGGGTCAGTAGCAGAGACGCCTTCCATCAGGGAGCGTCCATAGTCCCCATCCACTCCTGGCTCCACCCATAGCTGCCCCTCATGGGTCAGTAGCAGAGACGCCTTCCATCAGGGAGCGTCCATAGTCCCCATCCACTCCTGGCTCCACCCACTCCTGGCTCCACATAGCTGCCCCTCATGGGTCAGTAGCAGAGACGCCTTCCATCAGGGAGCGTCCATAGCCCCCATCCACTCCTGGCTCCACCCATAGCTGCCCCTCATGGGTCAGTAGCAGAGACGCCTTCCATCAGGGAGCGTCCATAGTCCCCATCCACTCCTGGCTCCACCCATAGCTGCCCCTCATGGGTCAGTAGCAGAGACGCCTTTCATCAGGGAGCGTCCATAGCCCCCATCCACTCCTGGCTCCACCCATAGCTGCCCCTCATGGGTCAGTAGCAGAGACGCCTTCCATCAGGGAGCGTCCATAGTCCCCATCCACTCCTGGCTCCACCCATAGCTGCCCCTCATGGGTCAGTAGCAGAGACGCCTTTCATCAGGGAGCGTCCATAGCCCCCATCCACTCCTGGCTCCACCCATAGCTGCCCCTCATGGGTCAGTAGCAGAGACGCCTTCCATCAGGGAGCGTCCATAGTCCCCATCCACTCCTGGCTCCACCCATAGCTGCCCCTCATGGGTCAGTAGCAGAGACGCCTTCCATCAGGGAGCGTCCATAGCCCCCATCCACTCCTGGCTCCACCCATAGCTGCCCCTCATGGGTCAGTAGCAGAGACGCCTTTCATCAGGGAGCGTCCATAGCCCCCATCCACTCCTGGCTCCACCCATAGCTGCCCCTCATGGGTCAGTAGCAGAGACGCCTTCCATCAGGGAGCGTCCATAGTCCCCATCCACTCCTGGCTCCACCCATAGCTGCCCCTCATGGGTCAGTAGCAGAGACGCCTTCCATCAGGGAGCGTCCATAGCCCCCATCCACTCCTGGCTCCACCCATAGCTGCCCCTCATGGGTCAGTAGCAGAGACGCCTTCCATCAGGGAGCGTCCATAGTCCCCATCCACTCCTGGCTCCACCCATAGCTGCCCCTCATGGGTCAGTAGCAGAGACGCCTTTCATCAGGGAGCGTCCATAGCCCCCATCCACTCCTGGCTCCACCCATAGCTGCCCCTCATGGGTCAGTAGCAGAGACGCCTTCCATCAGGGAGCGTCCATAGTCCCCATCCACTCCTGGCTCCACCCATAGCTGCCCCTCATGGGTCAGTAGCAGAGACGCCTTCCATCAGGGAGCGTCCATAGCCCCCATCCACTCCTGGCTCCACCCATAGCTGCCCCTCATGGGTCAGTAGCAGAGACGCCTTCCATCAGGGAGCGTCCATAGTCCCCATCCACTCCTGGCTCCACCCATAGCTGCCCCTCATGGGTCAGTAGAGACGCCTTCCATCAGGGAGCGTCCATAGCCCCCATCCACTCCTGGCTCCACCCATAGCTGCCCCTCATGGGTCAGTAGCAGAGACGCCTTCCATCAGGGAGCGTCCATAGTCCCCATCCACTCCTGGCTCCACCCATAGCTGCCCCTCATGGGTCAGTAGTAGAGACGCCTTCCATCAGGGAGCGTCCATAGCCCCCATCCACTCCTGGCTCCACCCATAGCTGCCCCTCATGGGTCAGTAGTAGAGACGCCTTCCATCAGGGAGCGTCCTTAGTCCCCATCCACTCCTGGCTCCACCCATAGCTGCCCCTCATGGGTCAGTAGAGACGCCTTCCATCAGGGAGCGTCCTTAGTCCCCATCCACTCCTGGCTCCACCCATAGCTGCCCCTCATGGGTCAGTAGAGACGCCTTCCATCAGGGAGCGTCCTTAGTCCCCATCCACTCCTGGCTCCACCCATAGCTGCCCCTCATGGGTCAGTAGAGACGCCTTCCATCAGGGAGCGTCCTTAGTCCCCATCCACTCCTGGCTCCACCCATAGCTGCCCCTCATGGGTCAGTAGTAGAGACGCCTTCCATCAGGGAGCGTCCTTAGTCCCCATCCACTCCTGGCTCCACCCATAGCTGCCCCTCATGGGTCAGTAGTAGAGACGCCTTCCATCAGGGAGCGTCCATAGCCCCCATCCACTCCTGGCTCCACCCATAGCTGCCCCTCATGGGTAAGTAGCAGGGTAGTAGCAGGGGGGGGGGGGTTGTAGGGTTTTTTTCCCCTGAAAATTGTGGCAAATACGTGGGGTGGGGGTGGGTGGGGGGGGATGTTTGTGTTCCTGAAAATCAAATATTGGGGGTAGGGTAGTAGACATCTGAGGTGGTGATGATGAAATTACAAATTGTATAGAAAAACGTGTCAGGATACAACCACCAGAGCAGACACTGCACTGCTGCTGAGTCAGCTCGGTGGAGTTCACAGGAGCCTGTTCTGAGCCAACCCCTAGGTGTGGGTGTGGGGGTAGGTTGTCGGATCCTTTACAATTCGCAATAGATTTCTGTTGACAGGAACAAATAGCCAACTAATTCTTCTTCTTCTACGATCGCTCAGACAGTTTCCTGTCAAATGAGCACAGATGCGTTATGCGCCAAACTAAAAAATAGACCCAGCATGTCCATCTTCGGCTGGAGAACATCTTGGCAAGTGTTTCTAGAAAAAAAGGCAGGAGAAAGGACCGGTAAGGCAGAAAGATAGGAGATGACAGTAAGCAAAGGGAAAAGGCAGGAGAAAGGACCAGTAAGGCAGAAAGATAGTAGATAACAGTAAGCAAAGGGAAAAGGCAGGAGAAAGGACCGGTAAGGCAGAAAGATAGTAGATGACAGTAAGCAAAGGGAAAAGGCAGGAGAAAGGACCGGTAAGGCAGAAAGATAGGAGATGACAGAAAGCAAAGGGAAAAGGCAGGAGAAAGGACCGGTCAAAGATAGAGATGACAGAAGCAAAGGAAAAGGCAGGAGAAAAGACACAAGGCAGACTAGGAGATCCAGTAAGCAAAGGGAAAAGGCAGGAGAAAGGACCGGTAAGGCAGACAGATAAGAGATGACAGAAAGCAAAGGGGGCAGGCGACTATCAGTTTGGCTTTACAGTCCTCAAAGGGAAAAGGCCTGGGAAGGCACATATGGGACATCAGGGGGGAAGCGCCTGACTCCATCTTGTGTTTAAGCCAGGTGATCGCCTGGAGAAAGATAGGAGTACAGCGCCCATCCGGCACAAGCTGGCGTGCGCCCTGACCAGCTGGCACCCCTCGGACGTGTCTGCCAAGATCATCCTGGAGCCCTGGGCTGGGGTGTTCAGGCAGGGCCACATGGACGCCTTCCTCGTCAAGAACGTGCTGCCCAAGCTGGGCCAGACCCTGGAGGAGATGGCTATCACCCCGCACCAACAGAACCTGGGTTAGTCCTGATGATGATGATGGTGATGGGAGATGGACCAGTATGGTGATGGTGATGGTGATGATGATGGTGGTGATGATGATGATAATGGTGAGGAATGTGCTGCCCAAGCTGGGCCAGACCCTGGAGGAGATGGCTATCACCCCGCACCAACAGAACCTGGGTTAGTCCTGTGATGATGGAGATGGTGATGGTGATGATGATGGTGATGGTGATGATGAAAGATGATGGAGAAAGATGATGATGATGATGGTGAAAGGAATGTGCTGCCCAAGCTGGGCCAGACCCTGGAGGAGATGGCTGTCACCCCGCACCAACAGAACCTGGGTTAGTCCTGTGATGATGATGGGGATGCGCCTGACTGATGATGGTGATGGCCTGGAGCCGCTGCGCCCATCCGGCACAAGCTGGCGTGCGCCCTGACCAGCTGATGGTGATGCCATGATGATCCTGGAGCCCTGGGCTGAGGAATGTGCTGCCCAAGCTGGGCCAGACCCTGGAGGAGATGGCTATCACCCCGCACCAACAGAACCTGGGTTAGTCCTGTGATGATGATGATGATGATGGTGATGATGATGGTGAGGAGGAATGTGCTGCCCAAGCTGGGCCAGACCCTGTGATGATGATGATGATGGTGATGATGGTGATGATGATGATGGTGAGGAATGTGCTGCCCAAGCTGGGCCAGACCCTGGAGGAGATGGCTGTCACCCCGCACCAACAGAACCTGGGTTAGTCCTGTGATGGTGATGGTGATGGTGATGATGGTGAGGAATGTGCTGCCCAAGCTGGGCCAGACCCTGGAGGAGATGGCTGTCACCCCGCACCAACAGAACCTGGGTTAGTCCTGTGATGATGGTGATGATGATGGTGATAATGGTGGTATGTGTCTATCCATAAATCTGCTCCATCTTACCTCTGCGACAATATTTCCATTTATACAGGGTGCATCTTTAAAACCATTTTGGAGGATGATTTCTCAAGTCTAATAGGAAGTTTCCACTGTGTTATTAACAGTATAATAAGAAAATATATTAACAAAGCCTGAATTTGGTGAAAAATTTGTGAACAAATAAAGTGCCTTATTTCTGTAACATTTGGAGGATGTATCTTAACATACAACAAACAAACAACTACACGAGTGTAAAGTGAAGTTATTTTATTGACAAGAGACAAAGCAGAACTACTGGATATTTCGGCGAATGTGCTTTTATCAACATAGACAAGCATGTATCTTCAAATCAGGTGTGCATGATAGTAAAACAAAGATGGTTTGTGTAACATTTGGGGGTGTGCCTCATAATAAATTGCGCCTTATAGTCTGTAAACTGTTGTGCATTATTCAGACCTGTTTTCCCTATGGATTTGTCCATAATTATTACGTTTTGAGACCTCCGATTACGCTATTACGGTCAGCAACAACAAAATCTGCATTTCCGCTGAACGAGTGCGAAAAAAGAAGAAGAAGAAATCGAAAGAAGGCATGGCGTTTGAGCCGTACTTGCTACTGTGTCGTCTGCTATCAAAGGTATCACTTTGAGTGATGTCCCTTGAATGAATACTTCCGGTTTATTTCTCCATGCCGCCTTTTTTCTAGGTACGAAGTGCAATCTGAAGGCATGCCGAAAAAAAACCCACTTGCAAGCGGGATTCTGACTCTGATCCTGATCGGACGCCAAAGAAAAAAGCGAGGTCCCTCGTCCTGCCTCAACGCAACCAAAATTTCGGCAGTTGTTGAAGTTTGGTTTGGATGCTGCGTGCGTGTACGTTCCCCCCCCCCCCCCCCCCCCCCCCCCCCCCCCCCCGCTCAAGCAAAAGGTTTAACGGCAGCGAAAAATTCTGGTGGAAGGATTTCTCGGCCAGCAAAATTACAGACAGATGCCTGAAATTACTGATTTCAGAGCTTGGGATTAGTCATTACTGACAGTGAAGATTTTGGGTAAACAGGTCTGATTACTATTGAAGTGGTGTATTGATGTAAGTGTTGACTGTTGATGCCCCAGACCCGTGGCGGTGGGTGATGGTCTGTAAACTATTGTGCACTATTATTGAAGTGGTGCATTGATGTAACTGTTGACTGTTTATTGAAGTGGTGCATTGATGTGACTTGACTGTTTATTGAAGTGGTGCATTGATGTAACTGTTGACTGTTTATTGAAGTGGTGCATTGATGTAAGTGTTGACTGTTGGTGCCCCAGACCCGTGGCGCTGGGTGATGGCCTGGAAGGACCTGATGCCCATAGCCCCCATGGTCACCATTCTGGACGCAAAGTTCTTCCCCAAGTGGCTGCAGGTAAAGTTATATATTCCGCCTGTATGTGTGGGTGAAAAGGGGGGTGTGTGTGTGTGAGTCATTGAGTGTGCGGCATTGTGTGTGCATGCATACATGTGTGTGTGTGTTAGTCATTGAATGTGCATCATTGTGTGTGCATGCATACATGTGTGCGTGTGTGAGAGTCATTGAATGTGCGTCATTGTGTGTGCATGCATACATGTGTGCGTGTGTCAGAGTCATTGAGTGTGCGTCATTGTGTGTGCATGCATACATGTGTGTGTGTGCGTGTGTGTGTGAGTCATTGAGTCTGCGTCATTGTGTGTGCATGCATACATGTGTGTGTGTGTGCGTGTGTGTGTGAGTCATTGAGTCTGCGTCATTGTGTGTGCATGCATACATGTGTGTGTGTGTGTGTGAGTCATTGAGTGTGCGTCATTGTGTGTGCATGCATACATGTGTGTGTGTGCGTGTTGTGTGTGCATGCATACATGTGTGTGTGCATGCATGTGTGTGTGTGTGTGTGTGTGTGAGTCATTGAGTGTGCGTCATTGTGTGTGCATGCATACATGTGTGTGTGTGTGTGTGAGTCATTGTAATGTAGTTTGTGTGTGTTCTGTGCCTTTTGGTTTTTATTACCTGTATTTGTAGTGACTTTGTAAAGTGCAGAGAGCTTTTGCACTATAGAAATCTTTCGAAGAAAATAAATAAATGAAATAAATATATTGGTCCCAATTTCATCCTCCCTATGCCAAAAAAACCCGTTTTAAATCTCAAAATATCAATTGTCTCAAAATAAAGTTTCAGTCCTTTTGATTTTGGCTTGACCAATGTCCAGTGTAGTAGATGTTGATGTGGTGTGCCCTGAAGTAAAGCCTTGCAAGAATAGCTGTATTTCAAAAACAGCTTCTTTCCCAGAACCATAGTAGATGTTGATGTGGTGTGCCCTGAAGTAAAGCCTTGCAAGAATAGCTGTACTTCAAAAACAGCTTCTTTCCCAGAACCATCCAGGAATGAAACCGCCTGAACTCCAGGGTTGTTTCTGCAGGGTTCGACTCAATGGAGTCACGTCGGAGACGTGTTTCCGGCACTGTTCCAACCATTTGGAGTCGCGTTGGAGGGAGTTTTCCAATTTCGGCGATTTTCAGTCCCCTACGAAGCAAAATAAGAGGGAAATAACTCGCTGTTCCTATGAATCCTCAGACCTTTTTCTTGCAGTTGCTTCCCTTAGACCATCTCCCCTGTCTCCTATTTTCGTTTTATTCTTCTTTGAAATGAACTACTTAGTACTATCATCTTAACATTTTGCTTAATTCCAATAGGGCGGTGACCACATAGTTTACTTTATTCGAACATTAAAGGAAGAAATGTTTGTGTTTATACTAAATTATAGCTTAAGTTATGCTCTTTACATACTATACCAAACCAAGTCTATCAAAACTTAACTAACTTTGTGATAATAGATCAAGATCATAACAAAGTTGTCGGGTGGTCGAGTGAGAAAGTTGTTTTCCTGACGAAGCGCATTGCATCAGATTACTGACATCGTGAAGTATAAGTGGCTCACTCGTTCAAAGTAAGAAGTTTCCAAAAATATACCAATTTATTTATCACTCGGTGCATGTCGCATATTTGTATGACATGCATTCGATTTTTGGTGAACTTTAGAACTAAAATTATGCGATTTGAGTGGGGGAACTCTGCCGTTTTCTGTGTGACTCAATGCCCTCCCAGTGCCCCTCTCCTGCCCCTCCCACACTCAATACCCTCCCAGTACCCCTCTCCTGCCCCTCCCACACTCAGTACCCTCCCAGTACCCCTCTCCTGCCCCTCCCACACTCAGTACCCTCCCAGTACCCCTCTCCTGCCCCTCCCACACTCAATGCCCTCCCAGTACCCCTCTCCTGCCCCTCCCACACTCAATACCCTCCCAGTACCCCTCTCCTGCCCCTCCCACACTCAATGCCCTCCCAGTACCCCTCTCCTGCCCCTCCCACACTCAGTACCCTCCCAGTACCCCTCTCCTGCCCCTCCCACACTCAGTACCCTCCCAGTACCCCTCTCCTGCCCCTCCCACACTCAATGCCCTCCCAGTACCCCTCTCCTGCCCCTCCCACACTCAATGCCCTCCCAGTACCCCTCTCCTGCCCCTCCCACACTCAATGCCCTCCCAGTACCCCTCTCCTGCCCCTCCCACACTCAGTACCCTCCCAGTACCCCTCTCCTGCCCCTCCCACACTCAATGCCCTCCCAGTACCCCTCTCCTGCCCCTCCCACACTCAGTACCCTCCCAGTACCCCTCTCCTGCCCCTCCCACACTCAATACCCTCCAGTACCCCTCTCCTGCCCCTCCCACACACCCCTACCCCAAATGTAGTTAGATTGGGGCTTCCGGTACTTGGCATCATGCTGGTTGAACATGCGCTGGCTGGCCAGGTCATGTCAAGCTAGATCAGGTCTCCTCCCCTAGTTCTTGTTGATGTTTTGCTATCAACTGACTTCAAGATCAAGAGAAGCGACTGTGTGTGAGCTCATCTGCACGGTGCGGTGTGACTGTGTGAGCTAATCTGTGCGGTGCGGTGCGACTGTGTGTGAGCTAATCTGTGCGGTGCGGCGCGACTGTGTGTGAGCTCATCTGTACATTGCGGCGTGACTGTGTGTGAGCTCATCTGTGCATTGCGGCGTGACTGTGTGTGAGCTCATCTGTGCATTGCGGCGTGACTGTGTGTGAGCTCATCTGTGCATTGCGGCGTGACTAAGTGTGAGCTCATCTGCGCGGTGCGGCGTGACTGTGTGTGAGCTAATCTGTGCGGTGCGGTGTGGCTGTGTGTGAGCTCATCTGTGCATTGCGGCGTGACTGTGTGTGAGCTCATCTGCGCGGTGCGGCGTGACTGTGTGTGAGCTAATCTGTGCGGTGCGGTGTGGCTGTGTGTGAGCTAATCTGTGCGGTGCGGTGTGACTGTGTGTGAGCTAATCTGTGCGGTGCAGTGTGACTGTGTGTGAGCTAATCTGTGCGGTGCAGTGTGACTGTGTGTGAGCTAATCTGTGCGGTGCGGCGCGACTGTGTGTGAGCTCATCTGTACATTGCGGCGTGACTGTGTGTGAGCTCATCTGTACATTGCGGCGTGACTGTGTGTGAGCTCATCTGTGCATTGCGGCGTGACTGTGTGTGAGCTCATCTGTGCATTGCGGCGTGACTGTGTGTGAGCTCATCTGTGCATTGCGGCGTGACTGTGTGTGAGCTCATCTGTGCGGTGCGGTGCGACTGTGTGTGAGCTAATCTGTGCGGTGCAGTGTGACTGTGTGTGAGCTAATCTGTGCGGTGCGGTGTGACTGTGTGTGAGCTAATCTGTGCGGTGCGGCGTGACTGTGTGTGAGCTCATCTGTGCATTGCGGCGTGACTGTGTGTGAGCTCATCTGCGCGGTGCGGTGTGACTGCAGGTTCTGGTGGCCTGGCTGACCAATCTGCCCAACTACACCGAGATCACCCGCTGGTACCTGGGCTGGAAGGCACTGTTCCCCGAAAAACTGCTCCAGTACCCCACCATTAGAGGTAGGATGCTGTTTACACCACACTTTGCACTGTTTGCACCACACTTTACACTGTTTACACCACACTGTTTACACCACACTTTGCACTGTTTACACCACACTTTACACTGTTTACACCACACTTTACACTGCTTACACCACACTTTACACTGTTTACACCACACTTTACACTGCTTACACCACACTTTACACTGCTTACACCACATTTTACACTGCTTACACCACACTTTATACTGCTTACACCACACTTTACACTGCTTACACCACACTTTACACTGCTTACACCACACTTTACACTGTTTACACCACACTTTACACTGCTTACACCACACTTTACACTGCTTACACCACACTTTACACTGCTTACACCACACTTTACACTGTTTACACCACACTTTACACTGCTTACACCACACTTTACACTGCTTACACCACACTTTACACTGCTTACACCACACTTTACACTGCTTACACCACACTTTACACTGCTTACACCACACTTTACACTGTTTACACCACACTTTACACTGTTTACACCACACTTTACACTGCTTACACCACACTTTACACTGTTTACACCACACTTTACACTGTTTACACCACACTTTACACTGCTTACACCACACTTTTGTTTACACCACACTTTGCACTGTTTACACCACACTTTACACTGTTTACACCACACTTTGCACTGTTTACACCACACTTTACACTGTTTACACCACACTTTGCACTGTTTACACCACACTTTACACTGTTTACACCACACTTTACACTGTTTACACCACACTTTACACTGTTTACACCACACTTTACACTGTTTACACCACACTTTACACTGTTTACACCACACTTTGCACTGTGTACACCACACTTTACACTGTGTACACCACACTTTACACTGTTTACACCACACTTTACACTGTGTACACCACACTTTACGCTGTGTACATCACACTTTACACTGTGTACACCACACTTTGCACTGTGTACACCACACTTTACACTGTGTACACCACACTTTACACTGGTTATACACTGTTTACACCACACTTTACACTGTTTACACCACACTTTACACTGTTTACACCACACTTTACACTGTGTACACCACACTTTTACACCACACTTTATACACCACACTTTACACTGTGTACACCACACTTTATACTGTTTACACCATACTTTACACTGTTTACACCACACTTTACACTGTTGACACCAACTTTACACTGTTTACACCACACTTTACACTGTTTACACCAACTTTACACTGTTTACACCACACTTTACACTGTTTACACCACACTTTACACTGTTTACACCACACTTTACACTGTTTACACCATACTTTACACTGTTTACACCATACTTTACACTGTTTACACTATACATTACACTGTTTACACCACACTTTACACTGTTTACACCACACTTTACACTGTTTACACTATACATTACACTGTTTACACCATACTTTACACTGTTTACACCATACTTTACACTGTTTACACCACACTTTACACTGTTTACACCACACTTTACACTGTTTACACCATACTTTACACTGTTTACACCATACTTTACACTGTTTACACCATACATTACACTGTTTACACCACACTTTACACTGTTTACACCATACTTTACACTGTTTACACCACACTTTACACTGTTTACACTATACATTACACTGTTTACACCATACATTACACTGTTTACACCACACTTTACACTGTTTACACCACACTTTACACTGTTTACACCACACTTTACACTGTTTACACCACACTTTACATTGTTTACACCACACTTTACACTGTTTACACTATGCATTACACTGTTTACACCACACTTTACACTGTTTACACCACACTTTACACTGTTTACACCACACTTTACACTGTTTACACCATACATTACACTGTTTACACCGCACTTTACATTGTTTACACCACACTTTACACTGTTTACACCACACTTTACATTGTTTACACCACACTTTACACTGTTTACACTATACATTACACTGTTTACACCATACATTACACTGTTTACACCACACTTTACATTGTTTACACCACACTTTACACTGTTCACACTATACATTACACTGTTTACACCACACTTTACACTGTGTACACCGCACTTTACACTGTTTACACCAACTTTACACTGTTTACACCATACTTTACACTGTTTACACCGCACTTTACACTGTTGACACCAACTTTACACTGTTTACATCATACTTTACACTGTTTACACCAACTTTACACTGTTTACACCACACTTTACACTGTTTACACCGCACTTTACACTGTTTACACCAACTTTACACTGTTTACACCATACATTACACTGTTTACACCATACATTACACTGTTTACACTATACATTACACTGTTTACACCACACTTTACATTGTTTACACCACACTTTACACTGTTTACACTATACATTACACTGTTTACACCATACTTTACACTGTTTACACCATACTTTACACTGTTTACACCATACATTACACTGTTTACACCATACATTACACTGTTCACACCATACTTTACACTGTTTACACTATACATTACACTGTTTACACCACACTTTACATTGTTTACACCATACTTTACACTGTTTACACTACACATTACACTGTTCACACTATACATTACACTGTTCACACCATACATTACACTGTTTACACCACACTTTACACTGTTTACACCACACTTTACACTGTTTACACCACACTTTACACTGTTTACACCATACATTACACTGTTTACACCACACTTTACATTGTTTACACCACACTTTACACTGTTTACACTATACATTACACTGTTTACACCACACTTTACATTGTTTACACCATACTTTACACTGTTTACACCATACATTACACTGTTTACACCATACTTTACACTGTTTACACCATACATTACACTGTTTACACTATACATTACACTGTTTACACCATACATTACACTGTTTACACCACACTTTACATTGTTTACACCACACTTTACACTGTTCACACTATACATTACACTGTTTACACCATACTTTATGCTGTTCACACTATGTATTACACTGTTTACAACACACTTTACATTGTTTACACCTCACTTTACACTGTTTACACTATGCATTACACTGTTTACACCATACTTTACACTGTTTACACTATACATTACACTGTTTACACCACACTTTACACTGTTTACACCATACATTTACACTGTTTACACCACATTTACACTTACATTGCACTGTTTACACCACACTTTACACTGTTTACACCATACATTACACTGTTTACACCATACATTACACTGTTTACACCATACATTACACTGTTTACACCATACATTACACTGTTTACACCATACATTACACTGTTTACACCATACATTACACTGTTTACACCATACTTTACACTGTTCACACCATACATTACACTGTTTACACCATACATTACACTGTTTACACCATACATTACACTGTTTACACCATACTTTACACTGTTCACACTATACATTACACTGTTCACACCATACATTACACTGTTTACACCATACATTACACTGTTTACACCATACTTTACACTGTTCACACTATACATTACACTGTTCACACTATACATTACACTGTTTACACCACACTTTACATTGTTTACACCACACTTTACACTGTTTACACTATACATTACACTGTTTACACCACACTTTACACTGTTTACACCACACTTTACACTGTTTACACCACACTTTACATTGTTTACACCACACTTTACACTGTTTACACCACACTTTACACTGTTTACACCATACTTTACATTGTTTACACCACACTTTACACTGTTCACACTATACATTACACTGTTCACACTATACATTACACTGTTCACACTATACATTACACTGTTCACACCATACATTACACTGTTCACACCATACATTACACTGTTCACACCATACATTACACTGTTTACACCATACATTACACTGTTCACACTATACATTACACTGTTCACACTATACATTACACTGTTTACACCACACTTTACACTGTTCACACTATACATTACACTGTTTACACCATACTTTACATTGTTTACACCACACTTTACACTGTTCACACTATGCATTACACTGTTCACACCATACATTACTGTTCACACCATACATTACACTGTTCACACTATACATTACACTGTTCACACTATACATTACACTGTTCACACTATACATTACACTGTTCACACTATACATTACACTGTTCACACTATACATTACACTGTTTACACCATACTTTACACTGTTCACACTATACATTACACTGTTTACACCACACTTTACATTGTTCACACTATGCATTACACTGTTCACACTATACATTACACTGTTCACACTATACATTACACTGTTCACACTATACATTACACTGTTCACACTATACATTACACTGTTCACACTATACATTACACTGTTTACACCATACTTTACACTGTTCACACTATACATTACACTGTTTACACCACACTTTACATTGTTCACACTATGCATTACACTGTTCACACTATACATTACACTGTTCACACTATACATTACACTGTTCACACTATACATTACACTGTTCACACTATACATTACACTGTTTACACCATACTTTACATTGTTCACACCATACATTACACTGTTCACACTATACATTACACTGTTTACACCATACTTTACACTGTTCACACCATACATTACACTGTTCACACTATACATTACACTGTTTACACCATACTTTACACTGTTCACACTATACATTACACTGTTTACACCACACTTTACATTGTTCACACTATGCATTACACTGTTCACACTATACATTACACTGTTCACACTATACATTACACTGTTCACACTATACATTACACTGTTTACACTTTACATTGTTCACACCATACATTACACTGTTCACACTATACATTACACTGTTTACACCATACTTTACACTGTTCACACTATACATTACACTGTTTACACCACACTTTACATTGTTCACACCATACTTTTCACTGTTCACACTATACATTACACTGTTTACACCACACTTTACATTGTTCACACTATACATTACACTGTTCACACTATACATTACATTGTTCACACTATACATTACACTGTTCACACTATACATTACACTGTCTACACCACACTTTACATTGTTTACACCACACTTTACATTGTTTACACCACACTTTACATTGTTTACACCACACTTTACATAAGTGTTTACACCACATAACTAATTATAATAGACAAATTTTGCAAAAACAAAAATACCCTTCTACCTCATTTACAAGCATTTAAAGTTTACAAGACGTAGACATTCTACATACAAAATACGAATTATAAAATAATTGTAAATACATTTTTTACAAGATTTCTGCAATAAAACGGACCCCCACACACACACCTCACACACAAACACTAATCAATCATAATATGTCCGAAACAAGTGAGTTTTAAGGGCAGAGCGAAAGGCGGAAATAGAGTCAGATGAGCGGACATGTTGTGGGAGGGAATTCCATAAGTGAGGTGCTAAATAGTAGAAGGATCGTTCACCAATAGTTGTTTTTAAGAAATAGGAATAAAACCAAATAGGAAATTGTTTTTGTTGTCTTCTCCGCATTGCGCATCCTGTAGTCACTTAATGTGTAAGATGTGACCCAGCACCACGAAGGGACATTAAGTCGCTGGGCTAGTTTCTCACAACAGGCTTGCAAAGTCAAAAAGATCATTTTTATCAATTTTGAGTTATGGGTATTGCGTGCTCTCTAACATCTTATCTTTCATATTTATAAAGGACAATCTTTGTTATGGTCTCCAAATACCCTCAAAAGTGCTTTAAAATGAGTAGGTTGATGCATTTTCTTCAGCTAGGCTAAACTTCAGACTGTGATTTATTTTCTCAAAATGGCCAACAGTCACCCTACCAACTTGAAATGCTTATAACTCTGAAGTGGAAAAAGTTACGAGAATGGTTCTTATATCATTTTTAAAGAGAATTGCCTGAAGTTTCCAACTGTGCCATCTTCTCAGAATGGTGATTTTGACACTTAATGTCCCTTTCGTTGAGCTGGCTCACATATATGAGACGTCGTGACTACGAGAACTTGGCAGACTTGAAGGCCTAAAGGCAGACCATAGTGTAATTGCTGTTTGCCCGTTGTGCCTGCAGAGCGACTAAGATAACTTGGCAGACTGGAAGGCATAGTGTAATTGCTGTTTGCCCGTTGTGCCTGCAGAGCACATGAACAAGGCCCTGGACATGATGAACCAGGCGCTGTCCTGGCCCCGGGGATTAAGGCAGACCATAGTGTAATTGCTGTTTGCCCGTTGTGCCTGCAGAGCACATGAACAAGGCCCTGGACATGATGAACCAGGCGCTGTCCTGGCCCCGGGGATTAAGGCAGACCATAGTGTAATTGCTGTTTGCCCGTTGTGCCTGCAGAGCACATGAACAAGGCCCTGGACATGATGAACCAGGCGCTGTCCTGGCCCCGGGGATTAAGGCAGACCATAGTGTAATTGCTGTTTGCCCGTTGTGCCTGCAGAGCACATGAACAAGGCCCTGGACATGATGAACCAGGCGCTGTCCTGGCCCCGGGGATTAAGGCAGACCATAGTGTAATTGCTGTTTGCCCGTTGTGCCTGCAGAGCACATGAACAAGGCCCTGGACATGATGAACCAGGCGCTGTCCTGGCCCCGGGGATTAAGGCAGACCATGGTGTAATTGCTGTTTGCCCGTTGTGCCTGCAGAGCACATGAACAAGGCCCTGGACATCATGAACCAGGCACTGTCCTGGCCCTGGGGATTAAGGCAGACCATGGTGTAATTGCTGTTTGCCCGTTGTGCCTGCAGAGCACATGAACAAGGCCCTGGACATCATGAACCAGGCGCTGTCCGGCCACTTGGCGCCGGGGATGAAGGAGAACATGGCCTACTTCACACACACCCAGCGCAGAAGCAACGACGCCAACACCCTCACACCATCGGCAGCGGCGTCAGACAAACAGCCACCCCCTCCTGTCTCACGGGTCGGACCAGAGGTGAGGTTAAACGATCCCATTTGTAATTGTATCGTAATAGTAGATGATGTAGGAACTATCTTGACATCAGAGTCAGAGTGGATTGAACAGACCAAAACTCCCACATGGTGTCAGAAGTGGGATTCGAACCCACACCCAAATGCGTCAATCTAATTTAATCATACTATACCAACACTCAAAACAACTGCATTAGCCTAAAACAACCTGGAACCTTACCCTAGCAATAGCTAAAACGAAAGTGGGCCCAAGGGACTGCACCCATACCGCAGGGAGCAGCGGGAGTGACTCCCCTTACTTCCGGGTATGACGCGCACCCTTGGGACACCGGATATGTCATTCTTAAATTTTCCAGCCTTTCATCCACACCTGGGCCTACCCTGCTCCGCCTTTTCTGACTCTTGTCTATCTGGTGGGTTCGTTCCGTGTTTAGCTTTGTTCTATTCAGTTTCTTGGGAAGGCTGTTAGTCATCCTATCGATATTATTTCATTGTCATTTCTTGGTGTTCGTTTTAGTTGAAAAATTATTTCGTTCACTCTGTTGTTCGTTTTCGGGGTGGCGTCAGCCATTATGGCTTCTTGCACCCCTCGGTTTCCACTTCGGGGAAAGCAGTTTCTCTTCTGTTTTCCAAGTCAGTTGACTCTTCTTCTCTCACTAGGGACCCTTTGGGCAGGTTCTCTTAATCTTCTCAAGAAGTTTTCGTCTAATCCTCTCACAAATCCTACTCCTAACGTCCAGTCACAGTCCGTTTCGGTTACACCGGCCTAACCGGTTTCGGAGCCCATTCCAGTTTCTCTCCCTTCGGAGGTTTCTGCTCCTTCTCCTTTTCCGTTGGACTCGCAGGCTTTGTACTACGTCACTTGGACTCTTCGGGTTTCAGGGTTCTCCCTTTCGCATCGACAGAATCTTCCTTTTTCGGTTCTATGTTTAGGTCAGAGAGGGTGCCGCCAGTTGTCTCTTCTAACTTGAGACTGTCACTGGCGCAGCCCTCTCTCCTTCTTCTGTTCAGGAGGCCCTTGTCCGCTAGGCCAGCGTCGACCTCAACAGGGATAGGCAATCCCTTTCCACCTCTGGTTTCCGTCCTGTGGGCTTGATGTTTACGGAACAGAGAGGCTCCCCTCCGGGGAGCTTGCCTAGTGACAGAGGTGACTCCTCTGTCACCAGACTGGCCAGTCTGTCAGGCAATCATCCGGTGGTACCTGGGAGGTACCTCCAGGATCGGGAACGGCCTGTTCCCTTTCCTGAGTCCGGGCTCAAATCCTCCACTCAGTTCGAGGGAGAGGTTACCAGGACAGTCAAATCGGTCGGTGCGGGGCACCTTCAATACCGATAAGAGTCCATACCCCCCTCCCGGGGGATGGCTCTCCAGTGATCCTGGCACTGGCGCGGTTGGGGCCTCTTGGCAGTCCCACCGCAACCGGAAATTCGCTTCTCACGGTTGTGAGACGGTTTCCTCCGGTTCTCCCGGTGCTTACCCGGTTTCACCCGGTATTCATCCGGTTGTCTCCCGGTTGCTTGGCCAACGCGGACATACCGGGGGATGGCACGGTTGGAGCCTCTTGGCTTTCCCACCGCAACCGGTTATTTGCCTTTCCCGGTTGCGAGACCGTTTCCTCCGGTTCTCCCGGTGTTTACCCGGTAATCATCCGGTTGTCTCCCGGTTGCTTGGCCAACGCGGACATACCGGGAAAGGGTTCGCCTAGAACCGGAAAATTCCGATGATGAATTTCCGGTTCGTTCCTCCGGTTTGGGTCAACCGGGAATGTCCCGCTCGCACGGAGGACGCCACGTTCTCCCGGTTCCGGCCGGTGTTCAGTGATCCTCTCACTCCCTACCGGCAGAGCCCTCTGCCAGGCATGGCCTCCGGTGGTGTTTGACTCTTGGGCCGCCCTTATCAGAAGCTTCAACGGCCAGACCCCTCCAGGGAATTCTCTGAGTTTCAGTCCGACTTTGAGTCAGACTTGGAACTGGACCCTCAGTCGGAGGTCCCTCACTCTCTCACTGAGTCCTCGGTTCAGAATCTTCTCAAGATTTTGTCTCGATCGTGCCCTTACGTGGTACCTGTGCGTTCCTCCCATCAGGAGTCCGCCACTGATCACGCGGTTGGCTCTCTTCTGCAGGCCAAGAGCTCCTTGACTCTCCAAGCCCCCTCCTTCCCGGAGGATTTGGTGGTTAAAGCGGAGTTCACGTTGAGGACCGGCAAGGTCCTTTCGTTGAAACAGATCGCTGAGGCTAATCTGGGGCGTTCTCAGCCGGCCTCGTCTCAGTTCGGTTCCTTTTTGGTACCTGGATTCAGACCTTTCGTCCCCCTACCGACGGAATACCTGCCCTTCCCCTCCGTCTCCAAACCTTCTGCTGAGGAGGTGGAGTCCTTGGGGTCCTGCTGCTGTTCCTCCCGTCACGTTCAAGCCTTCGGCCTTCAAGTCTCTCGAGGAATCTCTGTCTGGTTCTCTCAGGGCTTGTGGCATGGCCACCTCTCTCGTGCAAACCTTGGCGGAGTCTCTAGGCAAATCAGCCTCTGATTCACCGGCGGTTTTTCAGTTCTTTCTGATGTCACGGCTGGTTTGAAGGTTCAAACCTGTGCCTTGGCCCGGGATTCTTTTCTGGCGCAGAACAGGTCTCTTTCGTCCAGGGAAAAGGAGCGTTTTGCGCTCTCTTCCCCTTCCGGAGTCGGGCTTGTTCGGGGAAGAATCGGTTTCCCCAGTTCTCGAGTCCTCTTCAAAGAGGAAGTCAGCTGATAGCCAGAAGGCTATCTATCGGGCCCTGTTGAACCAGCCCCGTCCCAACCATTTCGTCCGCAACAGGCCTCTCGCCCTCGTTTTGGCTTCAGGAAGTCCTTTAGAGCTGGGTACTTCGCGTCCCGCTCTAAGAGTGTGAGATACTCCTCTAGGCCTCCTCCCCAGTTCAAGGCCTTGAGGCCCCCCTTCCCAGTCTTCTCGTGGCAACAGGAGGCCGAGCCTTCCAGGAAACGGTGATCCTGTCCGTTGGAGATCCTCCAGAGGAAGTGGAGGACCTTCTCTTGAAGGGCGCGGGCGCGGGTGAACGATCCCAGTCCGGGTTTCTATTCCCGACTTTTTCAACCGGTCCTGTCAACCGGTTTTATCAAAAATTTCCGACCGTTTTCGGCCCATTCTGACTCTAATTGGCCGGCGATCTCTTAGGCCGTTTAAAGGGTTTTTTGTTCTTCTGTTCTCTACCGTTTCTGTCCCCTCGGTTTTCTTAGTCTGATGGGGTCGATTTCGGAGCTCCTTCCTCTGGCCTGGGTATACAAAGGCCCTTGCAGAGAGAAGTCAGAGTGCGCACTCCTTCTTTCACGGTTTCAACCATGAGTTGTTCAACCTGTTGACTCGTTCGGCCGTTCCAGTCATCCTGTTTCGGACTGGTTCCGTCCCGATCTGGCTTTAACTGTCCGGCTAGCATGATCTTCCCTTCTCAGCCGTCAGATCACCGAACGGCACAGCTTTCAACCTAAAGTTGTTCGACGGGGTGATTTTTGCCTTCCTTCAGGCCCCCCCCCTTTTGGTCTTCGGCGTCTCGTTCCGACCGTTTTTTATGGTTTAGGTCGAGGTGTGTCATCGTCACGTTTGCACACTGTTTCGCTTTTTGTCTACATGTTTTCCTTTTCGGTGGGGACTTTTCCGCGTCATCTGGTTCGATTTGACGTCATGCGATAGCAACTATGTTGCTGTTGCTGTCTGTTCCTACTTCATAGGCAGTTTTATTTTTATTTTACCTCCCTAACCGATCGAATTGTCTCCGCTGGTTTTTCACCCAGTCAACGGGGGTCCCTTTCGTCGGTCTTATCATGTAGAGTTGGTTACGAAGTGCAGTCGCACATTCGTACCGTGGTTTCTCAGTTTGCTAGGTCAGAGGCTGAATCTGCTGCTCTTGCGGATTCTCATCCTAGTACTAGCTGTCTCTATCCCGCCATCGGTCCTTTGCTTGCCCGACATTCTGAACTAGTCTTGTCCAGTTTGTTTTCTGACCCAGACTCGCCCCTTCGATCGATATTTTCCAGTTCGAAAGGGCGTAGCAGTGTGTAGTGGCCCGGTCCGGCCACTCATAGTCCGTAATGTATCAGGCCTTGGCTGCTCTAGGTGACTCGATGCGGAGTTTGTCTTCTCCTGACTGCTTTGATAGTCAGCCATGTGCTTTCCAGAGATGCCTTCCCGGACTTTTTCAGGACTCTTTCTCTTGGTTCGCCTTCTGTGGTGACAGGAAGTTCTATCCGTTAAGCCTTCTTCGGTTCATTCGTCGAATTCTTAGCTTTTCTTCTCAGGTCTAGAAATCTCTGCCCATACCCTTTTTGGGTACAGAGCAGCCATCTTCAGTATGAGTTCCATGGCCTTAGGTGCTACCGTACCGCTAAGCTGTACGCCACCACTGTCTCGCACTTCTTGCTGAAGTGCATGCCGTTGTATTCCTCCCCTCTGATGGCACTAATCCCCCGGGTGTTGAAGAAGTCCTCCGGGAGCACCCGGACTTGATTCTCGTCACACCAATGTGGCCCACGAGCCATTGGTTCCCAGAGCTCCTCGACATGGCGCAAGACGGTCCTCTTCCGCTCAATCTCACTCCCGCCACTCTTCTTCAGTCAAGAAGCGGGGTCGGACACCCTTGCCCTTCAAGGCTAAACCTGGTCGCATGGCGGCTGTCCGTCTAGGTCTTCGCTCTCAGGGGTTTTCCACGCGCACCGTGGATCTGTTGGTCGCCTCTCGGCGTAAGTCTACAAACGATCTGTATGATCTTCGCTGGGCCACCTGGTTTGCGTTTTGTCAGGAGAGAAAGTTTGACCCGCTTCGTCCCCCAACGGTTCAGTTCGTGGAGTTCCTCTCTCACTTGCTTAGAACTAGGAACTCTTCCTCTCAAACCTTGTCAGGTTATAGGGCGGTCTTGATTAGCACGATCTCGTTGTCTTTAGGTTCCAAGTTTACGGGGAATCTCTCGGCTTTGCCAGTCTCTCACTTCCTGGACGCTGTGCGCCTCCAAGCCCCGTCCAGAACGGTCCAGTGTCCTCAGTGGGACATCTTTTTGGTTCTGGCTTTTCTCAGGGACAAATGTGAACCCCTGGAGTCGTTGTCTCTTAAGCTTCTGACTCTCAAAACAGTTTTTCTCATTTCTCTCGCCACTGCCCGTCGCCTCAGTGGTTTGCATGCTCTGAGTGGTCTCACCAAGGACGTCCAGTTCGAGGAGGACTTTTCGTCTGTCTCCCTTTCTTTCCTCCCGGAGTTCCGTGCAAAGAACCAGTCTGGTGATGTTTCCTCTCCCTTGGCCTCTTTTTCGAGTCTTCGCTCCGTTCTGGGTCCTGATGATCGTGATATCTTCCTCTGCCCCGTTAGGGCTCTTCGTTCTTATCTGGCTCGTACAAAGTCCTTCAGAAGGGCTAAACGTCGCCTGTTCATCTCCTTTAATCCCAAGTACTGCAGCGATGTGGCTAAGGGTACTGTGTCCCGTTGGATCCTCGACCTCATTAAGTTGGCCTATGCCCGCTCTCTGGTTAGGCTACCTGATAACCCCATTCGCGCCCACGAGTTGCAGGCCATCAGCTCTTCCCTGGCGGTAGTCAAGGGTGTCCCTCTTGTGAAGGTTATGGCCTCAGCGTTCTGGAAGTCGCAGAACACCTTTCTTCAGTTTTACCTGAGGGATATCTCCGCTCAGGGCGAAGACGACTCCTTTTCCATCTAGAAGGTGGTCGTTGCGCAGGTCCCGGTCTCCTTGTAGTGTGAGTACCGGTGTTTTTTGTGCCTCTGTTTTTTCTCTGTGTTCTTGGGTATATCATTGACATGACTGTTTGGGGGTGTTTATTTGCATATTTTCAGGGATGTTGTACATCTTTCGGGGGATTCTCTTAGGAGTGTTTCCCTCTTTTACTGATATGCTTTTGGGGTTGTTGGTGTGTCAGTTGGCACGCATCACCCTCCACCACGGTGGTAATCTGCAGTTGTTTTGAGTGTTGGTATAGTATGATTAAATTAGATTGGTGGATTTTGATTAATCCTACTATCTATTTAATTTTATACTTACCAACACTCAAAACAAAAAATGTTCCCTCCCAGCCTCCCTCCTGATGCGGGGCTGTAAAATTACACGAATGACATATCCGGTGTCCCAAGGGTGCGCGTCATACCCGGAAGTAAGGGGAGTCACTCCCGCTGCTCCCTGCGGTATGGGTGCAGTCCCTTGGGCCCACTTTCGTTTTAGCTATTGCTAGGGTAAGGTTCCAGGTTGTTTTAGGCTAATGCAGTTGTTTTGAGTGTTGGTAAGTATTAAATTAAATAGATAGTAGGATTAATCAAAATCCACCATTTTTGCATTTTTAGCGGCTTATGTTAAAACATGTTTAACGTGTTTTGTTTAACAGGATCATCCCAACAGCCGAAGCACTTGAACACTTTGGTGCAAATGCGCCAGCTAGGGATGAGAACATTACGTGTGTGACCGTTTTTGACTACCCCGCCACGTGAGCAGCCACACTCCGTCTTCGGGGGATTTTGGAGACTGATAATATTATGCTAGGAGCTTGTCATGGCTAAAGACAACCCCCGCACAGCATAGCAACATTTGGTTAAGATGCAGATCGACACCCCCCCTCCCCCCCTCAACGTCTTGGTTCATTGCATTTTGTCAGTCGCACCTTTATATTGTATTAGGAAATGCATATTTTTAACTGTTTAAAAGGAAGAAAATTAACTTTAAATATAGGAAACGAATTAGGCCTATGTGCTCAATCTGCAGTAAGAAAGGCAAGACTGAAAAACGGAAAGAATCGAGAAAATGGAGGGGGGTGGGGGGTGTTGTTCTGCACCATTGCCCAACATTTTGATGTAGCCTTGGTGTTCTGGCCTATGTCAATTGTCTGACACAGCCTTGACTCACTCGGCACTGGCGAGTTGTTTCCCCTTAAACCTTTTCGGACAGGACCGTTTGACTAGGTTCGAAAACACATCACCACAAAAAGTTATGAAAAGTTATGGACTGATATTTTCAGATAAGGTTACTAACACCATGCACTAAGCGATCGTAAAATATCAGATTCCATACTTTCGTCGTTTGTCTCCTATTGATGAAAATAGCTAACACATAGAAAGAAGGAAAATTTCACATTCCGATCTTTGACCCCCCTCTACAACCAAACCTGAATGTAAATGATGCAATGATTGGTTGATTTCAAGAGGCAAGGTCAAAGCAAACTGAATGTAGGTAATGATGTTGCACTTCAAAGCTGGTTACATGCCAGAAATCAAAACCTCTTGAAAACTCTCATGAGCAGGATCGGTCTTTGTCCTAAACGGTTGTGCGAGCCATGAGCCAACTCCGGCTCATAATTTCCGATTGAGTTAAGCCAAGGCGTTAAGGTGTTATGAATTTTGCTGCTATGTTTTCACACAGCTTATGCCCATGCATAAACCCTGCTGCTGTGAGGTATAGTTCAACCCTGCCCTATGTTTTCACACAGCTTATGCCCATGCATAAACCCTGCTGCTCAGAGGTATAGTTCAACCCTGCCCTATGTGCACCCAGGTAGTCCGGTCAGATCTATTAAGGGGAGGGGGGAATGTAGCCTGAAATCCAAAATTAGATAAACAAAAAGTCCGATGTCCCACCCCTCGGGTACTTTATCCTTCACCCTATGTTTCCACCTATGGCATTCCCTGTTGAAGTGTCTACCACACTCCTCAGATACTTTGTCCTTCACCCTATGTTTCCACCTATGGCATTCCCTGTTGAAGTGTCTACCACACTCCTCAGATACTTTGTCCTTCACCCTATGTTTCCACCTATGGCATTCCCTGTTGAAGTGTCTACCACACCCCTCAGATACTTTGTCCTTCACCCTATGTTTCCACCTATGGCATTCCCTGTTGAAGTGTCTACCACACTCCTCAGATACTTTGTCCTTCACCCTATGTTTCCACCTATGGCATTCCCTGTTGAAGTGTCTACCACACCCCTCAGATACTTTGTCCTTCACCCTATGTTTCCACCTATGGCATTCCTGTTGAAGGGTCTACCACACCCCTCAGATACTTTGTCCTTCACCCTATGTTTCCACCTATGGCATTCCCTGTTGAAGTGTCTACCACACTCCTCAGATACTTTGTCCTTCACCCTATGTTTCCACCTATGGCATTCCCTGTTGAAGTGTCTACCACACCCCTCAGATACTTTGTCCTTCACCCTATGTTTCCACCTATGGCATTCCTGTTGAAGGGTCTACCACATGAAACGTCAGATGTCCCACCCCTCAGGCACTTTGTCCTTCACCATATGTTTCCACCTGTTTACCTCAAGAGTGCAGCAGTCGCTACTTCATCTGCTTTGTCAGGCAATGTCGTGTTGTTTTCTGACCCAAGCCCTGTGTGTTTCAGCCGTCCATGCGCAGCGCCGGACCCTCCACTGTGCCCCTCAGCTTCAGGGACCTCGTGCAGAAAAGGGTGAGTGCTTTGGTTTCCCCCTTAGGATACCGAGGGAATCTGTACAAATAGTCCCCCCACCTTATGGAAGTTCAGTGCCGGACCCTCCACTGTGCCCCTCAGCTTCAGGGACCTCGTGCAGAAAAGGGTGAGGGAGTGTTGCTTTGGTTGCCCCCTTAGGATACCAGGGAATCTTTCTGTGCAAATAGTCCCCCCACCTTATGGAAGTTCAGCGCCGGTTCCTCCACTGTGCCCCTCAGCTTCAGGGACCTCGTGCAGAAAATGGTGAGGGAGTGTTGCTTTGGTTGCCCCCTTAAAATACCAGGGAATCTTTCTGTGCAAATAGTTCCCCCTCATGGAAGTTCAGCACCGGTTCATCCACTGTGCCCCTCAGCTTCAGGGACCTCGTGCAGAAAAGTGAGGGAGTGTTGCTTTGGTTGCCCCCTTAGGATACCAGGGAATCTTTCTGTGCAAATAGTTCCCCCACCTTATGGAAGTTCAGCACCGGACCCTCCACTGTGCCCCTCTGCTTCAGGGACCTCGTGCAGAAAAGGGTTTTGTTGCCCCCTTAGAATACCGGAGAAATCTGTGCAAATAGTCCCCCCACCTTATGGAAGTTCTCTGCAAGCAACTTCTTGTAATCTCTCATTCTGCCTTTTCATTTTCTTACTGTCATCTACTTAATTAACTTTACCTTGATTATTAAAAAAACAGCGGGACTTTCCTGGTATTGCAGTACCTCCAGGATCGTCCCACCATCTTTATAGTCACAAATGTCCCACATGTGCCTGTTACAGGTTGGAGGACATTACACAGTACCTCCAGGATCGTCCCACCATCTTTATAGTCACAAATGTCCCACATGTGCCTGTTCCAGGTTGGAGGACATTACACAGTACCTCCAGGATCGTCCCACCATCTTCATAGTCACAAATGTCCCACATGTGCCTGTTCCAGGTTGGAGGACATTGCACAGTACCTCCAGGATCGTCCCACCATCTTCATAGTCACAAATGTCCCACATGTGCCTGTTCCAGGTTGGAGGACATTGCACAGTACCTCCAGGATCGTCCCACTATCTTTATAGTTACAAATGTCCCACATGTACCTGTTCCAGGTTGGAGGACATTGCACAGTACCTCCAGGATCGTCCCACTATCTTTATAGTCACAAATGTCCCTGTTCCAGGTTGGAGGACATTACACAGTACCTCCAGGATCGTCCCACTATCTTTATAGTTACAAATGTCCCGTATGTCCCTGTTCCAGGTTGGAGGACATTACACAGTACCTCCAGGATCGTCCCACTATCTTTATAGTTACAAATGTCCCGTATGTCCCTGTTCCAGGTTGGAGGACATTACACAGTACCTCCAGGATCGTCCCACTATCTTTATAGTTACAAATGTCCCGTATGTCCCTGTTCCAGGTTGGAGGACATTACACAGTACCTCCAGGATCGTCCCACTATCTTTATAGTCACAAATGTCCCTGTTCCAGGTTGGAGGACATTACACAGTACCTCCAGGATCGTCCCACTATCTTTATAGTTACAAATGTCCCACATGTTGTTCCAGGTTGGAGGACATTGCACAGTACCTCCAGGATCGTCCCACTATCTTTATAGTTACAAATGTCCCACATGTACCTGTTCCAGGTTGGAGGACATTACACAGTACCTCCAGGATCGTCCCACCATCTTTATAGTTACAAATGTCCCACATGTACCTGTTCCAGGTTGGAGGACATTGCACAGTACCTCCAGGATCGTCCCACTATCTTTATAGTTACAAATGTCCCACATGTACCTGTTCCAGGTTGGAGGACATTGCACAGTACCTCCAGGATCGTCCCACTATCTTTATAGTTACAAATGTCCCACATGTACCTGTTCCAGGTTGGAGGACATTACACAGTACCTCCAGGATCGTCCCACCATCTTTATAGTTACAAATGTCCCACATGTACCTGTTCCAGGTTGGAGGACGTTGCACAGACCTTCATGTTTCTGCCTTGTTGGTCCCTTTCTCGTGCCCTTTAAATAAACATCTTCCCAACACAGTTCTTTCGTTGAAGTCGTTTTCTTTTCCTTTCCCCAGGCGGAGGAGGAGAACCTGCTGTTTGCGCCGGTGCCGGGCAAGACGCAGGAGAGCCACCAGGTGTACCGCATGGGGCGCGCCATGGTCTACATCGACCGCCAGGTCATGTTCATGCAGCAGACCAACTTCAGATGGGTGCCCGTGTCGCTGCAGACCGTCATCGACAAGGGGAAATGATGGCAGCCACCATTTGTTTTAAAAGGGACAAACTGTGTGTGTGTGAATTAGAGCGAATGAGAGTGACGTGGTCCAAAAGATGGGACAAACTGTGTGTGTGAATTAGAGCGAATGAGCAGCATGAGAGTGATGTGACCCAAAAGATGGGACAAACTGTGTGTGTGATTTAGAGCGAATGAGCAGCATGAGAGTAATTGACCCAAAAGATGGGACAAACTGTGTGTGTGAATTAGAGCGAATGAGCAGCATGAGAGTGATGTGGTCCAAAAGATGGGACAAACTGTGTGTGTGAATTAGAGCGAATGAGAGTAATGTGGTCCAAAAGATGGGACAAACTGTGTGTGAATTAGAGCGAATGAGCAGCATGAGAGTAACGTGGTCCAAAAGATGGGACAAACTGTGTGTGTGATTTAGAGCGAATGAGAGTGATGTGACCCAAAAGATGGGACAAACTGTGTGTGTGATTTAGAGCGAATGAGCAGCATGAGAGTGATGTGGTCCAAAAGATGGGACAAACTGTGTGTGTGAATTAGAGCGAATGAGCAGCATGAGAGTGATGTGGTCCAAAAGATGGGACAAACTGTGTGTGTGAATTAGAGCGAATGAGCAGCATGAGAGTGAAAAAGATGGGACAAACTGTGGTCCAAAAGATGGGACAAACTGTGTGTGTGATGAATTGAGAGCGAATGAGATGGGACAAACTGTGATGAATTAGAGCGAAAGCAGCATGAGAGTGATGTGACCCAAAAGTGTGTGTGTGAATTGGAGCGAATGAGAGCATGAGAGTGATGTGAGATGGGACAAACTGTGTGTGTGAGAGTGAATGGGACAAACTGTGTGTGTGATTTAGAGCGAATGAGCAGCATGAGAGTGACGTGGTCCAAAAGATGGGACAAACTGTGTGTGTGAATTAGAGCGAATGAGCAGCATGAGAGTGATGTGACCCAAAAGATGGGACAAACTGTGTGTGAATTAGAGCGAATGAGCAGCATGAGAGTGATGTGGTCCAAAAGATGGGACAAACTGTGTGTGTGAATTAGAGCGAATGAGCAGCATGAGAGTGACGTGGTCCAAAAGATGGGACAAACTGTGTGTGTGAATTAGAGCGAATGAGCAGCATGAGAGTGATGTGACCCAAAAGATGGGACAAACTGTGTGTGTGATTTAGAGCGAATGAGCAATGAGAGTGATGGGACAAACTGTGTGTGTGAATTAGAGCGAATGAGCAGCATGAGAGTGATGTGACCCAAAAGATGGGACAAACTGTGTGTGTGAATTAGAGCGAATGAGCAAAGAGTAACGTGACCCAAAAGATGGGACAAACTGTGTGTGTGAATTAGAGCGAATGAGCAGCATGAGAGTGATGTGACCCAAAAGATGGGACAAACTGTGTGTGTGAATTAGAGCGAATGAGCAGCATGAGAGTGATGTGACCCAAAAGATGGGACAACTGTGTGTGTGAATTAGAGCGAATGAGCAGCATGAGAGTGATGTGACCCAAAAGATGGGACAAACTGTGTGTGTGATTTAGAGCGAATGAGCAGCATGAGAGTAACGTGACCCAAAAGATGGGACAAACTGTGTGTGTGATTTAGAGCGAATGAGCAGCATGAGAGTAACGTGACCCAAAAGATGGGACAAACTGTGTGTGTGATTTAGAGCGAATGAGCAGCAATGAGAGTACAAACTGTGTGTGGAGCGAATGAGCCAAAAGTATGGGACAAAAGATGGGACAAACTGTGTGTGAATTAGAGCGAATGAGCAGCATGAGAGTAACGTGGTCCAAAAGATGGGACAAACTGTGTGTGTGAATTAGAGCGAATGAGCAGCATGAGAGTAACGTGGTCCAAAAGATGGGACAAACTGTGTGTGTGATTTAGAGCGAATGAGCAGCATGAGAGTGAGATGCAAACTGTGTGTGTGACGAATGAGCAGCATGAGAGTGATGTGACCCAAAAGATGGGACAAACTGTGTGTGAATTAGAGCGAATGAGCAGCATGAGAGTGATGTGACCCAAAAGATGGGACAAACTGTGTGTGTGAATTGGAGCGAATGAGCAGCATGAGAGTGATGTGAACCAAAAGATGGGACAAACTGTGTGTGTGATTTAGAGCGAATGAGCAGCATGAGAGTGATGTGACGTGGTGTGTGATTTAGAGCAAAAGATGGGACAAACTGTGTGTGTGATGTGAATTAGAGCGAATGAGCAGCATGAGAGTGATGTGGTCCAAAAGATGGGACAAACTGTGTGTGTGAATTAGAGCGAATGAGCAGCATGAGAGTGATGTGGTCCAAAAGATGGGACAAACTGTGTGTGTGAATTTGAGAGCATGAGAGTGATGTGACCCAAAAGATGGGACAAACTGTGTGTGTGATGAGCGAATGAGCAGCATGAGAGTGATGTGACCCAAAAGATGGGACAAACTGTGTGTGATTTAGAGCGAATGAGCAGCATGAGAGTAACGTGACCCAAAAGATGGGACAAACTGTGTGTGTGAATTAGAGCGAATGAGCAGCATGAGAGTGATGTGACCCAAAAGATGGGACAAACTGTGTGTGTGAATTAGAGCCAAAAGATGGGACAAACTGTGTGTGTGATTTAGAGCGAATGAGAGTGATGTGGTCCAAAAGATGGGACAAACTGTGTGTGTGAGAGCGAATGAGCAGCATGAGAGTGATGTGACCCAAAAGATGGGACAAACTGTGTGTGTGAGCAGCATGAGAGTGATGTGGTCCAAAAGATTGTGTGTGAGAGCGAATGAGCAGCATGAGAGTGACGTGACCCAAAAGATGGGACAAACTGTGTGTGTGAATTAGAGCGAATGAGCAGCATGAGAGTGATGTGGCCCAAAAGATGGGACAAACTGTGTGTGTGAATTAGAGCGAATGAGCAGCATGAGAGTGATGTGGCCCAAAAGATGGGACAAACTGTGTGTGTGAATTAGAGCGAATGAGCAGCATGAGAGTGATGTGGCCCAAAAGATGGGACAAACTGTGTGTGTGAATTAGAGCGAATGAGCAGCATGAGAGTGATGTGGTCCAAAAGATGGGAGAGAAAAAGAAAAGACAAACCCAAGAGGAAAGGATTGTAACAGTGTGTTGATATTATTATCTAACAAATATAGATCTTATAGCAAAGTCGTGTTCATGCATGAAGCCAAGTTCATTTGGGTGCCCGTGTCCCTGACAAGGGATAATATTAATAAATATGACACTGATGACGTCTGTCGACCTTACATTCTTCAGACAGACCTGTGTCCCTGACAAGGGATTATAAATATGACAAATGATGACGTCTGTCGACCTTACATTCTTCAGACAGACCTGTGTCCCTGACAAGGGATTATAAATATGACACTGATGACGTCTGTCAACCTTACATTCTTCAGACAGACCTGTGTCCCTGACAAGGGATTATAAATATGACAATGATGACGTCTGTCGACCTTACATTCTTCAGACAGACCTGTGTCCCTGACAAGGGATTATAAATATGACACTGATGACGTCTGTCGACCTTACATTCTTCAGACAGACCAACTTTAGGTGCGAGACTGAAATAAATAAGAACTATTATTAAAAAAGTTACTGATAGTTTGGAAGCACAGACATTAACATGTGCCAGTAGTTCTCGGCCATATTGAAACAATCTGTATAGATGAATGGGAAAACAACAAAGCAAAACAACTAACGATGGCAGTAACAGTAGTGCAAACCTTCTAGCGCACCACACACACATTGCGACAGAGAGAGGGAGAGAAACGTCTGCATATGCAGGTGGCTTGAATGAATGTCACATTGTTTGGATGACGTACAGTTTGTGTAAGTGTGTTGGATTTCGCTGCTTGTCTTTGAAAATACAGTTAATTAAACGCAAGTTCCAACCCATTTATGTCTGGTGCTAGTATGGGGAAACCAAAGACAGAAATCTAAAGACATCAATCGTGAAATTCTTTGGTATATCGCCAATACTGTCCCACTAAGTTCAAAGATTTTAAATTGTCTGCTGAGATACAGTAACAATGTTTTTGGGCTGTAGGCGTAAACCGGTAAGAATGTGCAACCAGTATCAGGTTCTGTCAGTTTAAAAGACCAAGCAATGAAACAAAATATGCTCAGTGAACACCTCATGATTGTTAAATCACAAGTCATAATCTTTTAAATGACATAAATTATCGCTGTGTGTAAAGCATATTGTCGTAAGTCGTTGGTTCACAGGAGAAGAAAAAACCCTAAAGATTTCACTCATTTCATGTCAAATTATGTCAGATGTGTTCATATGGCTTCATGGTCTTTAGCAAATTCTTTTTCGCAGCTTTGTCAGATGATGCTTGCTTTGATCAGCGGGTGAGTGACAGTCCAACACATCCAAGTTGACCAATTTTGAGTTACCATGTAATGTCAGATGATGCTTGCTTTGATCAGTGGGTGAGTCCAACACATCCAAGTTGACCAACTTTGAGTTACCATATAATGTCAGATGATGCTTTGATCAGCGGGTCAGTCTAACACATCCAAGTTGACCAACTTTGAGTTACCATATAATGTCAGATGATGCTCACTTTGATCAGCGGGTGAGTCCAACACATCCAAGTTGACCAACTTTGAGTTACCATATGTCAGATGATGCTCACTTTGATCAGCGGGTGAGTCCAACACATCCAAGTTGACCAACTTTGAGTTACCATATGTCAGATGATGCTCACTTTGATCAGCGGGTGAGTCCAACACATCCAAGTTGACCAACTTTGAGTTACCATATGTCAGATGATGCTCACTTTGATCAGCGGGTGAGTCCAACACATCCAAGTTGACCAACTTTGAGTTACCATATGTCAGATGATGCTCACTTTGATCAGCGGGTGAGTCCAACACATCCAAGTTGACCAACTTTGAGTTACCATATGTCAGATGATGCTCACTTTGATCAGCGGGTGAGTCCAACACATCCAAGTTGACCAACTTTGAGTTACCATATGTCAGATGATGCTCACTTTGATCAGCGGGTGAGTCCAACACATCCAAGTTGACCAACTTTGAGTTACCATATGTCAGATGATGCTCACTTTGATCAGCGGGTGAGTCCAACACATCCAAGTTGACCAACTTTGAGTTACCATATGTCAGATGATGCTCACTTTGATCAGCGGGTGAGTCCAACACATCCAAGTTGACCAACTTTGAGTTACCAGTTTGTGTTGTTGTTGGCTTACCCTGGCTAAAAGACTCCAGGGATCATCATAACAGCGGAAGCACTTGAACACAAATGCACCAGTTAAGGATGAGAAAATTATGTGTGACCGTTTGTTTGTTATTACCCCTGCATGTGTGCAGCCACACTACGTTTTCAGGGATTTGGGAGACTGATGTTATGCTAGGAGCTTGTCATGGCTAAAGACAATCCCCACACAACTAAGCATAGCATAGCAACATTTTGATGTAGCCTTGGTGTTCAAGCCTATGTTAACTGGTCTGACACAGCCAGGGCTTCTGATTGTCCTTTCTCTTAAGGGGCACGCTCACCCCCTGTTTAGTTTGAAGGGGTAATTTCACCCCCAGGTTCAAATTGTAAAGGGTCAAGACCCTACTTCCTAGCCACACAACACTCTTCACTCGTACACCTACTAGGTCAGTTTTTCTTTGGTGCTTGTTGTTATTTTACGAACAGCCTGTTTTTTTCTCAATTGTATTTAAGGTTTTTTTAACACTTGCCAGACTGGTGGCATGTTGACGAAATGAATATCAAGAGTTTGAAACGATTTTATTGGATTTTGAGAAAAGGGTCTGCCAATGAACAATGACTTTTTGATAGTTACTGCATTCTGGCAGTTTCTGCTTGATCTTTTAAGAATTTTAGATCTAGGTTAGCGACTCCTCATTGTGGCAGTGGCCTAGTTTGGCCTAGCAGACTATTGAAATGAGCAACGCTATCTTGCTGAAAATTAACGGCTGTGTTAACGCATAAATCATAGTTTTAATGCGTCACCTCGCCCCCTACTTGAGATTTTAAAGGGTAAATCTCCGCATGGTTTGATATTCTAGGGGGCGATTTGAGAGCTCTAGTGAGTAAATACGCACAATCTCTACATTTTCAGAAGCCCTGGACACAGCCTTAAGCCAAGGCGAGAGTTACGATAGTTTTCTTCTTTTCTTCTTCTTCAACCACTCAGTTTCCTGTCAATTATTAGTGCAGATGCGTCAAGCTGGAATTCCATATGCGCTATTTTTGCTGGCTTAAATCACCCGCGACGAAAAATGTTGCTTGCAATTCCATTGACGCTACAATCGCTGGCGATTTTCGATGGCGCCATTCAAACATCGCGCTAAAAATCCTGATTGCGCCTTCGGAACTGCAAGCAACGTTTTTCACGAGTACCACATGTTTCTCCACGGTTTTGGAAGCCATACTGGCTGAACAATCGCGTGATGATTTTGCTCCATCCACTTTCAGACTATTTTCGACGGCGACAAAAATATTTTTTCGCTTCACCAAGCGATAAAATAAAATCGCGAGCGATTTTCGACTGACTGCTTGCGATTATCGCGCTTATGGGTGTACAGAATGAGTGATTGTTGGTGGCAATAAATTTTAACCGCGGGCGATTATCGCCTCGATTTTCACCTTTAAAATCGCGCATATGGAATTCCGGCTTTATGCTGCCATTGTGCGCATAAGTAAGAAATAATTAGGCCCAGCATGTCTGACTTCGACTGGAGGAAATCTTTTTGAAAGTGTTTATTGAAAAAAGGCAGGAGAATGGACCGGATAGGCAGACAGATAGTAGATGACAGCAAACAAAGGGAAAAGGCAGAGTCAAAGAGAGTGACAGATTAGAGGAAGTTACAAGCACAGAAGGTGGGGGAACTATTTATACAAAAGACCCCCGATATCCCCACAGGGGCGATAGTTTAATTTCCAGGCAGCGATATGCTCACATTGCTAATGACACCACTATGATACTGAACACGCACACACAGTAAAGAATAGCAATATCACTGCTCTTCATACATTGTCTATACAATTTACGAACATGCTTGTTGAAGATATCACCACCACAGAAAACAAGGCCAAAAAGTGCCTGAATTTTCTTGATAAAGGATTTTGGTATTGCACGACCAATAGCCCGATGCTTATGGTAAAAATACATGTTCTTTTTCAGTCTTTCGCCATGGTAACACAGTGCTAGGAATGATATTGCTAGCGCATCACTGCGTTGCCATGACGAAACAATGAAAAATAACAATGTGCGTTTTGACCATTAGAATAGTGGCAGAGAAATAAACCAAACTTGAGACTGTCGAGGTTTTATGTGTGTTTTATTTTGTTCATTATATGAAGTCTTTTGATAGCATACACCAAAGAACCCCCATCCATACCAACAGGTCATTTCACCAAGCTGTACAGGACAAAGCAACGCACAAGGTTTAGAACATTGAAATAAAACACGCCCCGCCAAAGGAAACGCCACATGGACCAGCTATCACTCACTGTGCACAACACTGGAGAAGGATTTGGACTGACACCACATGGACCAGCTATCACTGCACTGTGCACAACACTGGAGCAAGGATTTGGACTGACACCACATGGACCAGCTATCACTGCGCTGTGCACAACACTGGAGCAAGGATTTGGACTGACACCACATGGACCAGCTATCACTGCGCTGTGCACAACACTGGAGCAAGGATTTGGACTGACACCACATGGACCAGCTATCACTGTGCACAACACTGGAGGATTTGGACTGACGCCACATGGACCAGCTATCACTCGCTGTGCACAACACTGGAGAAGGATTTGGACTGACGCCACATGGACCAGCTATCACTCACTGTGCACAACACTGGAGCAAGGATTTGGACTGACGCCACATGGACCAGCTATCACTGCGCTGTGCACAACACTGGAGAAGGATTTGGACTGACGCCACATGGACCAGCTATCACTGCGCTGTGCACAACACTGGAGCAAGGATTTGGACTGACGCCACATGGACCAGCTATCACTGTGCTGTGCACAACACTGGAGAAGGATTTGGACTGATGCCACATGGACCAGTTATCACTGTGCACAACACTGGAGCAAGGATTTGGACTGACGCCACATGGACCAGCTATCACTGCGCTGTGCACAACACTGGAGCAAGGATTTGGACCGACGCCACATGGATCAGCTATCACTGCGCTGTGCACAACACTGGAGAAGGATTTGGACTGATGCCACATGGACCAGCTATCACTCACTGTGCACAACACTGGAGCAAGGATTTGGACTGACGCCACATGGACCAGCTATCACTGTGCACAACACTGGAGAAGGATTTGGACTGACGCCACATGGACCAGCTATCACTCGCTGTGCACAACACTGGAGCAAGGATTTGGACTGACGCCACATGGATCAGCTATCACTGCGCTGTGCACAACACTGGAGCAAGGATTTGGACTGACGCCACATGGATCAGCTATCACTGCGCTGTGCACAACACTGGAGCAAGGATTTGGACTGACGCCACATGGATCAGCTATCACTGCGCTGTGCACAACACTGGAGCAAGGATTTGGACTGACGCCACATGGATCAGCTATCACTCACTGTGCACAACACTGGAGCAAGGATTTGGACTGACGCCACTGTGCACCCATCAAAATAAAAAGCAACAAAAGACGGGAAAAGCAGAAAAGATAATCAGTCTCTGAAATGTTTTCTTGAACAACTAAACAATTTGGGTTAAAAAAAAAGAAGTAGTAAAATATCGGCAGTTTTCTAACTATGCTACCTTGATGCGAGTGGACATTCCATTTGTTCCTTGTCATTTGGTACATTTAGTTTGCAATTCTTCTTCTTTTTCTGCGTTCCCAGGCCAAAAGGCCATAATGGGTAAAGTACGTATGTGTCCGTTTTCAGTTTTCACTGGTCTCCCCGCTGCGTACAGCCGACACATTCCGATTTCGGAGGAGCTCAAAGGAAAAAAGCTATTTGGATGATTTTTTTGGTGGAAAAAAGGCAGGAGAATGGGGCCAATAAGCCAGAAAGATAGTAGATGATAGAAAGCAAAGGAAAAAGGCAGAGTCAAAGAAAGTGACAGATTAGAGGAAGTTACAAGCACAGAAGGTGGAACCATTTTTACGAAAGACCCCGTTATCCCCACAGGGAGAGACTTGTGGAGGGGGCGGGGGCATCCAGCTCCCCGTATGGAGGCACGAGGCATCCATCCGCCCACTGCCCCAGTTCTCAATTCAAACACACGCCTAAGCAGCCAGGGACATAAACCTCACCATTCTTCAGCTGATAATTCCAGTATCAAAAAACTTTCTTTTCAACATATTTTTGGGTACATAATATTTTGTTATGCATAGTGTACTTTCTCAGTTTCTGTGACAAAAGGCATTTATATAGTTTTCTACACACTTTGACAAATGAAATCATATGCAATACACACATTGTTATTTTGAAATGTGTGGGTTGCTAAATAATGATCAGACTGGTTCACCTTTTCAATGAATCATTAACAAATTCAAATGTCTTTAAAAACACCCACACACAAAACGCAACACACTTATACTCCTTTGTCCGACTACAAGAAACATGGAATGAGCAACCCCAAAATAAATGAAATTGCTAATTGTTGGACAGGCCTACAAAACTAACTGGAAACGGTTGCCATTTTCGCTCCTTGTTCTTCCAAATCCAGACTTCTGATCCTAATAATTAATTAGCGATAGTATCGCATTCTGTTGGTCATTTTGCAAGACAAATTATGGTCAGTTGAATGTTGTTTTTGAACATTTTTTGCATACAGCCAACTTTGTTGAATGTATAACAATTCCTATCAACAGTAAGGACAAATATTAACAAGGGGAGCAGACGTTAAACAAAAAGTCAACCAATGAATTCCTCTCATTGAATCAAAACAGCTTCCGTAGGGCAAATCTTACACGGTTTTAAATCCACACAAAATTAATATACTGCATTTTAAGATGCACCTTCCACATTTTACGAATTTCAGTCTGGGCAAAAAGTATCGCCTTGTAGTCCGTAAGATACGGTAGACTGCTTTCTAACTTCCAGAATATTCAACGTTTGATTGGAATTCATGATTGTGCCTGAAATTGTTAACACGTACGTAGGATAATGTTCACACAAGATGGACGATAAGACTGCTTCTACTCTGTCCTCATCACCAGTGCAGCAGAATACTGCTTCATATTGATCCTTGGAAACGGTTCAATAATAAGGGTGGAAGGGTTACCTTGGAAACCTTGGAAATGGTTCAATAATAAGGGTGGAAGGGTTACGAACAGAGCAGTGCATGGTTACTGATTGAGGCGGAGTGCAGGAAGGTCAGGACAAAGGGACCGTTCTGTTTCCACAGCGTAGATGTGGAATAATGAGTTCACTCTGCCACAAACATTACGGAAGTGTCATTTTTACCGGTTATTCATTATCTTTAAAACACACACAAGAAAACCCAGACTAGACCTATATTTTGAACAATGACACTCGACTCGTGCAGTGCAGGAAGCCTAAATCAGATCTGGGATTTACCACATTGTTCAGACTATAAGGCGCACCCCCCAAATTTCACACAAAATTCAGATTGTGTTATTGTATTTTCTGACTACATTAGTAGTCATTTTACGAGGCGCAGAGGTCTCACTCAGTCTGGGGAAAGTACCACCTTATAGTTCGCAAACGATGGTACTATTTTGACGAGTTTTGTGTTTCTTTATTATTGATACATGTAGTATCATCAGGATGTAATGATCTGATCAAACTAAAACACAGCGACAGAAACCCACATGTGCTGAACTTTCCTTGTTTGATATACAGCAGAAAACGGATGGCTGTTGAAAGTTCAGTTTTTTTATATAAAAAAACAAATTTATTTTCTGGAGAAAAAAAATTGAAATAAAAATAAAAATAAAACAAATAAAACCACCACTGTGGCCATTGATTGGACATACAACGTGGAAAAGGTAGTTCTGCTGATGTCCACAGCTAGGCTTTACCACAGGCAAGCTGTACTATTTTTAGACTTTCCAAAGTCGGACAAAAACGACTTTACACATTTAGGGAAATACAAAAGCACTTTTCAAGCATATGCCGGTAAGTTTGTTTCCAAATATCACATGAATGATTTTAAAGAAAACAACAAACAAAAAACTGCAATAACAACAAAAAAGCATTCGCATTCAGCGATCATCTAAAAATCTCATCCCTTACAAATCGAAACCAAAAAGGAGAACTCTAGAATCGGGTTACAGAGCAAGCGTCTTGATTCACAGCTTGCGCTGAATGTACATTGATACACCAAACTAAGGGCAAAGCTTTGTGGTTGCCATTCACATCTTAATTACACATGCAAATTACAAGTTGAATAATTCATGACATCCTTCAAATTGGCGCCTGCCCTGACTCCGCCATTGTTGCCTGGGCCTTGCGGAAACCACAGTGTCACACAGCACGGCAAACTGTCAGCCGACCAAACCGACTTCCACGTGAAATAAAGTCAACTAGAAAGCACCGACAATCTGCAGTGTCACACAGCAAGGTCAGCCGGCCAAACTGACTTCCACGTGAAATAAAGTCAACTAGAAAGCAATGACAATCTGCAAACCTCCCCTAAGAGAGAAGCTGATTTCCATTTGTTTGGAGCCCATACCACTGGAGCCAATGAGCATGAAGAAAGGGAAAGACACTGGCCTACCCTACGTAGGATGCAAATAGTTACGGTGCTTGATTCGTTTTGATCGTTTGTTTTGCCGGTACAAAATAAAAGATGAAAAAGAAAGAAAAATGGGCAAAGTTGTAGTTTAGACAACCGCTCCTACGACTCAACCTCAAAGCATGCTTCTTTCAGTTTTATGACAATAATCCTGGGCTGATCCTAACCCCGTATCTTTCCCCAGAACGGCAGAATGTTGCTTCTCAGTGAACATTCGATACAAGGAGTCTAAACTACAACTGATGAAAACAAATCCATGCCCAATGATGGCTAATCTCCAATGGTAACTAAATGCAAACCTCTTTTTAAAATATTACGCTGTAAATTCCAGCAGATTGTTATCTTTATGACATTCAATCAGCTATTCTCTAGCTTGACCTCGATGTCCACAAAACCTTCGTCAAAATCTATTTATAACATTGTACAGCAACAAAATCTTTAAAAATGTCACAACAAAACAAAAATTCAGTATCCAAATGACCAATGCGGATAAATTTCAAACTATATATCAGAAAGTTCTGTGGACAATAGCTGATACATTCCACACAGACATACATTGGAAGTCGTAACATTTAAATAAAAAAAAAGTACTTTAGTTCACAAGAGGTGCTATTTTTCTGCAACACGCAGAAATCTGGTACTTGGAGTGCCGAAACTTGTGGCTTCCAGATTAAAAATGCAGCCCCTCCTCTCCCCGGAATTCTTTGTTGTTGATTGTGAATATTCTTAGTTGGAGGTTTTGACATAATTGTGTTCTTCTAAACTAAAGATGACGTAAGCAATTGCCCCCACCCCACCCACTCCAAACTAAAGTGTCGTTGACTGAATGTTCTGGGTTTGAGGTTTTGACGTCAACCACCCCACAGCTTTTGGGAACGTTTCAGGCTTTGGGACCTACCTGGTTACCCCATACACAAGTCTTCAGCAGTCTGGATAGCTGAAATGAGTAGTTTTGGTGTGAAATGTGTAGTCCTGTTCATTAAGACCATCAAACACTGCTCACTGAAAATCAGTAGCAATCAAGAACTAAAAAGAGCATTATCATAGTAGAGAATAGTAGAGGTCCAAATTGAGTAGAATACCACTGGAAAGGAGAAAGTAAACAGGTGTGCCTCCTCTCACTAGCCTCCCTGGTTCACAAAGGAAGAGCAAAATGATAACCTCATGGGTAGAAACCTCCATCACCTGTCAACCACCAGGCTGCTGATCCATCTAACAGGGTAGAAACCTCCATCACCTGTCAACCACCAGGCTGCTGATCCATCTAACAGAGTAGAAACCTCCCATCACCTGTCAACCACCAGGCTGCTGATCCATCTAACAGGGTAGAAACCTCCATCACCTGTCAACCACCAGGCTGCTGATCCATCTAACAGGGTAGAAACCTCCATCACCTGTCAACCACCAGGCTGCTGATCCATCTAACAGCTCCATCAGCAGGCTGCTGATCCATCTAACAGGGTTCACCAACAAGCACCACAGGAAAACGTCTGCCTAGGTTAGGGCGCCAGCCTGGCTGGTCATAAATAGTACAGCATACTTAGTTTACACAAAATACCTCTCACACGTGCGTACTTTGCATGAGCTACTAACTCATTTTTCCCAACAATCCATAAAGATCATCCATACATAGCATTTGAAATAACTGGAGGACAAAAGAACCAAACCATTATATGACAAAAACCTTGTACGTGTCTTTTCTTAGACCCCCGTTAAGGCATCTGGATGAAAAGCGAGTTAGAAGATAAAATTTAAAAAAATAAAAATTCTGGTAATCGCTGAAGTCTTAGCGAGGTTGATGGTCAGACTTAACACTATTCTCTTGTGGAAAGAAAATAGCTGATTCCTTCATACGCATGGGTATCTAAAATGTCCAGCGATAATTGACAAAGCATACAATGCATCACATAACGTTTTCAAAGTGTTTTTATTTTTTGAATGAAAGAGTGAAAGATTCTAGTCCTCAGCATAGTCTTTTTATATTGAAAAGATTGTTTTTATTTTTTTGACTGAAAGTTCATATTAATTTCTTTGAAATAACTTAAAAGTACTCTCACAGTAAATGTTTCCATCCTAACAAATTTTTCTAAAAGTCGGACGGTATTTAAATAATAATTTTCAAAAATTCCTTGCTAATCCACAAAAAATTATCTTGACAATAACACTAGCTGCAATGCTCTAACATCGTCTATACAATCTTTGGGCCGGTTTATAACATTTGTTTCAGCATTATTTGAAAACATATTTCACATTTCCAGAAAATAAAACTATACATCATTTCAAATTTCTTTGTGTCACAAATGTTTTGTCATAGCAACAGCTTAGTTCTTTTATCTGGGCAACAGAGCGGAAAAAACAATTAAAAAAGAAAGAAAAAAGCAGGAATCATGCCAGACTTGCTTAGTTTGTGGTACACACACACACACACACACAGAGGGAACATGTGCATCCACTAAACTCACTAATCCATGCACACAGAGAAACACACACACACACAGAGATACACACAGCCTTCTCCAGTCCAAAGCCCCCTCTTCACAGCTTTCACACAGTCACAGTCAGTTTCTTCAGCCCACAGTATAACTCCACTTCACCAATCGTCAATTTCAGGGAGAGTAAGGGAACAGGGGAGGGGGGATCTATCCACAACAGCCGGATTTTTGGGTCTGCGCCTGTTCGTCGTCCACGACGACCACGTTGCGTCGGTTGGTTGCTCCGTTGCGGCTGCTGCGTCCCAGGGTGCCCCCGTCTGCCTTCTCTATCATGCCTGACGCAACACACACACACACACAGAAACTGCAGCAATCCCAGAGGAGATCTAAACGCACAACTATATAAACATGCACTGTTCATTCAAATGGCAAATGGGTAGGCACTGCACTTGCGGCGACGCGCTCTCCGGGGCCAAATTTCACGGAGATAAGTCTCTGCGACTATAATATACCAAAATACCAAATGAACAAGTTAGGATTTGTTGTCTCCCAGAAGGTAAGAGTTCATAATGTTTGTTCAAAAAATGGGAGGTGTCATTCGCAATCTTTCTGGCTTTTTGCTTGGTTCGTCTTTCGTACATCTCATTCAAACCCGTCTCTCTCTCTTTCTGACAACTTTACTACTCACATTCACCACATCATTCAACACTCACTTATTCCCCAAACACAGACTTCCAAACCAACACGTAAAGGAAGCAGTAAGCACAGACTCAAAGCAGCTACTATAGTAGGCCTACGTATCCAAAATGTTTGAGTTAATACCAATATTTCTCAGCCTATGCAAAATAAACAATCTTGATTGAAATTTCTTGTGTGTTGCGTATGTTCTTGTTAAAAGTCAGTTTGTTGTCTAAAATGATCATGATGAATGATAAAATGGAGCTTTTATGGTGCTATTCCAAGATGAACTTTTCTATCAACGCTTTACAAATCAACTTCGGTTTATAAACAAATATACAAACAAGCACACTACTGACTTTCATACACACACACACTAACAGTAACACACACACACAACAGTAACACACACACTAACAGTAACACACACACACACACTAACAGTAACACACACACACTAACAGTAACACACACACACTAACAGTAACACACACACACACCAACACACACTAACAGTAACACACACACACAAACACTAACAGTAACACACACACAAACACACACTAACAGTAACACACACACACACTAACAGTAACACACACACACTAACAGTAACACACACACACTAACACTAACAGTAACACACACACACACACTAACAGTAACACACACACACTAACAGTAACACACACACCAACACACACTAACAGTAACACACACACACTAACAGTAACACACACTAACAGTAACACACACACTAACACACACACACACTAACACACGCTAACAGTAACACACACACACAACACACACTAATCCAAAATTCCCTGACATTTGCTGAGGTCCAGAAACAGTTCCTCTATGCCCCTGTTCTGCTTGGCGGAGGAGTGGAAATGCCTGGCGTTCACAGACGCTGCGTACCTGCACACAGCAAGTGACCAACACACACAGCCAGTGACCAACACACACAGCCAGTGACCAACACACACAGCGTTCTGCTAGTTGATGCACCATGTTCTACAATTCCATTCTGCTAGTTGATGCACCATGTTCTACAATTCCATTCTGCTAGTTGATGCACCATGTTCTACAATTCCATTCTGCTAGTTGATGCACCATGTTCTACAATTCTATTCTGCTAGTTGATGCACCATGTTCTACAATTCTATTCTGCTAGTTGATGCACCATGTTCTACAATTCTATTCTGCTAGTTGATGCACCATGTTCTACAATTCTATTCTGCTAGTTGATGCACCATGTTCTACAATTCTATTCTGCTAGTTGATGCACCATGTTCTACAATTACATTCTGCTAGTTGATGCACAATGTTCTACAATTCCATTCTGCTAGTTGATGCACCATGTTCTACAATTCCATTCTGCTAGTTGATGCACCATGTTCTACAATTCTATTCTGCTAGTTGATGCACCATGTTCTACAATTCCATTCTGCTAGTTGATGCACCATGTTCTACAATTCTATTCTGCTAGTTGATTCCATTCTGCTAGTTGATGCATTTCTACAATTCCATTCTGCTAGCTGATGCATCATGTTCTACAATTCCATCCTGCTAGCTGATGCACCATGTTCTACAATTCCATCCTAACAAAATACATCTCCTGGACAAAGTGAAAAGCGGGACAGCCTGAGTTCTGGCATTGGCGGAGTCAAGTGGTGGAGTCACTTGCGGGACTTCCCCTTGGCACGAGGCTGCGTCAGACCAGTTGACATAAGCTAGAACACCGAGGCTACATCAAAATGTTGTTATGCTCTGCATGGTTGTGCGGAGATTATGAAGCCATGACAAGCTCCTAGCATAACATTATTAATCTAAAATCCTCCGAAGTCGGAGTGTGGCTGCCCATGTGGCGGGGTAATCAAAAACGGTCACACGTGATGTTCTCATTCCTGGCTGGTGCATTTGTACCAAAGTGTTCAAGTGCTTCGGCTGTTGGGATGATCCCTGGAGTCTTTAAGCCAGGGTAAGCCAACAACACTTGCAGGGCTTAGGGGACAAAGCCCCTGAAGTGTTTTGTACACTTTGACTAACAAAACCAGAGCATTTAAAGACAACTTTCATCTTTTTTAAACAGTAAAATAAGCTCTTTTTTTCTCATTCCAGTGTAATTATTTGTTAATAAAGTATTGCAATTTCAGAATTTCCTATAAAATTACAAACTACCGTAACAAAGCCAAATTCAGGATTCCTGCTTTTCCTGACGTGTGGTTTCATCCATGCATATCACCGAAACAGTGTATACTTATTTTTATCACATCATAAAAAGTTCATTATGAACATGCTAAATATTAACTATTTCACTATTTCTGTCTCTAATTTTGGAGGTTGAAATGATACAAATTTCTTAAATTCACCATTGCACTAGAACTAGGATCATTCAACGCACAGTTTCTCTTGAAGGTTGCAGCTAGAGTCAAGTGAAAGTAAAAAAATGTCTGTATTATCTCGTTAAGAGAAATGACAGTGTGGTCTACTACAAGCACAGTACAAACAAGGAAACACATATTCATGCACACAAAATGAAAACACAACTAAGGAAAAGAATGGACAGCCGATCATGACTCACAGCAAGTTGGACCTATTTGAAGTCGATGCAAGCGTCCTTCCCAGCCCACTGAGAACCGCCCTCTAGCCCCCACCATTTCTAAATGTAACAGTTCATGTGAGAAATGGAAGGGGGGGGGGGGTAGACTTATGGATCCATAAGAGAAAAGAAGAGAGAGAGACACAGATAGACTCATAGAGACAGACTGAGACCAGAGACGGAGAGAAAAGAAGAGAGAGAGACACAGATAGACTCATAGAGACAGACTGAGACCAGAGACGGAGAGAAAAGAAGAGAGAGAGACACAGATAGACTCATAGAGACAGACTGAGACCAGAGACGGAGAGAAAAGAAGAGAGAGAGACACAGATAGACTCATAGAGACAGACTGAGAGACAGACTGAGACCAGAGACGGAGAGAAAAGAAGAGAGAGAGACACAGATAGACTCATAGAGACAGACTGAGACCAGAGACGGAGAGAAAAGAAGAGAGAGAGACACAGATAGACGCATAGAGACAGACTGAGACCAGAGACGGAGAGAAAAGAAGAGAGAGAGACACAGATAAACAAACTGAGACCAGAGACGGAGAGAAAAGGTCAGAAGACAGAAAAAAAGCAATAACAAAAAACGAAGACAGGGGAAAAAGAAAAGGAGGAAAATAAAGAGTCTAGAAAAAGAAGAAAAAAGGAAGAAACGAAAGAAGGAAAAACAAAGGAAAGAAAGACAAAGACGAAGGAAACACGTACGCCTCTGCCTCTTGCACGGGCACATGTCTGTCCTTCTCCAGATCTGTTTTGTTGCCCACTATACAGAGCGACACGTCCTGCCCCAGCATGCGGCGTAACTCCTTCACCCAGTTCTTCACCTGTATCATCAGCATCAGCATCATCAGCATCATCGTCATCATCAGCATCATCATCATCACCATCATCATCATCATCATCATCACCATCATCACCATCATCATCATCATCATCATCATCATCATCATCATCACCATCATCATCATCATCATCATCATCGTCATCATCATCACCATCATCATCATCATTGTATTTGTATTGTATTTGGTACTTTATAGTCACAGAGGCATCTGTGAAATTTGGGTTGCTCCCACCTGGAGAGCGCGTTGCAGCCAGAGGCGCACCACCCATCGTCATCATCATTATTAATGAGGAGGATCATGATCACCATTTTCATCGTCATCACCACTAACACTACCACCCTTGGTTCCCCCCCACCACCTCCCGACCTTGAACATGGACCGTACAGCACCATGAACTCAAACTGATTGTGGGTGCTTCGTGAAAGATCAGCATTATTACAATAAAAATACATGTGCATCTCCATATCAACAGAGTACCTACTGGAAGGAGTCTTATCGGCGATGCCGTAGACCAAGAAAGCTCTGTTGATGTCTCTGTATCTGTTATTTATCATCATATCATTTATGGAATAAAATGTACATAGAGATATCACTCTATATCAACAGCTCTATACCTACCTTCTGGAAGGAGTCTTATCGGCGATGCCGTAGACCAAGAAAGCTCTGTTGATGTCTCTGTATCTGTTATTTATCATCATATCATTTATGGAATAAAATGTACATAGAGATCTCTATATCAACAGCTCTATACCTACCTTCTGGAAGGTGTCTTCATCGGCGATGCCATAGACCAAGAAAGCTCTGTTGCTGTCTCTGTATCTGTTATTTATCATCATATCATTTATGGAATAAAATGTACATAGAGATCTCTATATCAACAGCTCTATACCTACCTTCTGGAAGGTGTCTTCATCGGCGATGCCATAGACCAAGAAAGCTCTGTTGCTGTCTCTGTATCTGTTATTTATCATCATATCATTTATGGAATAAAATGTACATAGAGATCTCTATATCAACAGCTCTATACCTACCTTCTGGAAGGAATCTTCATCGGTGATGTCGTAGACCAGAATAGCTCCGTTGCTGTCTCTGTAGTAGATTGGACCCAAGGCGTGAAACCGTTCCTGCCCCGCCGTGTCCTGGTCATCATAGAACGCACCTCAATCACACGGTCATCAGAAAACGCACCTCAATCAGGGATAACGTAACGGCTCCCACTCCCAGAGACCCCCATTTGGGGGTCCATGAAGTGGTACAACCAAAAGGACCCTCTATGACTGTGTGCAGGGGGTCCCAGGGATGCCTTACAAAAGTGGGCAAAATACCAAACTGCAGTGCTGGCATTCCAAGTTCTGACCTCTGGCCATCCAATGCTTTCATCACTACGCCCGATTCATTGAACCGATTCTCACAACATTTTCACCCTCTTTTCTTTGACTACCCTGCGTCTGCATGTGTGTGTGCACGTGTACGTGCGCTCATAAATTATCTGAAAACTTCCATCAAGCTACACATCACATGCACTTTGAACAAGTTGAAGTATTGTTTATTTCAGTATATAATATATGCGAAGCCATGGGGACCCCCTATCCCTCCTCTAGGACCCTCTATACCCAAGATGAAAGGGTCCCTGGGACCCCCTGTCTTGCAGGACAATTGGGAGCCCTGACATGTATAATGAAAAACATGTTTCAATTGAATTGAAGTGAATAAAACTAGGGGAAATACGGCAGAATTATTGAAAAAGAAGCCTGACATACAAATGCTGAAAGAAGTGAAGATTTCTGAAGGTTATGTTCCATGCTGTTGACACAGTTGGCGTCTGTCAAGCTACAATAAGAATTGCTGAAGGATAATATTAAATTAAGCTCATAGCGCTGTTCGATGGCAAAGCCATTCTCACAGCTCTTTACAAAAGTTAACATAAGAACAGCAAGTACAGTACAATAAAAATGACACAAACACGCGGACGCCCACACACGCATGACTTGTACATCAAGATATCATATAAATAAGAATGAACTCGGACGCCCACACACGCATAATGACTTGCACATCAAGATATCATATAAATAAGCATGAACTAGGATGCCCACACACGCATGACTTGTACATCAAGATATCATATAAATAAGCATGAACTAAGTTAGTAATACTAAGTAAACAAAAGAGCATGCCAAACAAGAAGGGGGAAATGACAAAGGCAAAGGGTACTGAACAAAGTAATTTAACTAAAAGAAAGCAAAACGACTGAATAAGTAAAACTGTCACTGTGTCAGTCATTATTATTGGGTTGTTGTTTTCTTCTTTTTTTTTAACCAATTAGGGATATATATTTAGGTATTAAACCGAGAAGCTTTTCAAGCACTACATGAAGCACGTATGGTGTAATATGGCAAACTGGAACTGGGAATATAGCGAAGAGTTAGACTCCCCTTGTTTCCACAGCAAACAGACGGGCCTCAGCTTCAAGTTACACACACATACATGTAGCAAAGAAAAAAGACACACACGAAACAGCTAAGCAGAGAGTTCTACCACAAACCAGCACAATTTGTTTTCCTTACAACTGAAAGTTAATTTAAAAGTTCACAATACAAAAAGTCTCCTAAAAGGAACATCAAATCTGCACAGATTTCCTGCTGCCTGGTATGAACCAAATTGATAGCTAGATTCCCAAGTCATCCACCTCCCCCTCCCAAAAAAAAAGAAGAAGAAAAAGTGGTGCAGCACCTGTGACACGCTCTCCAGGTGGGAGCAGACCAGCTTTCATATATTGGTCAAATTGCTGCATACTGAACGGAGGAAGCTTCTAGCACGCATACATGTGTGCTAGTATACTGCTACATAGTGAAAAAGTTAATCTTCAATTTTTTCAAAATGCTTACCCATATTGCCAGATTGACTCTTTTCCCGCCAACATTCAGCTTTTTATTCAAGAAAGAAGCCTGCACAAAAACAAGAAAGAATGAAAACAATAACTGAGCAACAATCATACCAGTTTTATGAGTAACTGCGTGTCTGTGTATCATTTCATATTTATGTTCGAGTGTGTGTGCGCTTGTATAGCCTGTAGGTCACGCATGTGTACATAGCACTATGCTGCAATATGCATCTGAATTTGAAGATAAAACAGCGTGTAAACACTATAACATCAGCCGCGCAGGAACATTTTCGGCTCCAGTGACCTTGACCTTTCATCAATAATCTTCATTTTCAAACTTGGCCTAGATATCCTAACTATCTACATATAAAATTTGAGGGTCCTATTCCTAGGTCCCTCCGTTCAAATGCTATCGTCACAACATGCATTTAGTGGATATCAGCAAAGTCGAAATTGGAGGGACCACAATATTTTTATCATGAGATAGCAAATGTTTTACTCATTTTGAGATAAAAATACTTTTTGTCATAAAAAAATGATTAAACTCAAAACTGGGACCACAAAATTATTGTGAGTTATCCAGTCTTTTTGAGTTATCCGTTTAAAATATTAAAATTTTGAGTTAGCTGGATTCCACTGTATATATATATATCCACATACACACGTGCACACACACACACACTGACCTATACATAGTCACTAAGTCAGGAACAAACAAACAGCACTGAAAACATTGACCAGCTTTCGCTTCACGGATTGCTAAAATTTAAAACAACTTAACGGGGAACCCTTTCACCGCCAGCCATATTTCAGCCAAATATTGCCATTAAATTGACCTGCCCAGGTAGAGAACAAAATCCATCTGCAGTATTGGGGATTCTTCTGTTACATAATATTGCCATTAAATTGACCTGCCCAGGTAGAGGACAAAATCCATCTGCAGTATTGGGGATTCTTCTGTTACATAATAACATAAGCCGAGATAAGGTCTATAGATCCTTACTTCCCAAAACTAAGACAATCGGGTCTTTGGATCATAGACCCCAATTTGATGCCTTTTACAGTTTTACTTTTAGTGACATAGGTGTTAAATCAATGTGGTGCTAAAATGCGACTGGTGGTGAAAGGGTTAAAACATGAAAATGAACTAAAATGAACAGAGAGCTCTCCTCAGCATTTCGACACTCGGGACAGGGTTACTACACCCCCAATAAACCGCAATAAGCCAAACCTCCACAGTCAGTTCTACTAGCCGATGATGGAGGAATGTATCTATAGAGGTTTAATTAGCTCCAGCTTGAACATTGACAATGGGACTAGCGACATGCCATAAGTTTAATATTATTATTATGGTCTCCCTAAAAAAAGTTGTATCTCCCTAAGAATAACAAAGAACTTCAAAGAACAATAACTCTGGAGAAACTAAAGGGACAATAACTCTGGAGAACGCCTCCCATCCCATGGAGTTCATTTTTGTGTCAATTTGATGTTCTGTCTTTTTCTCTGGGTGTCTGTAGTGTGTGTGTCACTGTGTGTGTGTGTGTGTGTGTGTGTGTGTGTGTGTGTGTGTGTGTGTGTGTGTGTGTGTGTGCCACTGTGTCTGTGTGTGTGTGTGTCACTGTGTTTGTGTCTGTGTGTGTGTGATGCGTGCCCAGATGGCATAAGTCCCAGGCTGCTAAAAGAAGTGTCTGATGAAATTGCTCCTGCCATGGCGCTCCTCTTCCAGTCTTCCCTAAACACCAGCACTGTCCCCAAGGACTGGAAAATGGCCAATGTCACACTTGTGTTTAAGAAGGGGGAAAGGTATCAGCCTGAAAATTACCGACCCATCTCAGTCACCAGCGTGCCCTGCAAGCTCCTTGAACATGTAATAAAAAAACCTAATATCCTTGTCAGCAAGATCATGGGATTTGCAGAGGCCAACCGAATCCTGAGGGAGGAGCAACACGGGTTCAGGACAGGCAGGTCATGCGAAAACCAGCTTCTCGGGCTTGTGGACAAGCTCACTGAGTCACTCACAGCATGGAGAGAGGAAAGCAGATCTGTGGTGATGGATTTCTCCAAAGCATTCGACAAGGTGAGCCAGTCCCTCCTGCTTCAGTTCACAAGCTTGGGCTACAAATTGTACAATCTAGCAATCTTTTGATTGCACTTAAATTTTATGACTAATCACTGGGGCGGTCTGCAGCCACTGGCTGTGGCACGCAGCGGGTGACTCATGCTGCTATGTAGTCCTCGAAGACCTTGTCTATTCTGGCATTCACATTAGCACCATGATCAAGATTGTTCCATGCTCTCATTGTGAAGAAATTCAATTCCTACATTTGATTAACCCGCAAACCCCCCCCCCCCCCCCCCCCCCACCCCCCCCCCCACCACCCCCCCCCCCCCCCAAAAAAAAAAAAATACAACATAAAAAGTCATTTTTTTCTCATTTGTTTTTTTTCAAGATACTGACATATTCATATTGTCACTAATGTCAGTATCAACTATCATTAATCATAACATAACAATGACTAACAGTAACAGTAGTAACAGTAACAATACTTGCCATCTTTAAGTTTAAAATACAGAAGACTAAGGGGAGATTTGATAAATGTTTACAAGATTTTTCAAGGCACTGACAATAATAACAAAGGCTTGTTTCACTTGTCTAACGAAATAAGAACCCGGAATAGTGAACTTAAAATCCTAACCAGGTACAGCAGAACAAACATTATAAAAAAACTTTTGTTCTAACAGTCACCCAATATTGGAACCTCCCTGCACATACTAAACTGGCCTCAGATACTAACAAATTCAAAAACCTCCTAGACAGTGATCCAAAAATTGCCCTGTTAGTGTTAAAGTACATCCATGATTAGTGCATCAATATGGATGCTAAAAACCGCCACAGCAATTGCCAAACTAACCAAAAGGAAGGACGCATTGAGAGGCTGCAAGGCCTGGTCGTCCAAATACCTGACCTGACCAAAACTAAAATTGTTCACAGGTAAATAATAAAAACGCAGGCATTCACTCCACATAAGAAAATATAAGGACATTATTTTACCTGTAACGTTGTAACGTGTTTATCGTTGAACTTGTTTTCCACATAGCGCAGCACCAGTGAGGTCTTTCCCACACACCCTTCACCCAACAACACAACTTTGAAGTTATACTTCCGTCCTCCTGCTTCAGCCATTTCACGTAAATACGCACAATTCACAGCTATCAATCAGTCCACAATGAATTTTGTTGTGGGGTTTTTTTTTAACTGTCCGCACAAATAACTGATTAATCAGCTGATAACATGATACAAAGTGCAGTCTGAAGTCGACTAGTATTCCCAACTTGTAGAATGAATATGGCTTCCCCTTGTAAACGTCACGGGTCACGAGGGCGTGATAGGTGAATAAATGACTGAAAATAAAGGGCTACACAGATTGAAATAAGCCACAGCCTACGGAGAAACTGCCTTCAACTTTTGGGTTAATGTATAAAGACACTTTCGTGCTTAGCATTAGCAGAACACCCCCAGTATGCCACCCAAAAAAAAAGAAGAAACTTTCTGCTTTGACTTGCACAAGGCGGAAATCTCTTATCAAAATCTGGATGGGGAAATGGATTCGTAGACTTAAAAACTAGAGCGTTAAGACGCTAGATCACCAGCCGCGCGGCAGCATTTTCGGCTGCAGCGATTAACCTCGCGGCTGACTCGGATAACGAACCTTTATTTCACAAGGGTAAGAGAGAGAGAGACAGAGAGAAAGAGAGACAGAAAAAGAGAGACCATAACCCTAACTGACTAGGTCAGGTCAGGTCAGGTCAGGTCAGGTCAGGTCAGGTCAGGTCAGGTCAGGTCAGGTCAGGTATTTGGATGACCAGGCCTTGCAGCCTCTCAATGCGTCCTTCCTTTTGGTTAGTTTGGCAATTGCTGTGGCGGTTTTTAGCATCCATTTTGATGCACTAATCATGGATGTACTTTAACAGGGCAATTTTTGGATCACTGTCTAGGAGGTTTTTTAATTTGTTAGTATCTGAGGCCAGTTTAGTATGTGCAGGGAGGTTGTTCCAATATTGGGTGACTCTGTTAGAAAAAAAGTTTTTTCTAATGTTAGTTCTGCTGTACCTGGTTAGGATCTTAAGTTCACTATTACGGGTTCTTATTTCGTTAGACAAGTGAAACAAGCCTTTGTTAGTATTGTCAGCGCCTTGAAGAATCTTGTAAACATTTATCAAATCTCCCCTTAGTCTTCTGTATTTTAAAGATGGCAAGTCTAATTTACTTAGCCTGTCCTCATAATCCAAATTTTTTATGGATTTTATCAGTTTGGTTGCTCTCCTCTGTACCTTCTCAATTGCACTGGACTGTCGTTTAAGAAAGGGATTCCAAATTATATTGCCATACTCAAGATGAGGCCGTATTAAACATTTGTAAAGATTTATGAACACCTCTTTATTTAAGTTTTTAAAACTCCTTCTGATCAAGCCCAGCATCCTACTGGCTTTATTTATCGCTGTTGTGATGTGCTTATCAAATTTGAGTTTTGAATCAAATATAACCCCTAGGTCCTTCTCCTCTGTACAAGTATCTAAAACATGCTTAGATGAGCCATGAGTAATTTCATATGCTTTACTTGGATTATTGTACCCCACGTGCATAACCTTGCATTTTCCTGCGTTAAAATATAAATTCCACTTCTCTGACCATTCTATGAGTCTGTTAATATCGTTTTGCAGTACATCTGAATTTTGGGAACGATTATACACCTTAGTATCATCTGCAAATATCTTACATGCACTTTGTATGTCTTCTGGGAGATCATTTATAAAAAAACTGTAAAAAGTACTGGGCCCAGGATGCTACCCTGGGGAATACCACTTAAAACATCGGTGCTAGAAGACTGTTTTGTTCCCACCCACACTCTTTGAGATCTTCCCTTCAGAAAGTTTTTAACCCACGTTAATATGTTTCCTGTTATCCCGTAAGCTTCCAGTTTAAGAAGTAGCCTTTCGTGCGGCACGATTAGTGAATGAGAAAACCAGGTCAACCACTCCACTCACACAAAGCCACTGAACTTGGACTCACACACTGTGACTTTCACAAGTAAAGGGAAGTAACAAGTTGCAGAGTGGTGGCCTGTTTCAAAGCAAAAGTTGTTTCCCTTGGTCCGTGTCTTGAAAAAACCCGGCTCCAATGACCTTGACCAATCACCTTCATCTTCGAAATTGGCCTAGATCTTCCACCTACCTATCCACATGCGAAAATTGAGGGTCCTACGTCCCTCTGTTCAGAAGAAATAAGGTTTTACGCCCTCTGCGGCCTTTCGGCCATGTGGGGCATTGGGACTTTACTATTGAGGCTACCTCCGTTCAGACGCTATCATAATTACATACATAGCCGCAAACAACTCTGAAACATTACCAGCTTAACTCTCTTCGTTCGCGGCTGGTTAAAAAAAAAATTGTAAGCGGATATCGGACGAACGTCAGCCAAGACGCGATTCGCCAATAAACAGCCCGATCCTGGAGATGGGATTAGAGATTGTGTTGGGATAGGAGTTATAAAGTAAAAATAAAAATAAAAATAAAGGTAAAGTAAACAAAGAAGGCCCTCCAATTATTGAGAGAACAAAAACGAAAGTTATAAACCTTTGTCAATTGTAACAAATCAGGATGGTGGCTTGCAGTTTGGGTGCAATTAGCTGGTTCGGTTGGTGTTGGTGTCGTTCCCTGGCTTAAAGACTCCAGGGATAATCCCAACAGCCTAAGCAATTGAACACTATGTGTGGTACAAATGCACCAACTAGGGATGAGAACCGTCATTACGTGTGTGACCGTTTTTTATTACCCCGCCACGTGGGCAGCCACACTCCGACTACGAGTTATATAAGGCTTATTTTTCCTATTCTAACTCGAGTTAGATCTAAGAAGGAAGGTTGGTGGCAGAGTGGCTAACGTTCGAACTGTGAAAATATCACAGTTCATACTTATAAATGTTCTTTTGATTAGACCAATCATTTTATTAGCCTTATTAATACAATTTTGAATGTGTGTGTCAAAAGAAAAATATTTGTCAAAAGTCACTCCAATTTAAGGTCCTTTTCATCTTCACATGTTGTGACAGAGCATGTGTCCAACTTAGCGTTTGTCTCCAAAATAATCGAGAAAATTGTCCTTGCCCAATTGTCAAACCATCTGTCAGCAAACAATTTGTTCAACCCCCTCCAGTCTGCCTATCGACCTGCTCACAGCACTGAAACGGCTCTGACTAAAGTTCTTAACGATCTCCTCTTAGCTCTTGACAATGGAAAAGTGTCAGTCTTGACTCTCCTAGACCTGTCGGCAGCATTTGATACAATAGATCACACCATTCTTCTATCCCGGCTGGAATGTGTTTTTGGAATCCATTCTACAATTCTACAGTGGTTCTCCTCATATCTAACAAATCGCTTTCAGACTGTCTTGATCAACAACTGCAGCTCAGATTTGAAGTTAATTTCTTGTGGTGTACCTCAGGGATCTGTATTGGGGCCAGTTCTCTTTGTCCTGTACACTGCTCCCCTCTCTGATGTTTTTGCTAGTCACTCTGTTATTGACCATTCCTTTGCTGATGATACCCAGCTTCAAAAATCGGCAGAACCTACCCAACTTGACAGCGCTATTCAGTCTATGGAATCCTGCCTTCATGATGTCAAATCCTGGATGACATGCAACAAATTAAAACTTAATGATGACAAAACGGAAGCTCTGATTGTTTCCTCTCAGCGTATGTCTGCAACTATCTCTCTTCCAGAAACTCTTACAGTTGGCAATGCTTGTGTTCAGTTTTCTAAGTCAGCAAAGAATCTCCGAGTTACCCTCGATTCAAATCTTACAATGCATAAACAGGTTATTAATCTCATACGTTCCATCAATTATGAGCTCAGACGAATCAGTGCTGTTCGACACTTTCTGTCTGTTGCAGCCACGAAAACTCTTATTTCTGCCTTTATTATTTCCTGCATTGACTATTGCAACTCTCTTCTCAGTTTGTGGCTGTCCTCAGTAGGGGAAGACGGGGTAAAAAGCGCATGGGCGGGTAAGAAGCCCACCCCAATTATCTCATGAAATGAAGCAAATTTCAGTCTCATTTTGCCCATGAGACGAGCTTTAATGTCTAGCATTCGTCTCATGGGCAAATTTGACTGAAATTTTCATTATTTCATGAGATAATTGGGGTGGGCTTCTTACCCGCCCATGCGCTTTTTACCCCGTCTTCCCCTATCTCCTGCAACGTGTTCAAAAACTGCAAAACAGTGCAGCACGCCTCACTCTCAAGATTCCACGTTCTGATCATATAACACCTCATCTTCGTAACTTGCACTGTCCTCAGTAGGGGAAGACGGGGTAAAAAGCGCATGGGCGGGTAAGAAGCCCACCCCAATTATCTCATGAAATGAAGCAAATTTCAGTCTCATTTTGCCCATGAGACGAGCTTTAATGTCTAGCATTCGTCTCATGGGCAAATTTGACTGAAATTTTCATTATTTCATGAGATAATTGGGGTGGGCTTCTTACCCGCCCATGCGCTTTTTACCCCGTCTTCCCCTATCTCCTGCAACGTGTTCAAAAACTGCAAAACAGTGCAGCACGCCTCACTCTCAAGATTCCACGTTCTGATCATATAACACCTCATCTTCGTAACTTGCACTGGCTTCCAGTAGAGGCTAGAATCAAGTATAAAATAGCTTGCCTTTGTTTCGGTGCTGTTCACTCCTCTGGTCCCGTCTATCTCTCCGAACTAATAACTGTCTACACACCTGCTCGCTCCCTACGTTCTTCCTCTGACTGCTGCACACTCAAGGTTCCTCGGGTCCACACGAAATCTTTTGGTGAACGATCCTTCTACTATTTAGCACCTCACTTATGGAATTCCCTCCCACAACATGTCCGCTCATCTGACTCTATCTCCGCCTTTCGCTCTGCCCTTAAAACTCACTTGTTTCGGACATATTATGATTGATTA
>CM065690.1:58047217-58089717 GCA_017654935.2 Phymorhynchus buccinoides | reverse complement strand
CAGGTCTGTTTGAAACAGTTTCTGAGTTTGTTTTGTCCTGTCGACATTGTCATGATTAAATGCTGCGATCTAATTATCATAGTAGTCAGCTGTCCCTCACCACCCCACCAAGTTCTTTGTCTCTTTTACTTTCTCCTATTTCTCTCCTTTCTGTCAATTCTGTGTGTTTGCCTAAACCCCACTTAACTCAGAGAGAGAGAGAGAGAGAGAGAGAGAGAGAGAAGAGTTCAGACTTCAGATACTTTATTTTACAAGGATAAGAAATTAGGCTAGTCCTTCCATTCAGAGAGAGAGAGAGAGAGAGAGTATTTTTAGAAATGGTTTGCCATAAATAGGTCATGAGGCGTGTGCGCGACACGCTTGAAAGAGCAAACACAAAGTCAACTCGACGGAGTGTCCGTTACGCCATTTGTTCATGATTCTGACGTCACTAAAATGTAAAGAACTTTTAGGTTAGGTTAGGTTAGGTTACTAGGGACTAAAAACATAGCCGTTAGGCTTTCAAGCGTCCCATCCTTAATAATATGATTTTTAACGTACAAGGTTTTATCGTGCACTCAGGTTTTAGATAATCATTCATCATATTCATATGTCAAATTTTTATAATATTCCCAGTCATCCAATAGATTTTTTCGTTTTATTGCGGAGCAGACGAAATAAATCAAATGAAGAGTTTTTGCGTTTGTTGGTTTGTTTTGAGAGTGGTGCTCGCACGCGCGTGCATCTATGAAGGGAGAGGGTGGAGGAAGGTGAGGGGGGGGGGGGGCAGTCACGTGACAAAGAGCAGACAAAAACAGTAGCCATGTGACGTTACACTGGCTGACTGAAGCCGAAGGAGCGTGCTTTTCTTTGTCTGTCCAACCCAAGTTGGTGCGTTCCTACCTTTCCTCCTCTGTAGGCAATATTGTCTGCAGCTGTAGATCCAGATCTATGTTTGTATGAAAAGGTGATTCGTTGAGTGTTGTCGGTGTGACGAGTAAGACTTATTTTTTCAGTGATAAACTTCTGCATCTTTACCCACTTTTGATTAATAGTCTACCAAAACCGTCACAGCTGTGCCACAGTGCCAATTACCCCCCAATAAAGGAAAAGAGAAAAAAAAGAAAAGACGCTTGAGCCTCTCAAGTTGAGAGGCCGCGAGGCCTAGTCGTCTTAATCTACCTGACCTGACCTGATTGTCACCGCTGTCTCAGCCTAAGGCTAAGTCAACGACACGTAGCCTTTCTGTGTGAGCTGTGATAGTGTGGAAAATTCGAAGTTTGCTTTTCCCTTCTCTTTTTTTCCACACATTTTTAGATGAGAGAGAGAGAGAGTGTCCCCCACCGTCCAGTCCCCCTTGACCATGCTCAGCTCCTTCATCTGGAAGGTGCTGAAGCTCCCTGACTAAAAACACACTACCCCCTATTTCTTTCTTTTTTTATCCTTCTTATTTTCCCGGGTGTTCTTGAAATGTTTCACAGTGATAACAATACTAATAAATCTTTGTTCCAGCTAACAACTGACTCAAGAACCCGTAACAGTGATTTAAAAATACTAACCCAATATAGCCGAAGTAATATTAGAAAAAATTTATTTTCTAACAGAGTAACAAAGTTTTGGAATACTCTTCCTGCACTTATTAAACGAGCACAGAATCTAACACAATTCAAAACATATCAAACTACAATATGAGCATGACTAAAAGGCAGATTTGCCGAAAACAAAATATAACAAGTGCAACGCCGAGTGGCTGCAAAGTCCCCTCACAGCATCACCGAGCTACTCCGAAATCGGAATGTGTCGGCTGTACACGTACATATGTCGTGCCGAATCTGTGAAATTGCCGATTCCGTGGAATCGGCAGTAACTTTGCTGATTCCACGTAATCAGCAAATCGTTGCCTATTTCACGTATTGAGCAACGATTTGCCGAATCTGTGTAAAGGGTGTTTTTTCTTGCCTATTTCACGGAATAGGCAGCCGATTACGCGGAATCGGCAATTTCCGCTACTACACGTATTCGGCAAATTTGAATTTCAGTAACTCTATATCATTCAATTTCAATAAGTCAATATCATTTTCGCACTTGTGATTCGGCCAAATGTTTGTAGCCGGATGAATAAAATTTCTAAGTTCATTTCAAACAGAGATCAACATTCAACATGAAATTTGAATGGTATGTAAAATACAAGTGTACGAATTGTACTAAAACTTGAAGCTAACAGTGAGCCATTTCAGCATTCATAGCCACAATTCTACTTGAGTGAAGTTTGCCTTTACGTACTGTCCATGTCCCACTCACCCTTTATCTCTCACATAATGATAATACATGAGTTATTGTCTGAATCTTCTGTTTTATTTTATAACATTTGATGGGTATATTCAATTACAGTGTATTTTGTGCTAGAAACATTGAACGGGGTAAATGTTAGTGAAAAGAAATAAAAGACAAACAAATTCAATGATAGTCACATACACAAACATGGAATCAAATAATTTCTCTTTTTAAAAAGCGCATCACAGTCGCTATCTATCAGCACAAATGTTAATTCCATATTAAGGGAATGTTTGCTCTCTCTCTCTCTCTCTCTCTCTCTCTCTCTCTCTCTCTCTCTCTCTCTCTCTCTCTCTCTCTCTCTCTCTCTCTCTCTCTCTCTCTCTCTCTCTCTCTCTCTCTCTCTCTCTCTCTCTCTCTCTCTCTCTCTCTCTCTCTCTCTCTCTCTCTCTCTCTCTCTCTCTCTCTCTCTCTCTCTCTCTCTCTCTCTCTCTCTCTCTCTCTCTCTCTCTCTCTCTCTCTCTCTCTCTCTCTCTCTCTCTCTCTCTCTCTCTCTCTCTCTCTCTCTCTCTCTCTCTCTCTCTCTCTCTCTCTCTCTCTCTCTCTCTCTCTCTCTCTCTCTCTCTCTCTCTCTCTCTCTCTCTCTCTCTCTCTCTCTCTCTCTCTCTCTCTCTCTCTCAGGTATTGTTGATCATGACAAAAATCGATATCATTGGGAATTCTCTCTCTCTCTCTCTCTCTCTCTCTCTCTCTCTCTCTCTCTCTCTCTCTCTCTCTCTCTCTCTCTCTCTCTCTGTTTTCCAAACGTACAAGTGTCAAACAAAGGAAATAGTAGTGATTGGAAAAAAAGTCTGAATATAAAATGCAATAAATGAAACGGCCCAGACCGTAACCGATCATGTGAAAGTTCAGTGCTGAGCCTATTTGTTTTCACATTTGTTGTTCACTGGGTGGCAATGACTATTGCACTGGAGTCCGTTTTTTCTGCATCTACAGCGTTTGGTTTTGCAAGTTGTTGCACATGTACACTTAACAAACCCTTGACCTCCGGTTTTTTTTAATGGGAAGAGACGATTGTCCGGAATGGAAGAATGATGTTATCTACATCAGCCAGGGTCAAAAGCTGGCTGTCTGCCTTAATCAGTTGACAATGCCATGTTTTGTTCCGATTTTGTACAATCCTTGTTCCGTTGTTTCTGTCACAACCCCAGGAATGTTTCTATGATCTAGTCTGCCCCTGTCCAATTCAGACACAGGAAGTAGGACACAGTCTCCTTTGGCCAGAGAAGGCAACTTGCTAGTCAACATCATTTTCTCCCTGCTTTGTTCCTGCGCAGCAGCAGCCTCCTCGCGCACGCTTCTGATGGCAGTGAGATGAGTTCCTACAGAATCATCATTGACATTGCCTGCAGCTCCAGTCTGGCGGAGCAATCTGTCGACGTCAGATTCTTGTATTCCTGTAGTTTCGATGATTTCGAGCTCTTCATTGTAAATGAAAGATCAATAATAAAAAAAGCGCAATAACAGGCTATGAATTGAAATTGTGACTATGAATTCATGCTGAACTAATACCTCAGTCTGATTACTGCTAACATAAACGAAAATTCTGTAGAGGGATGTTTAACACGATTAAACTGGCTTGATGATGTGATAACTATTCATTCAAAAGTTGCCGAATATGCGGAATAGCGGAAATTGCTGATTCCGCGTAATCGTCTGCCCATTCCGCGTAATCGGCTGCCTATTCCGTGAAATAGGCAAGAAAAAACACCCTTTACACAGATTCGGCAAATCGTTGCTCAATACGTGAAATAGGCAACGATTTGCTGATTACGCGGAATCGGCAAAATTACTGCCTATTCCGCGGAATCGGCAATTTCACAGATTCGGCACAACACATACAAACACATCAAAACAGCACGTAACTACATAAAAACGCATGAAAACAGCACAAAACCGAATAGTTTTTGCTATATAGCCTTAGGGTTCGGACCCGTGATTCGAGCGCGCGATCATGCGCACACGAGCGCACACAAAAATTAATGACAACTGTGTTATTCATCAAGAAATGTGAAAAAAACTGCATTGAAATACATGCAAAACTTCGCGAGATATTAGCGATTATGTGTTTTGGGGTTTGAACCCCGTAACTTGCGCGACCTTGACCTTAATGTAAAATTAAATACATCAGTGGATAGCTTGCATCTTGGCAAACTAGTATACCAAATTTGATGATGATAGACTGAATAGTTTTTGAGAAAAATGGACGAATAGCCGGACGGACGGAGGCACGGATGGATCAGACAGAAACAATAGCTCCCCGAACCTTCGGCTTGGGGACTAAAAACCTCTCAGCTGTGCAAAAGTTTTTAAAAAATGACAGGACAGTGAAGAGGCCGCGAGGCCTAATGTCCTAACTACATGACCTGACCTGACCTGGACTAGCCAGGGGTGCTCGACTGTGCATGCCCTTTTATGGAACATGGTTTATTTTTATTTTTGTTTTTCCCGTGCTGCATAATTCTTTGAACCCCAGTACATGTCAGTAATAACATGTTACGGCAGGTGGACATTATTGGCAGAAGAAGAAGAGAGAGGGAAGGGGAGAGTTGTCTCTTTTAGTGTTTGTTCCTGGCTTGCTATCTGATTATCTACAGGGCTGGATCCAGAGGAGGGGTGGGGGTACCAGGGTTCTGTAACCCCTGTAACACCCCCCCCCCCCCCCCCCCCAACCACCAAAAAGGAAAAAGAAGAGAAAGAGAAAAAAAGAAAGACTTACTTAAAGTCATAGTGTTTTGTTGTTCTAAGGTACAATCTAAAGGGAGTTTTGGCTCTTTATTTTGTTGAAAAAGCTTCCCCTGGACCCCGGACCCCTATGCCAGCCCCCAGACTTCCACCCTTGCTTGTATCCCCCTCTCTAATGTGTCCCTGATCTATATTAGTTACCACGGCAACGTTTGAACGAGGCACATAGGAAGCTGACATTTTGCTTGCGGATTGGTACTTAGGATATCTAGGCCAAGTTCGAACATGAAGGTCATTGGTCAAATGTCAAGGTCACTGGAGCCAAAAATGCTGTGCGGTTGCTTGATCTAGCATTCTCATGCTCTAGTTTAAAAGTTTGTTCTTTCGATCAAGCTAACTCAACAAGGATTTTTTTTTCTTCTGTATAAATAATAGGTTTTTTTAATACATGTACATTCTTTCAAGAAAAAATGACTTGATATAATGAACAATGATTCGGGTTTTTTTGGTTAGAGAGAGAGAGAGAGGGAGTGTATGTGTGTGTGTGTGTGTGCGTGTGCATGTTTGTACAAGTGTATGCTTGTATAAGTGTGTGTGCGTGTCAGTGAGAATGTGTTTCCATATATGCTTGATGAAATGTATGTGGGTCTGTGTGCGTCTGTTTGTTTGTGTGCAAGCATGCGCTCTCTCGCGTGCGCTTGTGTGTGCTAGTGTGTGTGTGTGTGTGTCAGTGAGTGTGTGTGTTTAAATGCTGATTGTAAAGCGCTTTGTGCTCGATAAAAAGCGCTATGTAAATATCTGTTTTATTATTATTATGATTTCTGGTGTGTTGACAGGACTTTTTCCACGACCCCTACGCAGCCACCTGGGAGGGCGTGTCCAAGGTGACCAGCTTTCTGAGAGACGTCCTCCTGGAGAACACAGCCGGCAACCAGGGGGAGCATGAACACTCCACTGGGCTGATAGTAGACAGTCCCCGGCTCCACTGGGAAGGTCAAGGGGGAAAAGAAAAAAAAGGAACAGAAAAAGGAGAGGAAGAAGAATCTTTCACAGAGTTGTCAGAAAAAAAATTCTGTGGCATGGACATCCCAAACACGCCGATGCAACAGGACTTGGTCAATGTAAGTTACAGTGTCTGCGTGTACTGACCACTGGTCCATATTTATGCCATAATGGACTATGAGGCGGTACTTTTCTTTCCCCAGACTGAGACCATTGCGTCTTCTAATGTGACTGATCTCCTCCCAAATCGGAATGTGTTGGCTGTGCGCAGCGGGGAGACCAGTGAAGACGGAAAACCATACCCATTATGGACATAAAAAATTCGATGGCTTAGAGTCAAAACGGACTATCTTTAGCTGGTCCATTGACTTACTATTGATGTTATTGCAAAAACTAATAACTTGTATTACAAAAGACTACAAATAGTATAAAATGGGGATTATGCTTTTTATATTTCTGCTGTCTTGTTTTGGTACAAGTTATTAGTTTTTGAAATAGCTTCAATAATGCATCAGTGGACCATCTAAAGATAGTCCGTTTTGACTCCAAGCCATCGATATGGCCTGGGAACGCAGAAGAAGAAGATAATATGACTGATGATATGCCGGTGCTAAGAAACTGTCAGCCCATTCTGTCTTTAAAAAATCTTCCAAATAATTGTTCTCCTTTGAGCTCCTCCGAAATCGGAATGTGTCGCCTGTACGCAGTAGGGAGACCAGTGAAAATTGAAAACCGGACACATACATGCCTTACCCATTATGGCCATATGGCCTGGGAACGCAGAAGAAGAAGAAGTCAAGTTTTTTTGTTTGTTTTTTAATGTTACTCATGAATTGAATTTTATGTTCCTTGTGGGGATACTGGGGGATCCTTCAGTACCCAATAGTTCTCCCACCTTCTGGAAGTTCTGTGCTAGCAACTTCCTCTAATCAACATTCTCTTTGATCTCTGCCTTTCCCTTTCCTTATTGTCATCTACTATTTCTGGCTTATTGGCCCATTTTCCTACCTGTGTACAAAAAAATAATCTTCAATTCCAATAATGTTCTTCTTTGAGCTCCTCTGAAATCAGAATGTGTCGGCTGAATGCAGCGGGGAGACCAGTGAAAACTGAAAACCGGACACATATAATATATGTACCTCACCCATTATGGCCATATTGATGTGGGAACGCAGAAGAAGAAAAAGAATGTTAATTTGGCACCCTTCCATTCATTTCAGGCTGTTCCGTCGACCGCTGTCGCATTCTCAGATTACAACTGACCCTAAGCCTATCCCTAACCTTATCCCAAACCCTAACCCTAACCTGAAACCACTGTCACATTCCTTTAGGGTTAGGAATAGGGTTAGGGATAGGTTTAGGGTCAATTTAGTGTCAAATAATTTTTTATTTTTTTAAAGTTGCATGTAAATTCAGAACACAGTAATCTGAGAATGCGACAGCAGTCGACAGGACAGCCTGAAATGAGTGGAAGGGGGCAGAGGAGGGGTTTTTTCTTAACATTTGCCGTTAATTCTTATGGGAATTCAAATTCTACATTGTTTTGACAATTATTCATTGTTTTGATACGGTCTTATCACTGTGCATATGACAATTTATTCTTTCTTGGTTAATGTCGATATTAACCCCTTCCCTGCCCACTCTCCTGTCTACTGTGTGGTGTGTAATGTCATTGATGATGTCATAACTTTTGATGCCATAGTCCTGGGATGATGATTTTTGGTTTAGACATGTCAGGAAAGATATATCTCTTGACTATTTTCTCAATTCAAATCAATTCCATTCAAAGAACTTTATTATTATTTTCTCAAGACTGAGAAATTAAATTGGGGCAAATTCTTGGATTGAGTCTAGCAGGTCTCTTTTAAATTTTATAATAAGAAAATCGATAATTTGTTTGTTTTCCTCAGGCAGTAAAGGGGTTAACTGAATGTCTGTGCTGTTTCTCCCTGGCAGAGTGCCTTGCCCCTGATGCCGTCAGTGGAGCGAGGGGCACCCCTGGACAGTGGTCAGTGGACGTCCTTCTTCGACGACGAGGGCAGGGTCAGAGAGGTGGACACAGTCAAACACATCATCTTCACTGGGGTCAGTCCCTCAGGAAATTGACACCTTCACTGCCTGTCCTTAATTAGCTACTGGTACAAATTCCATGATTAAGCTAACTTGAGGGCCTGCTACCAGAGCTTCAGATTGTCAGGGGTGTCCTTTAGTTAACTATATTCCATGATTAAGCTAACTTGAGGGCCTGCTACCAGAGCTTCAGATTGTCAGGGGTGTCCTTTAGTTAACTATATTCCATGATTAAGCTAACTTGAGGGCCTGCTACCAGAGCTTCAGATTGTCAGGGGTGTCCTTTAGTTAACTATATTCCATGATTAAGCTAACTTGAGGGCCTGCTACCAGAGCTTCAGATTGTCAGGGGTGTCCTTTAGTTAACTATATTCCATGATTAAGCTAACTTGAGGGCCTGCTACCAGAGCTTCAGATTGTCAGGGGTGCCCCTTTAGTTAACTATATTCCATGATTAAGCTAACTTGAGGGCCTGCTACCAGAGCTTCAGATTGTCAGCGGTGCCCCTTTAGTTAACTATATTCCATGATTAAGCTAACTTGAGGGCCTGCTACCAGAGCTTCAGATTGTCAGGGGGCCGGGGTCATTGACCCCTATTGACCCTGATTTGACCCCTCATTCTCTGCACCCGAGGGTCATCTGACCCATGAACTCTGCAATAAAATGTAAGTGTGATACTACAGTGATACATTACTGGCCCATCGTTTTGGAAATTGACCCCTCATTTTCTGTACACAGGGGTCATATGACCCTTGAAGTCTGAAAACAATCTGAAGCTCTGTGCTACACACACACGATTCGGATCGGAATGCGATGCGATTTTGACAATGTGAGTCATGATTCACATGAAATTCATGTATTGGGTCTACTTGAGTATAGTGAGCGAAAATGGCAGAATTATTTTTAGATGGAAGTATTTTACGTGAATCATGACTCATGTGACCTAATCGCATCGCATCCCCTTACGATTTTACGCGTGTGTGGCGCCGGCTTTACAGTTATGCACTCACAAGCATGCATGTGTTCACATGCACACAGATACACGCAAGCACACTCACACACAAACACATGTGCGCTCGCACCGCAAATGCACAATCACACATGATACACACAAGCATGCTCACACACACACACAGACACACATACACACACTTACACACACTCTTGCACACTCGCATGCACCCACAACACAACACAACAACATGGCACCATTTCCCAAAGACCATGCATGGCAAAAAGGCAGTAAGTATAACACCGCTTTGTTGTCTTTAGTTTCTGTACTGCAGGGTATTGTTGGTGTTGATGTACCCTGGCTTAAAGACTCCAGGGATCATCCCAACAGCCTCCCCCGAGGATGGAGTGTGGCTGCCCATGTGGAGGGGTAATCAAAAACGGTCACACATAATGTTCTCATCCCTAGCTGATGCATTTGTACCATAGTGTTCAAGTGCTTCGGCTGTTGGGATGATGCCTGTAGTCTTTTAGCCAGGGTACGTAAACAAACAAATCCCAACAGCCGAAGCACTTGAACACTATGATACAAATGCAATAGCTAGGGATGAGAACATTATGTGTTTGACCGATTTTAATTAACCCACCACGTGGGCAGCCGCACTCCAACTTGGGAGGAGATACATGTTTGGAGTCCCTATGTTGTGTGTGTGGCGCAGGGTGGGTGTCCTGAGCTGCGCAGTGAGGTGTGGAGGAGAGACATGTTTAGAGTCCCTATGTTGTGTGTGTGGCGCAGGGTGGGTGTCCTGAGCTGCGCAGTGAGGTGTGGAGGAGAGACATGTTTAGAGTCCCTATGTTGTGTGTGTGGCGCAGGGTGGGTGTCCTGAGCTGCGCAGTGAGGTGTGGAGGAGAGACATGTTTAGAGTCCCTATGTTGTGTGTGTGGCGCAGGGTGGGTGTCCTGAGCTGCGCAGTGAGGTGTGGAGGAGAGACATGTTTAGAGTCCCTATGTTGTGTGTGTGGCGCAGGGTGGGTGTCCTGAGCTGCGCAGTGAGGTGTGGAAGAGAGACATGTTTAAGGTCCCTATGTTGTGTGTGTGGCGCAGGGTGTGTGTCCTGAGCTGCGCAGTGAGGTGTGGAGGTTTCTGCTGGACTTCCACCCCTGGGGTAGCACACGCACCCAGCGTCAGCAGGAGAGGAAGACGAAAGTGTAAGCTGCAGACTTTGAATGTGCATTCCCTGCCATTGTTGATGCACCACTGTCTTTCTGTCTGCCTAAATGGAATCAAATTATACAGTGGAACTTCCCTAGTAAGACCTTCCCTATTAACGCATTCAACAATAGTAACTGTAGTTGTGGTAGCCGTACATCGTAGACGAGTTGCGCCTATAGTTGTTTCACGGTATAAGGTACAAAACTCGTGTCTAACTTTCGACCAGAGATTACTTTCATCCTGCGAGTTATTTCCCTTATTAAAGCACTTCCGTTTACTGTAATTTTTATGTCTTTGATCAGCGATTTGACAGCAAATTCAAACGAAAAATGCCAAATTATCGTGGTCTAACAAGAGTGGTGCTTCTCCATCTTCTCGATCTTGACAAAGCTGATGATAGGGATGGAGAATATACGTTTTCTGACTCTGAAAATGAAGATACTGGACGAAAATGAAGATCACAATAATATTTGAATGAGAGCAGGTAGGTTAGTAAACAAAATGCATGTAAACAATGAATTATTCCCCCTTTCAAGGTGGCATGTAAAAAGCATTAAACCTATCAACTTCAAAAGACCACAGATAAACTTAGCAGTCTTCTTTCAGTAAGTTATCAACATTTGGTCTTGATAGGACATCATTCAGCTTAGCTAGATCACAAGCACCCAATGTCTATGAGCTGCCCAACGGCAGGCCTGCACTGAGAATAGGCGGAGGCAGCATCAGTCACAATGGTGTTAAGACTCCCTCTAAGATCTGACCCCCCAAAATGTCACCAATTTTCCCCCACCATAAACGGACTGCTGAGTGTCCACCTCCCTATTAAAACCCTTGACCTTTCTGGGGCTGATTTTCAAGGTCAAGGTCTTAACCCCTTGAATGCCAGAGAAAATTAAAGAAAAATCACATTGTACAAATCATGATATGAAACAGGCAACTGATAGAGCCAATCTGGCAAAATGGTCTGGGGATATAGCTCTCTTGACTGTGTTAGAGCAAAAGCCAGCATATTATCAGAGTTATTGCTCTTCATCTGATAACACCATCAGTGATGTCATCAAGTCAGTACGTGATACGTTGGGATACGTTATGCGGCAGTGGAGGGGTTAATAGGGAGGATCCACTGTCATGATACGTTATGCGGCAGTCGAGGGGTTAATAGGGAGGATCCACTGTCATGATACGTTGTGATGCGTTATGCGGCAGTCGAGGGGTTAATAGGGAGGATCCACTGTCATGATACGTTGGTATACGTTATGCGGCAGTGGAGGGGTTAATAGGGAGGATCCACTGTCATGATACGTTGTGATACGTTATGCGGCAGTCGAGGGGTTAATAGGGAGGATCCACTGTCATGATACGTTGTGATGCATTATGCGGCAGTTGAGGGGTTAATAGGGAGGATCCACTGTCATGATACGTTGTGATACGTTATGCGGCAGTCGAGGGGTTAATAGGGAGGATCCACTGTCATGATACGTTGTGATACGTTATGCGGCAGTCGAGGGGTTAATAGGGAGGATCCACTGTCATGATACGTTGTGATACGTTATGCGGCAGTCGAGGGGTTAATAGGGAGGATCCACTGTCATGATACGTTGTGATACGTTATGCGGCAGTCGAGGGGTTAATAGGGAGGATCCACTGTCATGATACGTTGTGATACGTTATGCGGCAGTCGAGGGGTTAATAGGGAGGATCCACTGTCATGATACGTTGTGATACGTTATGCGGCAGTCGAGGGGTTAATAGGGAGGATCCACTGTCATGATACGTTGTGATACGTTATGCGGCAGTCGAGGGGTTAATAGGGAGGATCCACTGTCATGATACGTTGTGATACGTTATGCGGCAGTCGAGGGGTTAATAGGGAGGATCCACTGTCATGATACGTTGTGATACGTTATGCGGCAGTCGAGGGGTTAATAGGGAGGATCCACTGTCATGATACGTTGTGATACGTTATGCGGCAGTCGAGGGGTTAATAGGGAGGATCCACTGTCATGATACGTTGTGATACGTTATGCGGCAGTCGAGGGGTTAATAGGGAGGATCCACTGTCATGATACGTTGTGATACGTTATGCGGCAGTCGAGGGGTTAATAGGGAGGATCCACTGTCATGATACGTTGTGATACGTTATGCGGCAGTCGAGGGGTTAATAGGGAGGATCCACTGTCATGATACGTTGTGATGCGTTATGCGGCAGTCGAGGGGTTAATAGGGAGGATCCACTGTCATGATACGTTGTGATACGTTATGCGGCAGTCGAGGGGTTAATAGGGAGGATCCACTGTCATGATACGTTGTGATACGTTATGCGGCAGTCGAGGGGTTAATAGGGAGGATCCACTGTCATGATACGTTGTGATGCGTTATGCGGCAGTCGAGGGGTTAATAGGGAGGATCCACTGTCATGATACGTTGTGATGCGTTATGCGGCAGTCGAGGGGTTAATAGGGAGGATCCACTGTCATGATACGTTGTGATGCGTTATGCGGCAGTCGAGGGGTTAATAGGGAGGATCCACTGTCATGATACGTTGTGATACGTTATGCGGCAGTCGAGGGGTTAATAGGGAGGATCCACTGTCATGATACGTTGTGATACGTTATGCGGCAGTCGAGGGGTTAATAGGGAGGATCCACTGTCATGATACGTTGGGATGCGTTATGCGGCAGTCGAGGGGTTAATAGGGAGGATCCACTGTCATGATACGTTGTGATGCGTTATGCGGCAGTCGAGGAGTTAATAGGGAGGATCCACTGTCATGATACGTTGTGATACGTTATGCGGCAGTCGAGGGGTTAATAGGGAGGATCCACTGTCATGATACTTTGTGATACGTTATGCGGCAGTCGAGGGGTTAATAGGGAGGATCCACTGTCATGATACGTTGGGATGCGTTATGCGGCAGTCGAGGGGTTAATAGGGAGGATCCACTGTCATGATACGTTGTGATACGTTATGCGGCAGTCGAGGGGTTAATAGGGAGGATCCACTGTCATGATACGTTGTGATGCGTTATGCGGCAGTCGAGGGGTTAATAGGGAGGATCCACTGTCATGATACGTTGGGATGCGTTATGCGGCAGTCGAGGGGTTAATAGGGAGGATCCACTGTCATGATACGTTGTGATACGTTATGCGGCAGTCGAGGCGTTAATAGGGAGGATCCACTGTCATGATACGTTGGGATGCGTTATGCGGCAGTTGAGGGGTTAATAGGGAGGATCCACTGTCGTGATACGTTGTGATACGTTATGCGGCAGTCGAGGAGTTAATAGGGAGGATCCACTGTCATGATACGTTGGGATGCGTTATGCGGCAGTCGAGGGGTTAATAGGGAGGATCCACTGTCATGATACGTTGGGATGCGTTATGCGGCAGTCGAGGGGTTAATAGGGAGGATCCACTGTCATGATACGTTGGGATACGTTATGCGGCAGTCGAGGGGTTAATAGGGAGGATCCACTGTCATGATACGTTGGGATACGTTATGCGGCAGTCGAGGGGTTAATAGGGAGGATCCACTGTCATTATTGCATCCAATTGTGGGTTTTATTTTTAAAGAAGTGTTGAATTTGTGTTTATCTCAATTTTAAGAAAATAAAAGATGAAGTCAGTGCTTGTTGATGTGATACTTTTGTACATAGGAAAAAATGTTTGTGTGTATTATGGTATGTGTGTGTGTGTGTGTGTGTGTGTGTGTGTGTGTATGTGTCACTCTGTGTGTGTGTGTGTGTGTGTGTGTGTGTGTGTGTGTGTGTCACTCTGTGTGTGTGTGTGTGTGTGTGTGTGCTTGCTTGCTTGCATGCATACATGTGTGTGTGTGTGTGTGTGTGTGTGTGTGTGTGTGTGTGTGTGTGTGTGTGTGTGTGTGTGTGTGTAGATGAGTATGGTAATGTATTTTTATAAAGAGACATTGGAAAATACTTACATGACTTTTTTTCTTTTTCTTTCTTTTGAAACAGAGATGAATACTTTCTGATGAAGAGGCAGTGGCAGTCCCTGACCCCCACACAAGAGAAACGCTTCTCTTTACTGAGGGAGAAAAAGAGCCTCATTGGTATGGGCCCTTCCCTACCCCCCATCCCCCCCGGTGCTAAAGTTGTTGACTTAGTAAAGTGTGCTAGTATTCTATGATCGTTGTGTTCTGTTATGATTGGTTTAATAAAGTGTGTTAATATTCTATGATCGTTGTGTTCTGTTATGGTTGGCTTAGTAAAGTGTGTTAGTATTCTTAACAAATAAAAAATTAAAAAAAGATTAAAGAGTAGAGAAAGTGATGTGTTGCATTGTCTGTTTATAAAGAGTAAAGAGTAGAGAAAGTGATGTGTTGCATTGTCTGTTTATAAAGAGTAAAGAGTAGAGAAAGTGATGTGTTGCATTGTCTGTTTATAAATGAGTAAAGAGTAGAGAAAGTGATGTGTTGCATTGTCTGTTTATAAAGAGTAAAGAGTAGAGAAAGTGATGTGTTGCATTGTCTGTTTATAAAGAGTAAAGAGTAGAGAAAGTGATGTGTTGCATTGTCTGTTTATAAAGAGTAAAGAGTAGAGAAAGTGATGTGTTGCATTGTCTGTTTATAAAGAGTAAAGAGTAGAGAAAGTGAAGAAAAAAAGTTTGTTGGCTTAGGCCTTGTGTGATTTAGATCCGCAACCCGCAAGTTCTGTACAGAAACCCTGTACATTTATATAAGATTAAGAAATAAGCAGATGGATTACGGATGGGTTTCCACGTGTAATGGGCACACTCTTTCATATTTCTTACTTCCAGATTTTTTTGGGAGGATTGCGCATGCGTTTCTGCATGGAACTTGCGCGTATATAATATGTGTGTGTGTGTGCGTATATGTGCACACACCCTTATTGTTGATCGTCAAGGTTTTCCGTTATAAAGATGACTAGTGTAGGGGTGCTCATTTTCTTATATCCGCCCAAAATCCAGTTTTGGGAATGCCCAAATTTGTGGCATCTGGACTTTGGAGTGAATAGCGGTAAACAATTCAGGCAAGAATTAGCAAGATGAGAGACGTCATTTTGTGTGAAACATGATGGGTAGTGTTGAAGTTAAAAAAATTGTTTTTTGTTCCTCCTCCCCCACCTCCCCCCTCCCCTATGATAGGACGCACATTATAGTCCTTGAAATACTGCATGGATTCTATGGTGAAGAACACTGCTCACGTTGTCCTCCTCCCCCCCCTCCCCCCTCCCCTATGATAGGACGCACATTATAGTCCTTGAAATACTGCATGGATTCTATGGTGAAGAACACTGCTCACGTTGTCCTCCTCCCCCACCTCCCCCCTCCCCTGTGATAGGACGCACATTATCGTCCTTGAAATACTGCATGGATTCTATGGTGAAGAACACTGCTCACGTTGTCCTCCTCCCCCACCTCCCCCCTCCCCTGTGATAGGACGCACATTATCGTCCTTGAAATACTGCATGGATTCTATGGTGAAGAACACTGCTCACGTTGTCCTCCTCCCCCACCTCCCCCCTCCCCTGTGATAGGACGCACATTATCGTCCTTGAAATACTGCATGGATGTTATGGTGAAGAACACTGCTCACGTTGTCTTGAATTTCAAACATCAAATTAGGGTGAAGATTTGCTTTTGTTGTTGTTAGATGATATTGCACTTTCATCAACGGTTCCAGTGTAGATTCAGCCTTGAAGTTTTCACAATATATTTGACAGAAATTGTTATGTTTAAATGTGAATAATAATATTGTTATGCTGTATCCTTTTATTTGATGTTAAATATCAGAATAATTTATTAAAAAACAACAACTGACGATTGTAAATTAATAATATGAATAATTATAGCAATTCATGAACTGTTTGCATATTATAGTTATTACTATTATTTTGCCATTCTTCATAATGTTGATATGTTTCTGTTTGTCACACAGCCAAAGACGTTGCCAGGACAGATCGCACGGTGCCGTTCTTTGCCGGCACCAACAACCCCAATCTGAAGATCATCAATGACATACTGATGACCTACTGCATGTACAACTTTGACCTGGGTGAGTGATGCCATTGACATACTGATAACCTACTGCATGTACAACTTTGACCTGGGTGAGTGATACCATTGACATACTGATAACATGCCGATGACCTACTGCATATACAACTTTGAGCTGGGTGAGTGATACCATTGACCAACTGATGACCTACTGATGACCTACTGCATGTACAACTTTGACCTGTGTGAGTGATACCATTGACCTACTGATGACCTACTGCATGTACAACTTTGACCTGTGTGAGTGATACCATTGACCTACTGATGACCTACTGCATGTACAACTTTGACCTGGGTGAGTGATACTGTTGACCTACTGATGACCTACTGCATGTACAACTTTGACCTGGGTGAGTGATGCCATTGACATACTGATGGCCTACTGCATGTACAACTTTGACATGGATGAGTGATACCATTGACATACTGTTGACATACCAATGACCTACTGCATGTACAACTTTGACCTGGGTGAGTGATACCATTGACATACTGATGACCTACTGCATGTACAACTTTGACCTGGGTGAGTGATACCATTGACATACCGATGACTTACTGCATGTACAACTTTGGCCTGGGTGAGTGGTTGATACAGGTTTATTGACATACTGATGACACACTGAAGGCATACTGACAGCATGCTGAAGACATACTGATGACATACTGGAGGCATACTGAAGGCATATTGATGACATACTGAAGGCATACTGAAGGCATACCGATGACATACTGAAGGCATACTGATGACATACTGAAGGCATACTGAAGGCATATTGATGACATGCTGAAGGCATGCTGAAGGCATACCGATGACATACTGATGACATACTGAGGGCATACTGAAGGCATACTGATGACCTACTGAAGGCATACTGATGACCTACTGCATGCTTAACTTTGACCTGGGTGAGTGGTAGTCATTGACTTACTGATGACCTGCTGCTGTTACAATGTTGCAGTGCTGTTACACATGTTATATTCAGGGCATGAGTGACCTTCTGACACCATGGCTAGTGGTGATATTACAATAAAAATGTTACAATGCTGTTACACAGGTTACAATGCTGTTACAGTTCTACTATGGTGTTACACAGGTTATGTTCAGGGCATGAGTGACCTGACCCCATTGCTGGTTATGATGTTACAATGGTGTTACACAGGTTACAATGGTGTAACAGTTCTACACTGGTGTTACACAGGTTATGTTCAGGGCATGAGTGACCTTCTGACCCCACTGCTAGTTGTGATGTTACAGTGGTGTTACAGTTCTACTATGGTGTTACACAGGTTATGTTCAGGGCATGAGTGACCTGACCCCACTGCTGGTTGTGATGTTACAATGGTGCTACAGTTCTACTATGGTGTTACACAGGTTATGTTCAGGGCATGAGTGACCTGACCCCACTGCTGGTTGTGATGTTACAATGGTGCTACAGTTCTACTATGGTGTTACACAGGTTACGCTCAGGGCATGAGTGACCTGACCCCACTGCTGGTTGTGATGTTACAATGGTGTTACAGTTCTACTATGGTGTTACACAGGTTATGTTCAGGGCATGAGTGACCTGACCCCACTGCTGGTTGTGATGTTACAATGGTGCTACAGTTCTACTATGGTGTTACACAGGTTATGTTCAGGGCATGAGTGACCTGACCCCACTGCTGGTTGTGATGTTACAATGGTGTTACAGTTCTACTATGGTGTTACACAGGTTACGCTCAGGGCATGAGTGACCTGACCCCACTGCTGGTTGTGATGTTACAATGGTGTTACAGTTCTACTATGGTGTTACACAGGTTATGTTCAGGGCATGAGTGACCTTCTGACCCCACTGCTGGTTGTGATGTTACAATGGTGTTACAGTTCTACTATGGTGTTACACGGGTTACGTTCAGGGCATGAGTGACCTGACCCCACTGCTGGTTGTGATGTTACAATGGTGCTACACAGGTTACAATGGTGTAACAGTTCTACTATGGTGTTACACAGGTTATGTTCAGGGCATGAGTGACCTTCTGACCCCACTGCTGGTTGTGATGTTACAGTGGTGTTACAGTTCTACTATGGTGTTACACAGGTTATGTTCAGGGCATGAGTGACCTTCTGACCCCACTGCTGGTTGTGATGTTACAATGGTGTTACAGTTCTACTATGGTGTTACACAGGTTACGCTCAGGGCATGAGTGACCTGACCCCACTGCTGGTTGTGATGTTACAATGGTGTTACAGTTCTACTATGGTGTTACACAGGTTATGTTCAGGGCATGAGTGACCTTCTGACCCCACTGCTGGTTGTGATGTTACAATGGTGTTACAGTTCTACTATGGTGTTACACAGGTTACGTTCAGGGCATGAGTGACCTGACCCCACTGCTGGTTATGATGTTACAATGGTGCTACACAGGTTACAATGGTGTAACAGTTCTACTATGGTGTTACACAGGTTATGTTCAGGGCATGAGTGACCTTCTGACCCCACTGCTGGTTGTGATGTTACAGTGGTGTTACAGTTCTACTATGGTGTTACACAGGTTACGTACAGGGCATGAGTGACCTTCTGACCCCACTGCTGGTTGTGATGGAGAATGAGGTGGATGCCTTCTGGTGCTTTGCCGGTCTGATGGAGAGAATGGTAACACTCTGGGTTTCTGTTTTCTGACTTCTATTTGGTACTTTGTAGTCACAGAGGCGTCTGTGAAATTTTGGGTTGCTCCCACCTGGAGAGAGCATCGCTGCCAGAGGCTCGCCACCCATTTCTTAATTTAAAATTTTTTTTGCATTAAGACACTCTCATGATTGCACGCTCTGATAACTGAAACTAAATTCTTATTTAGAAATTGTATTCAGATATGTTATTGTCTGTAAATTAAAAGATCAGATGATAATGATATCAGTGGTGTGAAATTAGATTGTGGATATTTGTTGTAGGTTCTGTGTTTGAAGGTAAGCTTCCCTGTTACCATGGTGATGATAATACATTTGATGATGCGATGACAATGATGATGATGTTGATGATAGTGGAGATAATGATGATGATGATAATGTTTGAAGGTATGCTTCCCTGTTACCATGGTGACAATACATTTGATGATGCGATGACAATGATGATGATAGTGGAGATAGTGATGATAGTGATGATGATAATGTTTGAAGGTATGCTTCCCTGTTACCATGGTGACGATAATACATTTGATGATGCGATGACAATGATGATGATGTGGATGACAGTGGAGATAATGATGATGATGATCAAAATGACGATGATTATTATAATGGTGTCATGATGATAGTGATGATGATGATGTTGTTAATGTTGAAGATGATGATGATAAGTTTGATGTTAATGTTGATAATGATGATGATAATTATGATGTTAATGATGTGATGACAATGATGATAAGAATGATGACCACCTAACTTTATTCCATGAATGTGTTTTGTTCAGAAACATAACTTCACGGAGGACCAGGCGAGCACCAAGCAACAGCTGGCCCAAATTCAGACACTAACCCAATTCTATGACCCAGAGCTGTACCGCTACCTAGGTGGGTATTTGTAGCAACAGCTGGCCCAAATTTAGACACTGACCCAATTCTGGCCCAAATTCAGACACTGACCCAATTCTACGACCCAGAGCTGTATCGCTACCTAGGTGGGTATTTGTGACAACAGCTGGCCCAAATTCAGACACTGACCCAATTCTACAACCCAGAGCTGTACCGCACCCTAGGTGGGTATTTGTAACAGCTGGCCCAAATTCAGACACTGACCCAATTCTACGACCCAGAGCTGTACCGCTACCTAGTTGGGTATTTGTAGCAACAGCTGGCCCAAATTCAGACACTGACCCAATTCTGGCCCAAATTCAGACACTGACCCAATTCTATGACCCAGAGCTGTATCGCTACCTAGGTGGGTATTTGTGACAACAGCTGGCCCAAATTCAGACACTGACCCAACTCTACGACCCAGAGCTGTACCGCTACCTAGGTGGGTATTTGTAACAGCTGGCCCAAATTCAGACACTGACCCAATTCTACGACCCAGAGCTGTACCGCTACCTAGGTGGGTATTTGTAACAGCTGTGAAGCTTTGCCAAACATGTGTGTTCTTCCTCACTTCTCCTTACTATCTTACCTTAACCCTCTGGCATTCACAGCGGATGTAAACTGGATTTCCCTGAACTGCCCGATGTTTTCAGAACGTAATTTGGCGTAGCCATGTGGTCTGTACTTTACCATCACATGCACACAGCATGAGAGAGCATGGAAGGGTCACAGAAGTCAGCAGCACATTAGGCATAGACCAATGAACGTCCTTCTATTATTATGGGGTGTAGTTCTGTGTGTGTTCTGAAAGAAAGGCAAAAATCCCTGCGCGGAACTTGTGAATGGAAGTGTGAGATCAAAACAATGAATTTGTTGTCTGCTAGATGTGCTACGGCGTGTGATTGTGAGGATTTATCGGAATTTCGAAGAGGAGTAGGATAATATTATCGAGGAAATGGGAAAATAGGACAATTAAGAGTAAGAATATGAGTGAGGTGTGGATTTAGGTGGTAATTTAGAGCAAAACGATAGCGATTCTGAAGGCAAATTGTCAACATTCTACTCCCATCGCTTCAAACAAAATGGCGACCACTAACGGCGTGCAGGACTGCATGCGTTTCAACAATGTTCTGGCCCCAACACGCACACCTGTGTCATGGGGTGACATCAATTACGCATGACAGTTAGTGGTGGTACACACTGTACAGCTCTGGGGGATTGTGTGTGTGTGTATATAAAGTGTATTACAGTGTGGGAAAAAGTATACAAACCATTGTATACAAGTATACAAAGTTGTGGTTTGAACTAAAGTGTATTACAGTGTGGGAAAAAGTATACAAACCATTGTATACAAGTATACAAAGTTGTGGTTTGAACTACTTCAATATAGGTTTTATTTTTGACAGTTGACCATTTTCTGTCACACTAACTGGATTAGCACAATATGAGCTGAAGCGACAGACAGACAATAGACCAGGTCAGGTTGGCTTCGGCTTTCACTTTTACCAAACTAACATGCATGTGCATGAGTAAACCTCATGTCAGTGTGCTGTTTTACAATGTTAACCATAAAATGTGACACATTTGGTGGCATTTAGTTGACAATGACATGACACTTCACTCTTAGATACTCAAATACACCACACCCAAGAACCAAGCATTGTGACCAAACCTGCAAATTTTCATGGCTGTGGATATTTATTTCTGGCTATGGTGAAGCATAAACCACACTAACCCATTTTGGGGCTACATTTCCCAAAAGAATACGAAATCTAGCAGAAGTTTGGTCTCAAACAATACGAATATAAGAGGGTTAAGGAAGGAAGGTGGCAGAGTGGTTATGACGTTCTCCTGCCAAATTCAATGCGTGACTGCAGCGTGAGTGACCCCGGGTTCGAATCCCGGCCTCACCCTTTCTTTCTAGTTCAACAGGAAAACTGAACGTTGAGTCCTTCGGATAGGGTACTTAAAGCTAGTCTGACCCGTGCATTTACGCACGTAAAAAAATCCCATGGCATTTAAAAGTCGGTAAGAGCAGAGATAAATCTCGCCCTGGTATGACCAAATTGATAGCTAGGTTTCCCAAGTCTGCCCCAACCCTCTCCTCACACTGCCACGCCCCCTCCTCTAAAAAAAAAAAGGGTAGGTGCTGCACTTGCGGCGATACACTCTCCGGGGGAGAGCAGCCTGAATTTCACAGAGATAAGTCTCTGTGTCTAGAATATACCAAGTACCAAAACACCTTACTCCTGAAGGAAATGTTGCATATTTGTTAACCGTTTCTGACTATGACCTCCACAATGTAGCAGAGGGTTCAACTGTTACTCTGGAGAACTGGGCTGAAATCATACATAACACGCTGTCAGTAATTGCTGGAATGGACATTACTCTCTTGGCGTGGAGGAATTTAGAACAATAGATAGACTCAGAATACTGCACACTGTCAAGTTAAGTCAAAATGATCTTTATTGACTATAAAGGAATAAGCTAAGCCTAACGGAGTGAGCTGTGTGTGTAGTGTGTGCAGCACACTGTCAAGTTAAGTCAAAATGATCTTTATTGACTATAAAGGAATAAGCTAAGCCTAACGGAGTGAGCTGTGTGTGTAGTGTGTGCAGCACACTGTCAAGTTAAGTCAAAATGATCTTTATTGACTATAAAGGAATAAGCTAAGCCTAACGGAGTGAGCTGTGTGTGTAGTGTGTGCAGCACACTGTCAAGTTAAGTCAAAATGATCTTTATTGACTATAAAGGAATAAGCTAAGCCTAACGGAGTAAGCTGTGTGTGCATGTATGTGTGTGTGTGCGCGTGTATGTGTGTGTGTGTGTCTGTGTGTATAAACAGAACCGAACCTTTATTGCCATGAAAACTCAAGGGAGTATTTGGCACACATCTGAAGAAAAAAGAAGAGAACAAAGCAAAACTGCGACATCGTTTACGGCCCACTACAATCCTTTCTAATTTCTTGCAATACCTTGTCCATTTCACTAGTGCCAGATACATATTCCAGTGTGCTTGTGCGTGCTCATGCCTGTGCCTCTTCTTCTTTCTGTCTTCGCAGAGAGCTGCGACTCGGGCAACTGTTTCTTCTGCTTCCGGTGGATTCTGATCCTGTTCAAGAGAGACTTCCCCTTCCACGAGATCCCGCGCCTCTGGGAGGTGGGTGGTCTCCCTTGTCTGTTCAGTTCATTGCTATTGGTATGTTTTGGTTGCACAGACTCGTTTCCGTGAAATTTGGGCTTCTCCCACCTGGAGAGCGTTTCATCCCAAGTTTTGTGCCACGCATTTAAAAAATTTTTTTTACATGCATTTGTGTGTGTGTGTGTGTGTGTGTGTGTGCGTGTGTGTGTGTGTGACTGAAATGGAAGGAGGGGAGGGGTAAATTCTGACCAAATGACAACTCCTTTGTAACCAATGTTGTTGTAGCGCATGCAAAGCGTGTGAGCTCACAGGACCTTGTTTTTTGGTCGTCTCATCCAAAAGACTTAACGTTCTGACTATAAGGTCTCTTCTGGAAGTTCTGTGCTTGTGACTTCTGCTTAGCTGTCACTCTTTTTGACTCAGCTTTTCCCTTTCCTACTATCATCTGGGAACTTATGCTTAAAGAGAAACATGGGGTAAAATGCACACCCTGACTGGGCCTCTTATGCTTAAAGAGGAACATGGGGTAAAATGCACACCCTGACTAGGACACTTATGCTTAAAGAGGAACATGGGGTAAAATGCACACCCTGACTAGGACACTTATGCTTAAAGAGGAACATGGGGTAAAATGCACACCCTGACTGGGCCTCTTATGCTTAAAGAGGAACATGGGGTAAAATGCACACCCTGACTAGGACACTTATGCTTAAAGAGGAACATGGGGTAAAATGCACACCCTGACTAGGACACCTATGCTTAAAGAGGAACATGGGGTAAAATGCACACCCTGACTAGGACACTTATGCTTAAAGAGGAACATGGGGTAAAATGCACACCCTGACTAGGACACCTATGCTTAAAAAGGAACATGGGGTAAAATGCACACCCTGACTGGGCCTCTTATGCTTAAAGAGGAACATGGGGTAAAATGCACACCCTGACTGGGCCACTTATGCTTAAAGAGGAACATGGGGTAAAATGCACACCCTGACTAGGACACCTATGCTTAAAAAGGAACATGGGGTAAAATGCACACCCTGACTGGGCCTCTTATGCTTAAAGAGGAACATGGGGTAAAATGCACACCCTGACTGGGCCTCTTATGCTTAAAGAGGAACATGGGGTAAAATGCACACCCTGACTGGGCCACTTATGTTTAAAGAGGAACATGGGGTAAAATGCACACCCTGACTGGGCCTCTTATGCTTAAAGAGGAACATGGGGTAAAATGCACACCCTGACTGGGCCACTTATGTTTAAAGAGGAACATGGGGTAAAATGCACACCCTGACTGGGCCACTTATGTTTAAAGAGGAACATGGGGTAAAATGCACACCCTGACTGGGCCACTTATGTTTAAAGAGGAACATGGGGTAAAATGCACACCCTGACTGGGCCTCTTATGCTTAAAGAGGAACATGGGGTAAAATGCACACCCTGACTGGGCCACTTATGTTTAAAGAGGAACATGGGGTAAAATGCACACCCTGACTGGGCCACTTATGTTTAAAGAGGAACATGGGGTAAAATGCACACCCTGACTGGGCCTCTTATGCTTAAAGAGGAACATGGGGTAAAATGCACACCCTGACTGGGCCACTTATGTTTAAAGAGGAACATGGGGTAAAATGCACACCCTGACTGGGCCACTTATGTTTAAAGAGGAACATGGGGTAAAATGCACACCCTGACTGGGCCACTTATGCTTAAAGAGGAACATGGGGTAAAATGCACACCCTGACTGGGCCACTTATGCTTAAAGAGGAACATGGGGTAAAATGCACACCCTGACTAGGACACCTATGCTTAAAAAGGAACATGGGGTAAAATGCACACCCTGACTGGGCCACTTATGTTTAAAGAGGAACATGGGGTAAAATGCACACCCTGACTGGGCCACTTATGCTTAAAGAGGAACATGGGGTAAAATGCACACCCTGACTAGGACACCTATGCTTAAAAAGGAACATGGGGTAAAATGCACACCCTGACTAGGACACCTATGCTTAAAAAGGAACATGGGGTAAAATGCACACCCTGACTAGGACACCTATGCTTAAAGAGGAACATGGGGTAAAATGCACACCCTGACTAGGACACCTATGCTTAAAGAGGAACATGGGGTAAAATGCACACCCTGACTAGGACACCTATGCTTAAAGAGGAACATGGGGTAAAATGCACACCCTGACTGGGCCACTTATGCTTAAAGAGGAACATGGGGTAAAATGCACACCCTGACTGGGCCTCTTATGCTTAAAGAGGAACATGGGGTAAAATGCACACCCTGACTAGGACACCTATGCTTAAAGAGGAACATGGGGTAAAATGCACACCCTGACTAGGACACCTATGCTTAAAGATGAACATGGGGTAAAATGCACACCCTGACTAGGACACCTATGCTTAAAGAGGAACATGGGGTAAAATGCACACCCTGACTAGGACACCTATGCTTAAAGATGAACATGGGGTAAAATGCACACCCTGTGGTAAAGAGCCCCTTTAGCGCATTCACTGCTGGAGATCATTTGAGAGAAAATCTTTTTTTTCGATTGTATGCCAGTCAGTCATTTCCGACCATGACTGCCAGATAGCAGAGGGGGCAGGTGCTATTCCGGTGGGCTGGGCTATAATTTTGTTTATAGTGGAGATGCCTTGCCCAGGGTACATCCCCACTCTCTCGGCCAAAAGGGGTTTGAGGACAGCTGGCATTGGGGAAGGTCCCCAAAGGCCAATCCATCCTTTTTCGGTGACGAAATAGCAAAGAGAGATATTAGGGTCAAACTGGCAAAAGAGGGAGGGAGTTCCGGACTGGTTGAGGAATTGAAGGTGGCAGTGTTTGTGCCATACCCCGCGTCAATGTAAATTCTGCCTTCAAAGTCGTGGGTTCAGAATCAGCGTGCAAAATAGTTATCAACATTTTTTGGGGTTTGCCTGGATATTTTAGGGGGCCTCTCTTTATGATTTTTGAACAATTTCTTTACAAAAACAACTGCGTCAAGTAATACATTATCTACATTTTATTGAGCAGTGTGTCAGATGGGAGTTTTCAGTGTCAGAGTGCATCATAATTTGTTGTAGAAGCATTTCTGCAAAAGTTAAGCTCAAACCCGTGTTCCTTCACCCCACCCCACCCTATCTCTCATCCCAGCAAAGCAAAGCGTTTATTTTTTTAGAACATTTTCGAGGAGAAAATTTGGTTGAAAGTAGCAGGGCTGGCCTCCGGGTGAGTGAAAATGTTTACTCATCCAAACACATTTTCAATAGCCCGAAGAGAACAACAACAAGAATCCCTGAACACACACACACACACACACACACGCACGCGCACTCACATGCACTCACGCGCACACACGCGCACGCACGCACGCACACACACGCACGCACGCGCACGCACGCACGCACGCACGCACGCACGCACGCGCACGCGCGCGCGCACGCACGCGCGCGCACGCACACGCACACGCACACGCACACACACACACAGGGGAGAGGGAGGGAGAGAGAGGAAGAAAAAGAGAGAAAAAAAATGGGAAAGAAAAAAAAGGAGGGAAGTTAAAGAGAAAGAAATGATATGGGGAGAGAGGTGGGGAATAGAGAGGAGGAGACTGAGGAGGCTGCCTTTCTTTTCTTTTCAGTACCAGTGCTGGCATGTTGTCATCTTAGCAGACAGCTGAGCTTGCTTTGATAGTAGGTTGAAAGGGAGAGATGGTCTGGGGAGACTCAATGGTAAAGAAAACTGGGCCGCGCAGTACTGAAATTTAGTCGCCCATCAGGCTAGTGACTTTTGAAATCTGATCGCCAGCAGATTTTTATACTAGCCAATGGCTACCAGGCTAGTAGTTTTGGTCAGCACTGAAGTAGTGAAACTGTCCCTGGAAGCATTTAAGAAAGGCACCCTGTCCCTGGAATCCATTTTTCTGTCTAGTGTCCCTGGAAACAGAAGAATCAAGCAATTAATTGTTAAATTGTGAGTACTTTAGCTCGTTGCTGATTCTGAGCACAGGAACACCTTACCTAAACCAAGGACACTGTTCAGATTTTCCTGACGGGCACGCTATACGTAGATTACTGAGCACTAAAGGATCGTTGACATTGAAGCTTTTTGGCACTGAAAGCACCAAGAAGAATGCCAACATTTCAGATTAGCAAAAGGTTTTGCTAAATCACGATTGACATGCTTGTTCTGCTATGATGTGTAACATCATTATGTTTGTCCCTGAAATAAGTCTGTGTCCCTGGTTTATAAGAAGCTTGTCCCTGAAATAAGTCTGTGTCCCTGGTTTATAAGAAGCTTGTCCCTGAAATAAGTCTGTGTCCCTGGTTTGTAAGAAGCTTGTCCCTGAAATAAGTCTGTGTCCCTGGTTTGTAGGAAGTTTGTCCCTGAAATAAGTCTGTGTCCCTGGTTTGTAGGAAGTTTGTCCCTGAAATAAGTCTGTGTCCCTGGTTTGTAAGAAGCTTGTCCCTGAAATAAGTCTGTGTCCCTGGTTTGTAAGAAGCTTGTCCCTGAAATAAGTCTGTGTCCCTGGTTTGTAGGAAGTTTGTCCCTGAAATAAGTCTGTGTCCCTGGTTTGTAGGAAGTTTGTCCCTGAAATATTAAGTCTGTGTCCCTGGTTTGTAGGAAGTTTGTCCCTGAAATAAGTCTGTGTCCCTGGTTTGTAGGAAGTTTGTCCCTGAAATAAGTCTGTGTCCCTGGTTTGTAGGAAGTTTGTCCCTGAAATAAGTCTGTGTCCCTGGTTTGTAGGAAGCTTGTCCCTGAAATAAGTCTGTGTCCCTGGTTTGTAAGAAGCTTGTCCCTGAAATAAGTCTGTGTCCCTGGTTTGTAGGAAGCTTGTCCCTGAAATAAGTCTGTGTACCTGGTTTGTAGGAAGCTTGTCCCTGAAATAAGTCTGTGTCCCTGGTTTGTAGGAAGCTTGTCCCTGAAATAAGTCTGTGTCCCTGGTTTGTAGGAAGTTTGTCCCTGAAATATTAAGTCTGTGTCCCTGGTTTGTAGGAAGTTTGTCCCTGAAATAAGTCTGTGTCCCTGGTTTGTAAGAAGCTTGTCCCTGAAATAAGTCTGTGTCCCTGGTTTGTAAGAAGCTTGTCCCTGAAATAAGTCTGTGTCCCTGGTTTGTAGGAAGTTTGTCCCTGAAATATTAAGTGTGTCCCTGGTTTGTAGGAAGTTTGTCCCTGAAATATTAAGTCTGTGTCCCTGGTTTGTAGGAAGTTTGTCCCTGAAATAAGTCTGTGTCCCTGGTTTGTAGGAAGCTTGTCCCTGAAATAAGTCTGTGTCCCTGGTTTGTAGGAAGTTTGTCCCTGAAATATTAAGTCTGTGTCCCTGGTTTGTAGGAAGTTTGTCCCTGAAATAAGTCTGTGTCCCTGGTTTGTAGGAAGTTTGTCCCTGAAATATTAAGTCTGTGTCCCTGGTTTGTAGGAAGTTTGTCCCTGAAATAAGTCTGTCCCTGGTTTGTAAGAAGTTTGTCCCTGAAATAAGTCTGTGTCCCTGGTTTGTAAGAAGCTTGTCCCTGAAATAAGTCTGTGTCCCTGGTTTGTAAGAAGTTTGTCCCTGGAAATAAGTGTGTCCCTGGTTTGTAAGAAGCTTGTCCCTGAAATAAGTCTGTGTCCCTGGTTTGTAGGAAGTTTGTCCCTGAAATAAGTCTGTGTCCCTGGTTTGTAAGAAGCTTGTCCCTGAAATAAGTCTGTGTCCCTGGTTTGTAGGAAGTTTGTCCCTGAAATAAGTCTGTGTCCCTGGTTTGTAAGAAGCTTGTCCCTGAAATAAGTCTGTGTCCCTGGTTTGTAGGAAGTTTGTCCCTGAAATATTAAGTCTGTGTCCCTGGTTTGTAGGAAGCTTGTCCCTGAAATAAGTGTGTCCCTGGTTTGTAGGAAGCTTGTCCCTGAAATAAGTCTGTGTCCCTGGTTTGCAAGAAGCTTGTCCCTGAAATAAGTCTGTGTCCCTGGTTTGTAAGAAGCTTGTCCCTGGAAATAAGTCTGTGTCCCTGGTTTGTAAGAAGCTTGTCCCTGGAAATAAGTCTGTGTCCCTGGTTTGTAGGAAGTTTGTCCCTGGAAATAAGTGTCCCTGGTTTGCAAGAAGCTTGTCCCTGAAATAAGTCTGTCCCTGGTTTGTAAGAAGCTTGTCCATGGAAATAAGTCTGTGTCCCTGTTTTGTAAGAAGCTTGTCCATGGAAATAAGTCTGTGTCCCTGGTTTGTAAGAAGCTTGTCCCTGGAAGCTGCAACAGGGGGTAGGTGGCCTGCTGTAGCTTACCATTTGCCGTGGTTTGTGTTGGCTGTGGCAGGTGATGTGGACTGACCTGCCCTGTGACAATTTCCACCTGCTGTTCTGTCTGGCCATCCTGCAGACACTGAAAGCCACCATCATCAACAACAACTATGGCTTCAACGAGATCCTCAAGGTGTGTGTGTGTCTGTGAGTGTGTGTCTGTGTGAGTGTGTGTGTGTGTGTGTGTATGTGTGTGTGTGTGTGTGTGTGTGTGTGTGTGTTTGTGCGTGCATGCGTACGTGCATGTGTCTGTGTGTGTGCGTACGTGCATGTGTGTGTCTCTCTCTGTGTGTGTGTGTCTTGGAAACTCAGAACACCACCATCATCAACAACAACTATGGCTTCAACGAGATTGTCAAGGTGAGTGTGTTTATGAGTGTGTTGCTTTGGAAACCCAGAAAACCACCATCATCAACAACAACTATGGCTTCAATTAGATTGTCAAGGTGAGTGTGTATGTGTGTATGTGTGTGTTTGTGAGTGTGTTGTCTTGGAAACCCAGAAAACCACCATCATCAACAACTATGGCTTCAATGAGATTGTCAAGGCGAATGTGTGTGTGTGTGTCTTTTGTGTGTGTGTGTGTGTGTGTGTGTGTGTGTGTTGTCTTGGAAACCCAGAATACTACCATCATCAGCAACCACTATGGCTTCAACGAGATCATCAAGGTGTGTGTGTGTTTGTTTGTGAGTGTGTTGTCTTGGAAACCCAGAAAACCACCAACACACACACACACACACACACACACACACACACACACACACACACACACACACACACACAAAACCAGAACATTGTGTCAATTTTGGGAATGAGCCTTATAAATAAACTCAAGGGCAAAAGAAACACAAATGAAACGCGAAAATGTCAAATGCTGTTTTCAGTGCTTAACCTATTATTTATAAACTTTGTGATGAAATAATATCGTAGCCCAGTGTCTGAACATTTAATGTTATCGGCATGATGTGCAAGTGCGTCACATTTGACCATTTCACTCAAATGTCACGTACCGTCTTAAACGGTGTCCCATCGGCGCATGTGTAATGCTGTGCGTGATATTTTCATATTGCATCAGCGTTCAGACACTGGGCTACGATATTATGTCATCAGAAACTTTATAAATAATAGGTTAAGCTCTGAAAACAGCGTTTAAAATTTTCGCGTTTCTTTTGCCCTGGAGTTTATGTCCGTAAAATACGGTAATATTATTTAGCCAATTAATTGAACTAAAAATGTTGGTGTTCAAACTCCAGCATGTCAACGAGGCGCCCAACACGTTGTCCCTGGACTCCCTGTTGCGTACAGCCACCGCCATCAGCCGACAGCTGACCGCATGCCCCGCCCTGCCCCCCACCGTGCTCACCATCCTGGGACACACCCACTCACCCTCACCCTCCCCTTCTTCCTCACCCTCCTCCTCCTCCTCTTCGGGATCTGTGTGCTAACAGAGAGAGACCTTTTGGAGAGCTGGACAGAAGAGGGTCTTCCGAGAAGTCCTGTCAAGTTACACAATTTATTGCCCCAAAAATTGGAAATGTTTGTGGTGGCAAATAAAAAATAAAGAAGCCTCCTCCCCCCCCCCTCCCCCCCAATCCCTACCCCCACCTGTTTTCAGTCAAGTGTTTTGTTTTAGCCCTGAGCTCCCTACATGCTACAGGGGCTGACTAATACCATACATGTCATTTCAGTCAAGTGTTTTGTTTTAGCCCTGAGCTCCCTACATGCTACAGGGGCTGACTAATACCATACATGTCATTTCAGTCAAGTGTTTTGTTTTAGCCCTGAGCTCCCTACATGCTACAGGGGCTGACTAATACCATACATGTCATTTCAGTCGTACTACTATCAATTTGTGACAATGTCTGTTTGGCATGATTTCGATGAAACACTAGTCAGAATGAAAGCAGTGAAATCCTACTATTTTTGTTCACTGTATTATCATGTATATCCCAGTTCACGAACGTCATAAAATGTCTGATGCAAAAATACAGATCGTCCATCAGATTCGTCAATGGGGGACTACAAATAATATAGTGAACAAAACTTTTTTTTCATTTTACTGTCCCATCGTACAGTGGCTTTGCTCCCACATCGCTCATTGCAAGTCCCAACTCGCAGCCACACCCTGGTTTATCAGGTCGCAGAAATCCAAAATGAGCAGTCCAAGAGGAGCGAATGTATGTTAGGCCAGCCGTATGGTGAAGGAAACTAGTAGGATGTCATCAGATTCATTCAGACAGTAGTATCTCACAAGAATCATGCCTGACAAATGTCACAGTTGGATAATTGTATGACATTTGCACGTGCGAGTCATTCCCTTTAAGGAGGGCAGGCCGCACCCAGGTCATGACTCCGGGTGCCCCTCTGCTGTCACCACTAGTCCAGTCTGTCCAGGAATTTCCTCAGAGTTTTTCAAACATTAAAAAAAGTGTTTTAATTTTTGTGTTGGGTCTGGGGAAGTAATTTTTGTTTTTCGGGTTTGGGAACAATTATGAGGACACCAAAACGGGTCGTTCGATGTTGAGATTTGAAAAATGTGTGGGATTGTATAAAGTAATCTCGTTGTTTGCATAGTTGTTGAAAGGTTTTTAAATGCTTTTTTGACCAACTTTGAAATTGTGGTTATGTGCAGTAGTGTAGCAGCAACATAGTCTTCCCCTCCTATGTGAGGAGGACAGTCTCAGGGAAAAGTTTTATAGTGTGTGTGTGTGTGTAGATTTACCTGTATGGATTTGCTAAATATAATTCATTTTCTTCTCTTGTGTGTGTGTGTGGGGGGGGGGGGGGTTGTTGTTGCTCTTTTTTGTACAATTAAAGATAATAATCATAGCTAAACCATATTGTATGTCTTTATGAATGATTTTGTGATTGTAAAAAAAATGAAGTATGACACATTATTTTTTCCATATTCCTATACTTTATACGGTATATCAAAAACTCTCAGAACGTTACTATTTTGTATGTCATTGAATACTTTTATCTGCAGCTTTAATAAAACATATCAGATTGCATTCTGCCTAAAAGAATGCTTTGTGTGTGTGTGTGTGTAAACGCTCATGTGCAGAAAGTGTCTAATTGGATCAGTAATATTCTTGCCCATGATGACAGGACTGAACGTGCTGTGCTTGATAGGCAGGGATAGAGGTAGAAGCAATTGTGAGTGAAAAGGAATCAGTGTCATTTATTGGTTCTAGTCTATTTGCTGTTTGTGTTTAGCTTTGTGCTGATGTGTACATACATAACTGAAACAATTAGATAGGTTGTCACAAATTCCATTTGTTGTTGATGAAGGTTTTGATGTGCATTTCATTTAGTTCTAAAATCTATGTGTGTGTGTGTGTGTGTGCGCGTGTGCGTGTGTACAATGCTTATTTGTTGTTATGGTGGGGTTTTTTAAACTTAAAAAAAAAAAAAAAAATTAAACGTGGGAAAAAGATAAATCTCAAAACTCTTCTGCCGGATTGATTTTTGCATTGTGAGAATGATTGTTTGACAAAAATGCATTTAAAGTGGGATTGGAAATGGTTTTTATTTTGTTTTAATCTTGAAATCTCAAGACGTTTGCCTTTCAGTGCTTTGTGTGTTGTGAGGTGGTTGCTGCATGGGGAATTGGGTTTTGTTGATGTTACAATATTTATTTCCTAAGTGTTCAGACGGGTGATCATTATGACATGTTTGGTTGCTAGATCTACTTGGTTTCTGTGTGTGTGTTTCTTAGTTTAGTTGTTTTTGGTATGGGTCATAAAATGTGACAATGATGTGTTTATTTTTGCCATTGTATGGCTAGTTTTCTTGATTTGACCACATTTTGTCTCACTTTGATTACTGTATTTTTGCTTTGGTTTTTAAAAGATTCACTCTTCGACGGTTGTTTATTTAAAAATATATTTTTAATTGTTTGTCTTTTTCAATCTACAATATTTTATTTAGACTTCTTTTCAGGTTTATTTTGTGGGTGTTTACCTGCAATATTTAATAACTGTTAGTGTAATGTCCATATAGAGCTTGACAATGAGAAAGTGATTTTCTTTTTCCACTTTCATCTGGTATTACAATGATCTGTCATCAGGTTGATTCATCCTACTTTTAAACCATTCATGATCACAGACGTAGAGTTGTAAACGTTTTGAGATACACTTGGCTTTGATTGCGTTGTTTAGATGAACAAAAATAAATGCAGTGAAATGCAGTGAGTTGATGTAACTGGGGGCAAACCATGCAGGCGAAGGTGTAGTCAGACACTAGTCTATAGTAGGACCGCCCCGTGCCTATTGGTTGAGGAATAAGATAGTTGATGTAACTGGGGGCAAACCATGCAGGCGAAGGTGTAGTCAGACACTAGTCTATAGTACGACTGCCTGTGGCAAATGTCCTATTGGTTGAGGCTATAAAGGCAAGACAATAAGTGAGTTGATGTAACTGGGGGCAAAGCATGCAGGCAAAGGTGTAGACAGACACTAGTCTATAGTAGGACCGCCCGTGGCAAATCCACTTTTATGTACAGTGCTGTTACGGTAATTTAATTAACAAAAATGGGACTTTTCCAACGCACAAATCAAAATGTAAAGAGAAGTCTCTCCCTTTACTTAAGATTCTGAAGTGTACATTTCACGCATGGTTTGAAATTCTAAAGGGGCTGCCACACATTTGCGATTTATTTCCAACTGCGATCCGATTGGGACAACGTCTGTGAGGCATGAGTCACTTGAAATATTTCCGTCTTGAAATAATTCTAATATTTTCGTTCACTATGCTCATGTAAACCCCAAGGCACAAATCTTGTAAAATGTCTGATGCAAAAATACAGATCAGATTGGTGCACGGGGAACTACAAATTTAGTGAACAAAACTAGTAGGATTTCATCAGAAAGTATCATTGCAGGAGAATCATGCCCCACAAATGTCACAGCTGGCTGTCGGTTGGAATGAGTGGCGTGCAGTGCGGTGGCCCGCTAAGGACTGACCTGGGAGTGCAGTGTGGGGAACGGCACAATGTCTACGTTTTGAGGGAATCCGGGACATTTAGCCAACGGACATTTAGCCAATGGACACTTAGCCAACGTCCATTTAGCCAACGGACACTTAGCCAACGGCCATTTAGCCAACATTTGCAGGGCGAACATTTAGCCAACATTGAAAAAAATATATTAAGTTAATGTAATGATCATACCGTGGAACTGCCCTTATAAGACCTTAAAAAAGTATGCGCGCATCCACACACATAAACTTAGAACACATTGGACCATGTTACACACACACACACACACACACACACACACACACACACACACACACACACATTTTTGTAAAAAAGCATAATGTAAATTGTAATGCTTATTCGATGTCCATCTGGAAATTAAACTTTGACTTTGACACACATACACGCATGCACACATGCATGCACATTTATAATCGCGCATACGTACGCACACACACACACATTGTGATCATTACATTAACTTAATATAATTTTTGAATGTTGGCTAAATGTCTGTTGGCTAAGTGTCCGTTGGCTAAATGTCCGTTGGCTAAATGTTTGTTGGCTAAATGTTCGTTGGCTAAGTGTCCGTTGGCTAAATGTCCGTTGGCTAAATGTTCGTTGGCTAAGTGTCCGTTGGTTAAATGTCCGTTGGCTAAATGTCCGGATACCGTTTTCAGGGTACCTGGTTATGTGATATAAATCCTTGTGATAGATGTTACGTAATACTCATAGTTACCGTATAATGTGAACTGATGGTGAAATGTTGCTAAGATATGGACGCCCATGTGGGTCACTCATGTTAAAAGAAGTATGCTCCGTGAAAAAAGCGTATATACAAAGCACATACTAACATTTTTATCATCAAAGTATACAAAGTGTGTGCATGGATTATGAAAGGTTTTATTTATACGGCGCTAAATCTTGATAGAAATCAAAGGTTTTCAGGGATGTGTATTAACAGTCATGAACCAAGATATTAAAACTGTTTGCTGCATGGAGTATTACCTGTTGATGCACGATATAGAGTATGAAAATGTGTGGATGTTTTCTGCCAAAATATTAGAAGTATGCATGAAGATCATGAAATGTTTAAACATAATATGCTCCGTTAATTATTCATCAGTGTGGGCATGGATTATGAAATGTTCATGCGCAAATGCTGATTTCAGTAATTTGAGGAATGTGCGTATAGCTATTTTTAGGCAACCATTTCTTGCCCATTTAGAATGTTCCAGTACCGGTGGTAAGTTTTGACTGTCATTGCAAATGCTAAATATTGTGTTTTATATTTGACTTGAATTAAAAAGCCAATTTTTTAAATGTGAAATGTATTTGATGGTTGTGAACTGCTCTAAAGAGTTAACAGAAATATTATTATGGTGTCCTATTAGGATCAAAAGTGCTGATAACGATATTGTGAAGCACTGAAAACTTGTTCAATGTGTAACATTTAGAACGGTCTCTAGTTTTTTTTTACATTGCATTAGAATGTTTGTCACTATGAATTTTCATTAATTAATGTCTTTATATTCTTTCTTCTATATTAGATATCGTCAGTGAAATTCAAAAATCTTGTATCTCGATTTTGTTTTGAGTTAGATACATAGTCAGCTCTCTAATTTTCCCCGCCACCTTCCACCAAAAGCTCGAATCTCTAACGACTTTCTATCTGGTGTAAATGAGGTTGTGAAAATAGAAGAAAAACTCGTATGTCCCAAATTAAGGACAAAAACCTTGTATCTTCGTTCTTTTCAAATTCAAGTCTAAATATTTTTTTTAATAAGTAATTTTAACAAAATGCAGGACTAAACTCGCAATGTCTTGAACAACATATTCATTATAGTTAATCAATTGTGGTAAACGCGGTTAATTTTTAAAAGCTTTTTTAATTTTTCTCAAAACTACGAAAATTGAGATACAATGTTTTTAAATTTTTGCCGACGATATGCTGTTCCTTACCAGATTGTGTCCACATAGTAAATACATTGCAAAGAAAAAAATGTTTACAAAAAAGTGCATTTTCAACTGAATTGAAATGTTATTAAAATAAAATTGCCAACATCAAAAGTACATGCTAGAATAGTGGCTATGTGTTCAACTTATTTGTTGGGTATAAATGGAATTCTTTTGATACTCTGAATAAAGAACAATATGAAATGAACATAATTCTTTTGATTATGTTCCAGTCTCTCTCGTTTCCATGCCTCGTTTTCTGCTGTCACTGAGTGTCGTTTTGTTCATGTCCTCTCACTGTTAGTTCCTTCAATCAATCAATCAATCAATCAATTAATCAATCAAAATTTATTGTCTTTAAAAAGATAAAGAAAATCTGTGTCTGGCATGCACATAAAACAAACATAATAAAAAATATTTTTTACAAACTCTCATCCAAAATCAAACTTTCTGCATATTGTTTCCCCTTATATAAATAAATAATTATAGCATTAAATTACAATGCAAAAGCAAAATAATCACTAGGAAGTACACACACACACACACACACACATCCACACACGAGCACACACACACACACACACGCTTTCGTCCAAACTATATTATATACCACTGTTTCTGCTTGTCTCTCTCTCTCTCTCTCTCTCTCTCTCTCCCCCCTCTCTCTCTAAATACCAATCTTTGTTGTTTGAAGTTTATTGTTGATTTCTTGCTATCTTTTATTATGTTCTCCAGTGCTGGGTGGACAAAAAGCTGTCATTGCTTATTGCATGTTCCCTGGATAAATAACATTTCGTTTTCATCTCTCTCTCTCTCTCTCTCTCTCTCTCTCTCTCTCTGTGCGTGCATGCGTGAGAGTGTGTGTGTTTCAAAAGGGAAATAGGGAAATGGAGTTGGCAATTTTACTAATCTCTCTCTCTCTCTCTCTCTCTCTCTCTCTCTCTCTCTCTCTCTTCTACTTATGTCAGAGAAAAATAGCCAGAGAGATTGGCATGAAAGGGACCAATCTGGCTTGCAGGCCGTCAATAGATCGATGACTGTAACAGAGGTTGAATAACAAGGTGACACTGAACACTAAATAGCAAGGGCCTGAGCCTAGCAAAGAGGATTGGGGGAGTACGTGTGTGTGTGTGTGTGACGGTGTGTGTGTGTGTGTGTGTGTGTGTGTGATGTGTGAGTGCGTGTGTACTTTCTGATTCAGACCTCTCTCCAGCTCTCTGTGTGTCTGCCTCTTTCTGATTTTCCCTCTCTTTCCGCTCTCTGCATGGTTCTCTCTCTCTCTCTCTCTCTCTCTCTCTCTCTCTCTCTCTCTCTCTCTCTCTCTCTCTCTCTCTCTCTCTCTCTCTCTCTCTCTCTCTTCCTCCGTCTCTCTCTCTCTCTGGTTCTGTGTTTTTCTCTCTCTGTGTGTCTCTTATTCACCGAATATCTCCCATTCTCTGTCTCTCAATCTCAGCTCCCCCTCCCCATTCCCCCCCCCCCCCCCTCTCTCTCTCTCTCTCTCTCTCTCTCTGTCTCTCTCACACCTCTCTCTCTCTCTCTCTCTCTCTCTCTCTCTCTCTCTCTCTCTCTCTCTCTCTCTCTCTCTCTCTCTCTCTCTCTCTCTCTCTCTCTCTCTCTCTCTCTCTCTCTCGTCCAGTTATTTTGGTATTCAACCAGAAAGTGGTATGGTGTCTACGCCAATCCATGGTGACAGTGTTAGTCCATGATGACAGTGACAGTCCACGGTGATAGTGTCAGTCCATGGTGATGTGCCAATGTCAGTCCATGATGATGGTGACAGTGACAGACCATTGTGCCAATGTCAGTCAATGATGACAGTGTCAGTTCATGGTGACAGTGTTTGTCCATGGTGACAGTGTCAGTCCACGGTGATAGTGTCGATCAGTCCATTGTGACAGTGTCAGTCAATGATGACAGTGTCAGTTCATGGTGACAGTGTTAGTCCATGGTGACAGTGTCAGTCCACGGTGATAGTGTCAGTCCATAGTGATTGTATTAGTCCATAGTGACAATGTCAGTTCATGGTGACAGCTTCATTCGCTGTCTCTGCCATTTGAAGCAAACAATGATCTGTGACATAGGCGTTTACTAGCTGACATATATATTTGAATTTTTTTTGTTTGTTTAAAAGACGTGTCAGTGATAAAAACAAGTCTCGCAACAAAAGGATAACCCGGTAGCCTACTTCTCCGGTTCGTTTGATGTTGTGTTGTTGTTTTAGACCTCCGCCAAGGCGTAAAGTTGTTGTTGTTGTTGTTGTTGTTGTTGTTGTTGTTGTTGTTGTTGTTGTTTGTTCTTCTTCTTCTTCTTCTTCTTCTTCTTCTTCTTCTTCTTCTTCTTCTTCTTCTTCATCTTCTTCTTCTTCTTCTTCTTCTTCTTCTTCGCGGTGCATGGTCACAATCAACATTTTGATTATTTTGCCATGGAATCGGGGAGGTTCTAGACCACATTTGCCGGAAGAAAAGGCTCTGTTGCGTTGTTGGAAAAGGGGAGAGAGGGGAAGAGGGGGAAGAAAGGGCTAGAGGGGGCTAGAGGGTAGATGGGAGCCCCGGGTAGAGAGAGAGGGGGGGGGTAGATAGGGGGGTAGAGAGGGGGGGTAGAGAGGGGGGTAGTGTGTGTGTGTGTGTGTGTGTGTGTGGGGGGGGGGGGGGGGGGGGGGGGGGGGGGGTTGTTGCTTGTTAGTCACGTGGGAAAAGGAAACTCTGTCGGTATTGTGTTCGACATTGGGGGACAAGGAATTGCAGTGTGTGTCCTCTGCGCTGCCGCTCTGGTTGGGGGACTATTAGTCTGTTCTTATTGACGCTCATGAAGGAAGGAAATCTAAAAGATGTGCTCTAAATGAAAAGATCTAAAATCGAGATCTAGCCTACCCTAGATGTAGATAATCACATTATGTACTCTACTCTCTCTGATTGTGTGTGTGTGTGTGTGTGTGTGTGTGTGTGTGTGTGTGTGTGCGCGTGTGCGTGTGCGTGTGTATATTATATTTTAGTTCACAATGACATTACGAGCTGAAAAAACTGAAGTGAGAAAGTTGGGGTTGGGGTGGGAGGACTGCAATATTTTGACATATTAGATCTACACGGAACGCATCACCAGCCAGGAGGAGGCCTGGTCTATGTACACCCTGTCGCATGAAAATAGGTAGCTCGTAAAAATAAGTAGCTCGCTATTATGAGTCTGTATTTGCGACAACCACAAATTTCACTTTTTCTGTACTTTAACCATTTAACTAACCCTAACCCTAACCCTAGAAAAAAGTGAAATTTGTGGTTCATGCTCAATATCGCAAATACACACTGTCATAGGTAGCGAGCTACTTATTTTTACGAGCTACTTATTTTTATGCGACACACAACCTACACAAGGTTACAGTGCTTCCAACATAAGGCCAGGGATGTTGTACACTTCCCCACGCGTTCGTCAGGCATTCTTAGATACTATTAACCAAATTATTGTGCACTTTATGCATATACACTTATATGTAACCATGGCAACTGTTGCCCCACACTAAGTGCGTCAGGAAATAATTAGTGAAATGAGTAGATTCACATCTTACCGTCTAACTGAGTAACTTTTTCATCTAAAAAATGGTATAGAGAAGCCATAGACGTGTGGGGAGAAAATGACAATGGCTGACGTGGTTCATTTAGAATCTCTAGGATTTCAATGGGGGTACGCACAGACCCAACCAACGCACAGACCTGTTTGTACTCTAGATCTAGATCTATAAGTATAAGCAAAGACACTTAGCGTGTTTGAACTTTATTTTGGTTTCAATCTGTGACGTATTTCGTGTGACGACACAAAGCTGACGGAATGAATGACGTCATAACTCATAAGTTTTGGTTCACATGAAAAGGAAGCATTGCTGCCATTCAAGCAGCGCTTCTAGGCTAGGTCTGGACTCATTCAATACAGATCGCTTATTCTGGCTTGCTACCAATACAACTCGTCCAAAATGGCAGAAATGTGGCCCACACTACCAGCCTGTGAGTTCTTCTTCTTCTTCTTCGTTTGATCTTCTACCTTCATCGTACTGAAGATTCTGAAGATTAGCCTACCTTTTTTATGAAATTGATTTTGCGCAATCAATGAAAAGTCAATTGGTGAATTGCTGACGCTGAACCTAGGCTATTGTATTATTTGTAATTGTTAGAGTATTGCCTAGGTATATTGCATTTTGTCTTGATCATTATCAACGATGGAATTGACTGACATTCAAACGCAGGTCAAATTGGCAATTGTGAATTTTAACACCCTGTTTCTTCGCGCACACCCGGATAATTATGCTCTTTCACTCAGTGAAGACTTGCGTAGCTCCACCCCTTCATTCATCCAGGCTGTTCTACCCCTCTGCTAAGCGTGAAGTTGTGCTGATCCACTCACATACTCTCTCATTCACTCACTCACTTATTCACTTTCTCATTTACTCACTCATTCACTCTCACTGACTGACTGACTCCCCACTCACTCATTCACTCACTCACTCTCTCTCTCCAACTTATCCTAGGAACAGACCCAAGGTCAAGGTCGATACTCTTCCTCCTCCTCCTCCACCCCCACGCGCCATGCCCACCTCCAGCCAGGCCCGCATCCTCCTCAGCCACCAAGACCTCAGCGCCCTGCCTTCCTGGAACCCCGTGGGACCCAACCATCACCATCCCCGCCCCAACACCCAGCGAAAACACTCCGTCCCCTACCTTTCCAGAACTCCATCTCACCACCACCCATCCTCCATCACCGCTGCTCTCTCCCTTCCGCGTCTGGACCTGATGAGGCACCCTAGAAGCTCCTGCGGCGCCGAAGTCTTAGAGGACGACCCCGAATCGCCCATGGGTAGTGAGCCGTCAGAGGAGACCTTCCTGGATGGTCCTCAGGAGAAGCTTCTGCCGCCTCTGCTGCTGGAGAACCGTCTGCCCCATCTGATCTGCTACCCCAGCACGTCCCAGAACGGTTCTTTCGGCTCGTCTCTCAGCCAGCCTCACAGCGCTCTTTTCTCAAGGTCGGGCTCGTTTCTAGTTGCGTTTGGTGTGACAGTTGCGCGCGCGCGCGCGCGCGCTGCGGCGCGCGCGCGCGCGCGAGTGTGTGTGTCGTGTTGTGTGTGTGTGTGTGTGTGTGTGTGGGTGTGTGTGTGTGTTTTCTTTCAAAGTCCCAGTTAGAAACCATCCTTTTCCTATTATGATGACCCCCTTCCCCCCCCTCCCCCCCACTCCCATTTGTGTTTGTTGCTCAGTCTTATAGCACTGGTGCGTCTGCACATACATGTGCGTGCGTGTGTGTGCGTGCGTGTTTGTGCGCGCGTATCTCTCATCTGTGTGTGTGTGTGTGTGCGCGTGCGCGCGCGCGCGTGTGTGTGTGTGTGTGTGTGGTGTGTGCGTACATGCGTGCGTGCGCGTGTTGTGTGTTAGTGGCATCTAATAGTGTGCGCGTGCGCGTGCGCGTGTTCGTGTGTGTTTTGCAAACGTGTGTGTGTTTTGCAAACGTGTAATTTCACTTATTGTGTCATGAGCACTTAGCGCCTTTAATTTTTAAAGGTTAAACACAATGGATGTTTCCTCTTCTTTCTTCTTTGTGTTTCCTGTCATCATCATCATCATCATCATCATCAACATCATCATCATCATCATCATCATCATCATCATCATCATCATCATCATCATCATCATCATCAACATCATCATCATCATCATCATCATTATCATTATTATCATCATCATCATCAGTTTCTTATTATCTATACATTTATTTATCTTATTTCCACTTTTCTTTCGTTCTTTCTTTCTTTCTTTTTTCCTCCCTTCCTTCCTCCCTTCCTTCCTTCTTTCCTTCCTTTCTTTCTTTCCTTCTTTCTTCGTTCGTTCTTCGTTCGTTCGTTCCTTCCTTCCTCCCTTCCTTCCTTCCTTCCTCCCTTCCTTTCTTCCTTCCTTCCTTCCTTTCTTTCTTTCTTCCTTTCTTCCTATTCAGGCTCCCAGCGCGCTGTGTTGTGGGGGTCAGTCAGAGCAGGGGGGTGGCTGCGTGGACCAGTCCAACAACTACCCCACCCCTGCTGACTCGGACAACGTCGCCACCTGCTCCAAGGGTGAGCCACCTGCTTAGTTCCAAACTTGGACTCCATTTTACTCAATCGCGCTAATTCCAAATTGTACTCAATCGTGCAGATTTCAAATTTTACTCAATCGCGCTGATTCCAAATTTTACTCAATAGCGCTGATTCCAAATTTTACTCAATCGCGCCCATTTCAAATTTACTAATATGCGCCCATTGCAAATTTTACCCAATTATGTCGATTTCAAATTTACATCAGCCGTGCCCCTTTCATATTTACCCAATTACGCTG
>CM065690.1:58032217-58034717 GCA_017654935.2 Phymorhynchus buccinoides | reverse complement strand
ATGTATTTTCTTTTCTGTACTTAGTGTGTGTGTGTGTGTGTGTGTGCTGTGTGTGTGTGTGTGTGTGTGTAGTGTAGTGTAGTGTGTGTGTGTGTGTGTGTGTGTGTGTGGTCTATGATATTATAATTTTGTTAAATGATGTTTGTATTTTTGCTTGATCTTGAAAACTTAAGGTGTTTTTCCCCATTTTTGCTATTTGCATTGTTTCTTGTTTTCTTGTTATTTGATAGTCATGGTTTGGTTTTTTCCTCCTTGAGGGCATGGTGAAAAGAAGCGAAAGCTTATCTGTTTACCCTCATTAAAAAACATTCGTATTCGTATCCCTCTCTGTCTTTCCCTGTCTCTCTCTCTCTGTCTTTCCCCGTCTCTCTCTGTCTTTCCCTGTCTCCCTCTCTGTCTTTCCCTGTCTCCCTCTCGGTCTTTCCCTGTCTCCCTCTCTGTCTTTCCCTGTCTCTCTCTGTATTTCCCTGTCTCTCTCTTTGTCTTCCTCTCTGTCTTTCCCTGTCTCTCTGTCTTTCCCTGTCTCTCTCTCTGTCTTTCCCTGTCTCTCTCTTTGTCTCTCTCTGTCCTTCCCTGTCTCTCTCTGTCTTTCCCTGTCTCTCTCTCTGTCTTTCCCTGTCTCCCTCTCTGTCTTTCCCTGTCTCTCTCTGTCTTTCCCTGTCTCTCTCTTTATCTCCCTCTCTGTCTTTCCCTGTCTCCCTCTCTGTCTTTCTCTCTCTCTTTATCTCCCTCTCTGTCTTTCTCTGTCTCCCTCTCTGTCTTTCCCTGTCTCTCTCTTTATCTCCCTCTCTGTCTTTCCCTGTCTCCCTCTCTGTCTTTCCCTGTCTCTCTCTTTATCTCCCTCTCTGTCTTTCCCTGTCTTTCACTGTCTCTCTCTTTATCTCCCTCTCTGTCTTTCCCTGTCTCCCTCTCTGTCTTTCCCTGTCTCTCTCTTTATCTCCCTCTCTGTCTTTCCCTGTCTTTCACTGTCTCTCTCTTTATCTCCCTCTCTGTCTTTCCCTGTCTCCCTCTCTGTCTTTCCCTGTCTCTCTCTTTATATCCCTCTCTGTCTTTCACTGTCTCTCTCTTTATCTCCCTCTCTGTCTTTCCCTGTCTCCCTCTCTGTCTTTCACTGTCTCTCTCTTTATCTCCCTCTCTGTCTTTCCCTGTCTCTCTTTATCTCCCTCTCTGTCTTTCACTGTCTCTCTCTTTATCTCCCTCGCTATATTTCACTGTCTCTGTGTGTGTCTCCCTCTCTGTCTTTCCTTGTCTCTCTCTGCAATTGACTGTCTCTCTCTGTCTCCCTGTCTTTCTCTGTGTCTCCCTCTCTGTATGTCCCTGTCTCTCTATCTCCCTCTCTGTCTTTCCCTCTCTCTCTGTCTCCCTCTGTATTTCACTGTCTCTCTCTGTGTCTCCCTCTCTGTATTTCCCTGTCTCTCTCTGTCTTTCTCTGTCTCTCTCTCTGTCTCCTCTGTATTTCACTGTCTTTCTCTCTCCCTCTCTGTCTTTCTCTGTCTCTCTCTGTGGAGTCTCCCTCTCTGTATTTCCCTGTCTCTATCTCTGTCTCCTCTGTCTTTCCCTGTCTCTCTCTCTATTTCCCTCTCTCTCTAATTCTCTCTGTCTCTCTCTGTCTCCCTCTCTGTATTTCCCTGTCTCTCTCTGTGTCTCCCTCTGTATTTCCCTGTCTCTCTCTCTGTCTCCCTCTGTATCTCCCTGTCTCTCTCTCTGTCTCCCTCTCTGTATTTCCCTGTCTCTCTCTGTGTCTCCCTCTCTGTATTTCCCTGTCTCTCTCTGTGTCTCCCTCTCTGTATTTCCCTGTCTCTCTCTGTGTCTCCCTCTCTGTATTTCCCTGTCTCTCTCTGTGTCTCCCTCTGTATCTCCCTGTCTCTCTCTCTGTCTCCCTCTCTGTATCTCCCTGTCTCTCTCTGTGTCTCCCTCTCTGTATTTCCCTGTCTCTCTCTGTGTCTCCCTCTCTGTATTTCCCTGTCTCTCTCTGTGTCTCCCTCTGTATCTCCCGGTCTCCCTCTCTGTCTTTCTTTGTCTCTCTGTCTCCCTCTCTGTGTTTCCCTGTCTCCCTCTCTGTCTTTCTCTCTCTCTCCCTCTCTGTCTTTCTTTCTCTCTCTCCCTCTCTGTATTTCCATGTCTCTCTCTGTCTCCCTCTCTGTCTTTCTTTGTTTCTCTCTCTCTCTCTCTCTCTCTCAGCCATGTACAAACAACTGCTGACCTGTCCCTGTCTCTCTCTGTATCTTTCTCTCTCTCTCTCTCTCTCTCTCTCTCTCTCTCTCTCTCTCTCTCTCTCTCTCTCTCTCTCAGCCATGTACAAACAGCTGCTGACCTGTCTCTGTCTCTCTCTGTATCTTTCCCTGTCTATCTCTCTCTCTGTATCTTTCCCTCTCTCTCTCTCTCTCTCTCAGCCATGTACAGACAGCTGCTGACCTGTCTCTGTCTCTCTCTGTATCTTTCTCTGTCTGTCTCTCTCTCTCTCACTATGTACACGCAAGCCCTACGTCATTATTGCCCC
>CM065690.1:58027657-58031717 GCA_017654935.2 Phymorhynchus buccinoides | reverse complement strand
TGCTTAGGTGTATTGCCTTGTCCTGAAAGGTCTCAAGGAATGAAGAAAATTACCCCCGCTTTACATTTTTTCAAAATCAAGATGATAAATAGTTGAGGGGGGGGGGGGGGGGGGGGGGGGGGGGGGGGGGGGGGGGAGAGGGGGGAGAGGGGGGGGGGGGGGGGGGGGAGAGCGTTGGGGTGGGGAGAGAGTAGAGAGATGAAAGTAGTCGCGGGGTAGACGAGAGTGAAGAGAGTGAGAGGGGGGGAGAGAGTGGTTATAGAGTAACACTTTATAGTATTGGGGAATATGAAAGATGGGAATAAAATCTTGGAAGTTTCGGAGAAAGAAGTTTTAGTCTTTATATTATCTAGGCTTTTACGTCATTGAAAGGTCTCACTGAGCTGAAGAAACAAAAAACAAATACACTTTACATCTTGGAATCGGACACAATAGCATGATGGGGTGGGGGTTGGTGGGGAGTGGGGCGGTGGGGGGTGGGGGGGGGCGGGGGGTGTGGGGGGGGGGGCTTAGGGGGGGGGTGGGGGTGTGGCGGGGTGGGGGGTGGGGGGAGGGAGTAATGTGGGAGGAAAGGGCGGGTCGGGAGGGGGTTAAAATCGGGGGGGAGGGGGGCCGGGGAGGCGAGCGGGGGGGGCCGACGGGTGGGGAGGGGTGGGGTGGGTTAAAACATATAATATTCTTCAATACATGTAGTGTTTTATTTATGTCATTTTGAAAAAGCTCTCAGTACCTAAGGAAGGAAAAATGCACTTCTTTACATTTTTTAAATCGGATAATAAAAGATAAAATATAAACAGATGTGGCTTTTACCGGCTGTTTAAAGTTTTTTAGCCCAATTTGACCCATTTTCGCCACCTATCAAAATGGAGGGAGAAGGGAAAAGAAAAAAATTGGGCTACTTGAGTTGTTGGACAAGTGTCAAAATGACACAAAAGTATAAACCTCAAATTAAATTAGCTTTATCTACTAAGTTCAAATAATAAATCCTCTTGTTTTTATTCAGTTAAAGGAAGTAGCTTGGCTGTCAGAGTCCTCCAAATTTGACAAATTTGGCAAAATGGCCACGAAAACAGAGAATTTTTTCTCATACATTTATGGCCATATTTCTGGTTCTAATTGACATAGAGTCAACATTTTTGTTGTGTTGTGTTTGTCTTATTATCCGCTCTCTGACTGTGTGGGTTTTGTTTCCTTACGATCAGTGTGAAAATTTTGGCCCTGCTCGGTACATACTTCTCTCTCTCTCTCTCTCTCTCTCTTCCTCCTTTTCTCTCTCTCTCTCTCTCTCTCTCTCTCCCTCTCTCTCTCTCACACAGCCCAGCCATGTAAAAACAAACAGCTGCTGACTAGTCTTGTTCCCCCCTCCCTCTCTCTCTGTTCTCCGCCTCTCTCCCCCCCTCTCTTCCTCCTCCTCTCCCTCTCCTCCCTTCTCTTCTCTCGTGCTCTCTCTATCTCTTCTATGTTTCAGCCATTGTTACAGACCAGCCGCTGCTGGTCCTGCTCTCTTTTGCGTGCTTCTCGCTGGTTTTGGCGGTCTCTCTTGCTCTCTCGGTTGACCTGGCTTGTGTGTTGGTTTCTCTCCCATCATCTCTTCTCTCTTCTCTTCCACTCTCTCTTCAGCTGCCTTTCCCGCTCTCCTCTCCTCTACTCCTCTCTCTCCTCTCTCTCTCTCGACTCCTCTGCCTGCTATACTCGCGCCTCTTCAGCCCCATACCATTGTACATAACAAACAGCTGGCTTGCTGTGGACTGGCCGGGGGGCGGGGGAGGTCGGTGCACCTATGTCCTCATCCCTCTCTCCGTATGTTCCCTGTCTCTCCATCGCTACTCTCTCTCCTCAGCACATCTCCAGCACATGTGCAGTGCAAACAGCTGCTGACTTTATCTCTCTTCTCCTGTCCTCCTCAGCAGAATGTACAAACAGCTGGCTAGCTGTGTTTGGGCCTGTCCTTCCGCGTCCCCTGCTGGATCTGGCCATAGTCTGTCTCCTTTTTACCCTCTCTCTCGAAAGCCATTGTACAAACAGCCTGCTTGTGGCCTGTCTCTGTCTTCTCTCTGTTAATATATAATTAACCTTAAACTCATTTACTGTAATCCTTTTCGGCTCCGCGGTGTCTCTTACTCTCTCTCTCAGCCATGTGCAAACAGCTGCTGACGCTCTCTCTCTCTCGCTCTCATCTCTCTCTCTCTTCTCTCTCCTCTCTCTATCTCTCTCTCTCTCTCCTCTCTCTTCTCTCTCTCTCTCTCCCTCTTCTCTCGCTCTCTCTCTCTCTCTATAGCCAATGTACAAACAGATGCTGGGACCTGTCTGTCTCTCTCTGGAGAGCCCCTAACCCAACTCCTCTCTCTCTCTTCCCCTCTCTCTCTGCTATTCTCTCTCTCCTCTCTCTCTGCCTCCTCTCTCTCTCTCTCTCTCTCAGCCATTGTACAAACAAGCTGCTGACCCGTCTCTGTCTCGTATCTCCGCCCCCCCCCTCTCGCTCTCTCTCTCTCTCTCTCTCTCCTCTCTCTCTCTCTCTCGTTTCTCTCTCTCTCTCCTATTTCAAATCTAAAAAAATTACTAAATCAATGGGACCTGATAATAAAAATAAGTAGTTCTCTCTTAAAACTTGCACTTCCCTACATAATATAACCTATAACCTATTACCTTCATATACAACGCAATGTCTAGACCCAAGAACAATAGTTTCCACCTCGTTACCCTCTAAATCAGCTAAAAAGTCCATAAAAAGTTTATTTATTCATTGCTCTATTAACTAAAAAGTCCTAAAAGTAAAGATTATTTCTCATTTGAATAATTTTACAAGGCTCAACCCCAATCAAATACTTCGCTTTCTGTTCTCGTCTCCCAAACCACTAGAAAAACATATTCATAAACATATAATGCAATGTTTAGAAGATAATAATTAATGTTTCACCCCTTACAATCTGGCTCTCGACATCACCATTCCTGTCAAACTGCCCTAGTCCACCTATGTGACACATGGCTTTCAGCAATCAACCAAGGCAAAATGACAGGCTCTGTATTTCTAGACTTTAAGAAAGCGTTTGATTTTGGTGAATTTTGACGCATGAAATACTACTTAAAAAACCTGGCGCTATATTTACGAGACGAAAACACGATCTCTTTCCTTTATGCATCTACCCCTTAGCTTACTTAATAGAACACAGTTTGTTTTTACTAATGGCACAAACACTCGTGCACTGAGACCACAAAGGCTGGTTGTCTGTTACCCCAAGGATCAGTCTTAGGGCCTCTCCTCTCTCTCTCTTAACTCTCTATCTCTCTCTCTCCTCTCTCTCTCTCTCTCTCTCTCTCTGCTCTCTCTCTCTCTCTATCTCTCTCTCTCGTCAGCCATGTACAGACAGCTGCTGACCATGTCTCTGTCTCTCTCCTCTCTCTTTCTCTCTCTCTCCTCCTTCTCTCTCTCTCTCTCCTGCTCTCTCTCTCTCTCTCTCTCTCTCTCTCTCTCAACCATGTACAAACAGCTGCTGGCTGTCTCTCTCTCTCTGTATACTTCCCCTGTCTCTTACTCTCTCTCTCAGCCATGTACAAAACAGCTGCTGACCATGTCTCTCTCTCTCTCTGTCACATGGTGCCATCCTAACAAAACATAACATTGAACTGCATATTTGTAAAAGTTAATGTTTTAAACCAATGTATTTCACACATAACACTAGGTTCATTTTACAGAAAGAAATCCCGCAGAAGACTTCACCTATGTAAGCCTGGATCAACAATTTTACTTACTAATGGACGAAATTTCATTAATGTCTAATGAAAACCTATTTCTTCTGGTGTGACTATTATTATTTGGTGCCACTACCTTAATATATGACATACTACTAAGCCCTAAACAAGTATTGGGACTTCCCTCATTAGTTTTTCGAACAAATCGAGCCTCCTTGTCCTCACTCAGGTAAATCATGACAAGGCCAACTAGACGAACACCAACTTCACAGACATTAATGACCAAATATACACTTCCCGTCCAGATCAATTAATAGAAATATGTTCCCCAGCCTTCTACTGTAGTGACCATCTTCTCTGTCCTGTTTTA
>CM065690.1:58012657-58020157 GCA_017654935.2 Phymorhynchus buccinoides | reverse complement strand
GTATTGATTCTTATGTGTTAGTGACACTGTATTCATTGCGTATTGATTCTTATGTGTTAGTGACACTGTATTCATTGCGTATTGATGTTTCTGTGTTAGTGACACTGTATTCATTGCGTATTGATGCTTCTGTGTTAGTGACACTGTATTCATTGCGTATTGATGCTTCTGTGTTAGTGACACTGTATTCATTGCGTATTGATGCTTCTGTGTTAGTGACACTGTATTCATTGCGTATTGATGCTTCTGTGTTTGTGACACTGTATTCATTGCGTATTGATGTTCTTGTTAGTGACTGTGTTAGTGACACTGTATTCATTGCGTATTGATGTTTCTGTGTTAGTGACACTGTATTCATTGCGTATTGATTCTTCTGTGTTAGTGACACTGTATTCATTGCGTATTGATTCTTGTTAGTGACACTGTATTCATTGCGTATTGATGCTTCTGTGTTAGTGACACTGTATTCATTGCGTATTGATTCTTCTGTGTTAGTGACACTGTATTCATTGCGTATTGATGTTTCTGTGTTAGTGACACTGTATTCATTGCGTATTGATGTTTCTGTGTTAGTGACACTGTATTGATGTTTCTGTGTTAGTGACACTGTATTCATTGCGTATTCAGTGACACTGCATTGCGTATTGATTCTTCTGTGTTAGTGACACTGTATTCATTGCGTATTGATTCTTCTGTGTTAGTGACACTGTATTCATTGCGTATTGATGTTTCTGTGTTAGTGACACTGTATTCATTGCGTATTGATTCTTTGATGCTTCTGTGTTAGTGACACTGTATTCATTGCGTATTGATGTTTCTGTGTTAGTGACACTGTATTCATTGCGTATTGATGCTTCTGTGTTAGTGACACTGTATTCATTGCGTATTGATGTTTCTGTGTTAGTGACACGGCGTTCATTGCGTATTGATGTTTCTGTGTTAGTGACACTGTATTCATTGCGTATTGATTCTTCTGTGTTAGTGACACTGTATTCATTGCGTATTGATTCTTATGTGTTAGTGACACTGTATTCATTGCGTATTGATTCTGTGTTAGTGACACTGTATTCATTGCGTATTGATGCTTCTGTGTTTGTGACACTGTATTCATTGCGTATTGATTGCTTCTGTGTTAGTGACACTGTATTCATTGCGTATTGATGCTTCTGTGTTAGTGACACTGTATTCATTGCGTATTGATGTTTCTGTGTTAGTGACACGGCGTTCATTGCGTATTGATGTTTCTGTGTTAGTGACAATGTATTCATTGCGTATTGATGCTTCTGTGTTAGTGACACTGCATTCATTGCGTATTGATGCTTCCTTTTCTTTTTCTTCTTCTTCGTTTCCTTTTTAACATCCTCTTTCTGTTTCCTTTTCTGTCATTTTGTTCTTCTTCTTCTTTTTCTCCTTTTTGTTGTGGGTGTCATTTCCCTTTTTTGTCATCCTTTTTCTTTTCTTGTCCTCCTCCTCTTCCTCCTCCTCCTCCTTCTTCTTGTTCTTCTTTTTCTTCCTCGTTTCCTTTTTAATCTCTCCTTTTCCTCTTCTGCCTTCTTTTTTGGTGCCCCCCCCCCCCTTCCTTCACTTATTTTCCTTCTGCTATTCTTCATTCGCCTCAATACTTATCCTCATCCTCTCCCCCCCCCCTCCCCCCCCCCCCCCCCCCCCCCCCCCCGCCCAGGTCATGTCAACGTGCGCAAGCCCTCCGCCGTCAAGAAAAGCACAGTCCGACGAACCTCCAAACCTGCCCCTCCGTCTCCCACCTCTCCTTCCCGCCCTGTGTCGGTATCAGCCAAAGGAGTCGAACCCGCCACCACCCTTAGAACCGCCCCCACGCCCCCCCCCCCAGCATGGCCACCGCGGGCATGGTCCTGCCCCCAGGCCTCCTCCCCGCCGTGACCCAACAGGCGGAGCCCCCGGCCAGGACCCGCCCCGAGATGTCCCCCGAGGACAAGGCTCTCCTGCAGAGCGTGGCCACTGGAGCGGCCTACGGCGGCAAGCCCGGGGAAGCCAAAGCCGTGTACGTGCTCAGAACATGGGTTACCTTAGCAATGTGACGCTCGGTCGTCTCTTTGTGTCACCAATTGTGTCTCTGTGTGTCTGTGTCCCCTGTCTGTATATGTCCCTGTCCGTATGGCTATCCGTGGGTACGTGACACAAAAACCTAAACCTCTAAAGTGGAGAGTGGCACAGTGGTAACGCGTTCGCTTCGTGTCAAGTAAACCCGAGTTCGAACCTGGGTAGGCTACAGGGGATTTTTCCTCTTATTTTGCACTAGGCCTTACGGTCTTTCGGATGAGTCGATAAACCGAGGTCCCGTGTGCCCATGCACTTAGCACACGTTAAACCCAGTGGCAGCGAAAAAGTTTACATTTAGTCCAAATTTACCCCCCCCCCCCCCCCCCCCCCCTTTCCTTCCTTATCAGTCACACAAAACTCGCATGAAATTCTTTTTTTTTAATGCGCTGGATAAACTTTTTCTTCATTAGGCTGGGAGGGGACAGGGGGGTGCAGTATAGGGGAAGATCTTTGGGATTTTCAGGTGGGAGCAGCCCGAAGTTCACAGAGACGCCTCTGTGACAATAAAGTACCTAATACCTAATACCTAATAATACCTAATGTGATGTCCTATCCTAACTGAAACCCAATACAATACGATTCGATGCAATACAATACAATGCGATACGTTGCAATGCAATACATGCAACACAATACGATATGATACGTTACAATGCAATACGATACGTTACAATGCAATACATGCAACACAATACCATATGATACGTTACAATACAATACGATAAGTTACAATGCAATACAATACAATGCGATACATTACAATACAATACAATACGATATGACACGTTACAATACAATACGATAAGTTACAATACAATACAATACAATACAATACAATACAATGCGATACATTACAATACAATACGATATGACACGTTACAATACAATACGATAAGTTACAATACAATACAATACAATGCGATACATTACAATACGATACGTTACAATACAATACGATACGATATGATATGTTACAATACGATACGACATGACACGTTACAATACAATACGACACGTTACAATACAATACGATATATGTTACAATACAATACGATACGATATGACACGTTACAATACAATACAATGCGATACATTACAATACAATATGATACGTTACAATGCAATACGATACAATATGATATGCTACAATAAATACAATACGATACGGTACGTTACAATACAATGCAATACTATGCAATACAATACAATACAATATAATGCAATACAATGCAACACAATACAATACAATACAATACAATACAATGCAATACAATGCAATACAATACAATACAATACAATATAATGCAATACAATGCAACACAATACAATACAATACAATACAATACAATACAATACAATACAATACAATACAATACAATACAATACAATACAATACAATATAATGCAATACAATGCAACACAATACAATACAATACAATACAATATAATGCAATACAATGCAACACAATACAATGCAACACAAACCAATACGACCCAATTCAATCCAATCTAATCCAATTCGATAGGAAACAATACAATACAATACAATATGATATGATACGATACAATACAATACAACGCAAAATACAATACAATTCAATACGATAAATCCAATTCGATACAATACAATACATTAAACACAACACAATACAATAAATACAATACAACAAGCGCGGATTCGCAATCGTTTGCGGTGTGCCGACAATTGAAAACGAAACATCATTTTAAAGAGCAGCCTCGATTTGAAGTGCGGTCTATTTTTACCACTCCAATCATTACATACATTGAGTCGCCTCCCCTGGCTCTTCAATAATTTTAATCTGTAAACCAGAATGTTATCTCTGCACCATTTCGTAACTTTTTATATCTTTTGGAAAACATTTAAAACTATTTATCCTACTTATACTCATCGAAAGAAGCACCGCATACTCGTCGTGTCTGTTGCAGTGTCTGTATTACGTATGTTTATTATTTTCTACGCTTTAAAATGAAGATTCATGTGCTCTGTTCAGTATACAATTCTTTCCATACCTAAGGACTGTAGATATGACAACTGAAATGTTACTTTATGCCCAAGTATTTTTTTCTCTTTTACAATTTATAGGTTTGTGGCTTGAGCCACAAACAATAAACACATCACAATATAATACAATAAGCACAATTCAATACACACAATACAGCACAATGCAATACACACAATACAGAACAATGCAATACACACAATACAGCACAATGCAATACACACAATACAGAACAATGCAATATACACAATACAGTACAATGCAATACACACAATACAGAACAATGCAATACACACAATACAGCACAATGCAATACACACAATACAGCACAATGCAATATACACAATACAGTACAATGCAATACACACAATACAGAACAATGCAATACACACAATACAGAACAATGCAATACACACAATACAGAACAATGCAATACACACAATACAGCACAATGCAATACACACAATACAGCACAATGCAATACACACAATACAGAACAATGCAATACAGAACAATGCAATACAATACACACAATACAGAACAATGCAATACAGCACAATGCAATACACACAATACAGAACAATGCAATACACACAATACAGAACAATGCAATACACACAATACAGAACAATGCAATACACACAATACAGAACAATGCAATACACACAATACAGAACAATGCAATACAGAACAATGCAATACACACAATACAGAACAATGCAATACACACAATACAGCACAATGCAATACACAATACAGAACAATGCAATACACACAATACAGAACAATGCAATACAGAACAATGCAATACAGAACAATGCAATACACACAATACAGAACAATGCAATACACACAATACAGCACAATGCAATACAGCACAATGCAATACACACAATACAGAACAATGCAATACACACAATACAGAACAATGCAATACAGAACAATGCAATACACACAATACAGAACAATGCAATACACACAATACAGAACAATGCAATACACACAATACAGCACAATGCAATACACACAATACAGCACAATGCAATACACACAATACAGCACAATGCAATACACACAATACAGCACAATGCAATACACACAATGCAGCACAATGCAATACACACAATACAGAACAATGCAATACACACAATACAGAACAATGCAATACACACAATACAGAACAATGCAATACACACAATACAGAACAATGCAATACACACAATACAGCACAATGCAATACACACAATACAGCACAATGCAATACACACAATACAGAACAATGCAATACACACAATACAGCACAATGCAATACACACAATACAGAACAATGCAATACACACAATACAGAACAATTCAATACACACAATACAGCACAATGCAATACACACAATACAGAACAATGCAATACACACAATACAGCACAATGCAATACACACAATACAGCACAATGCAATACACACAATACAGAACAATGCAATACAGAACAATGCAATACACACAATACAGAACAATGCAATACACACAATACAGCACAATGCAATACACACAATACAGAACAATGCAATACACACAATACAGCACAATGCAATACACAAATACAGCACAATGCAATACACACAATACAGAACAATGCAATACACACAATACAGAACAATGCAATACACACAATACAGCACAATGCAATACACACAATACAGCACAATGCAATACAGCACACATGCAATGCAATACACACAATACAGCACAATGCAATACAGAACAATGCAATACACACAATACAGAACAATGCAATACACACAATACAGAACAATGCAATACACACAATACAGAACAATGCAATACACACAATACAGAACAATGCAATACACACAATACAGCACAATGCAATACACACAATACAGCAATACAATACACACAATACAGAACAATGCAATACACACAATACAGAACAATGCAATACACACAATACAGCACAATGCAATACACACAATACAGAACAATGCAATACAGCACAATGCAATACACACAATACAGCACAATGCAATACAGAACAATGCAATACACACAATACAGAACAATGCAATACACACAATACAGAACAATGCAATACAGAAATACAGAACAATGCAATACACACAATACAGCACAATGCAATACACACAATACAGCACAATGCAATACACACAATACAGAACAATGCAATACACACAATACAGAACAATGCAATACACACAATACAGAACAATGCAATACAGCACAATGCAATACACACAATACAGCACAATGCAATACACAATGCAGCACAATGCAATACACACAATACAGAACAATGCAATACAGAACAATGCAATGCAATGCACACAATACAGCACAATGCAATACACACAATACAGCACAATGCAATACAGAACAATGCAATACACACAATACAGAACAATGCAATACACACAATACAGCACAATGCAATACACACAATACAGCACAATGCAATACACACAATACAGAACAATGCAATACAGAACAATGCAATACACACAATACAGCACAATGCAATACACACAATACAGCACAATGCAATACACACAATACAGAACAATGCAATACACACAATACAGCACAATGCAATACACACAATACAGCACAATGCAATACACACAATACAGCAATGCAATGCAATACAGAACAATGCAATACACACAATACAGCACAATGCAATACAGCACAATGCAATACACAATACAGAACAATGCAATACACACAATACAGCACAATGCAATACAGCACAATGCAATACACAATACAGAACAATGCAATACACACAATACAGCACAATGCAATACACACAATACAGCACAATGCAATACACACAATACAGCACAATGCAATACACACAATACAGCACAATGCAATACAGCAGAACAATGCAATACACACAATACAGAACAATGCAATACACACAATACAGCACAATGCAATACAGCACAATGCAATACAACACAATGCAATACACACAATACAGCACAATGCAATACACACAATACAGCACAATGCAATACAGCACAATGCAATACACAATACAGAACAATGCAATACACACAATACAGCACAATGCAATACAGCACAATGCAATACACACAATACAGCACAATGCAATACACACAATACAGCACAATGCAATACACACAATACAGCACAATGCAATACAGAACAATGCAATACACACAATACAGCACAATGCAATACACACAATACAGAACAATGCAATACAGCACAATGCAATACACACAATACAGCACAATGCAATACACACAATACAGCACAATGCAATACACACAATACAGCACAATGTAATACACACAATACAGAACAATGCAATACAGAACAATGCAATACACACAAT
>CM065690.1:57967657-58005157 GCA_017654935.2 Phymorhynchus buccinoides | reverse complement strand
ATTTGTGAGACATGATTCTCGTCAAATTCTACTGTCTACAAAAATCTAATGAAATCCTACTAGTTATGATCGCTGTTATTCGCAGTCCCCCGTACACGAATCTGATAAAATATCTATTTTTGCACAGACGTTTGATTTGATTCGTGCATTGGGGTCTACTTGAGTGCAGTGAGCCAAAATTGTAGACATATGTTTTTAGACAGAAGTATTTCACAGACTTACAGACATCGTCACAATCGGATGCTTTTGCTATCGAATCGTATGCAGTGTTGCTGACACTTTAAAATGAAGCTCCTCAAAGCTTCAGTCTGGTTGAACTCACAGAACATGCTGTGACACTTTCCTTGTCCATGCATGGAGGTGGGCCAGTTTAACATGAAGCTCTTCACAGCTTCAGTCTGGTTGAACTCACAGAACATGCTGTGACACTTTCCTTGTCCATGCATGGAGGTGGGCCAGTTTAACATGAAGCTCCTCAAAGCTTCAGTCTGGTTGAACTCACAGAACATGCTGTGACACTTTCCTTGTCCATGCATGGAGGTGGGCCAGTTTAACATGAAGCTCCTCACAGCTTCAGTCTGGTTGAACTCACAGAACATGCTGTGACACTTTCCTTGTCCATGCATGGAGGTGGGCCAGTTTAACATGAAGCTCCTCAAAGCTTCAGTCTGGTTGAACTCACAGAACATGCTGTGACACTTTCCTTGTCCATGCATGGAGGTGGGCCAGTTTAACATGAAGCTCCTCAAAGCTTCAGTCTGGTTGAACTCACAGAACATGCTGTGACACTTTCCTTGTCCATGCATGGAGGTGGGCCAGTTTAACATGAAGCTCCTCAAAGCTTCAGTCTGGTTGAACTCACAGAACATGCTGTGACACTTTCCTTGTCCATGCATGGAGGTGGGCCAGTTTAACATGAAGCTCCTCAAAGCTTCAGTCTGGTTGAACTCACAGAACATGCTGTGACACTTTCCTTGTCCATGCATGGAGGTGGGCCAGTTTAACATGAAGCTCCTCAAAGCTTCAGTCTGGTTGAACTCACAGAACATGCTGTGACACTTTCCTTGTCCATGCATGGAGGTGGGCCAGTTTAACATGAAGCTCCTCACAGCTTCAGTCTGGTTGAACTCACAGAACATGCTGTGACACTTTCCTTGTCCATGTATGGAGGTGGGCCAGTTTAACATGAAGCTCCTCAAAGCTTCAGTCTGGTTGAACTCGCAGAACATGCTGTGACACTTTCCTTGTCCATGCATGGAGGTGGGCCAGTTTCTCGCGTCCCACAACGCCTCCCAGATAGCAGACCAGGCAGCTGCTATTCCAGAGGTCTGGGTTGAAATTTGTTTACGGGAGAAACGCCTTGCCCAGGACACCCCTCATCCTGCAGGCTAATAGAGCTTGATGACAGTTGTGTTGAAGAAGGTCCCCAAAGGCCAGTCAATGGCTAAAGCTGCAGCACTAAGATGCAGTGCGGATGCCCCCTGGTTTGACTCACTCGTCCTAATGTCTCAACAGACTTCAGGGGCAGACCCACACGTCCAACTGCAGTCGTAAGACTCCCCAGCTGTGACGACACCTGTGAGGCATGATTCTGGTGAAATAACACTGTCTAAATGAATCGTATTAAATCCTGTTAGTTTCCGTCACTATAATATTTGTAGATCCTCATACCCAAGAATCTGGTGAAATATGTGTTTTTCTATATCTGATGTTTGTGACGGTGTAGGAGAAAACCAGACACAAGTCGCTCAGAATCTTTTTGAGCAAAAGCCAAAAATAATCAACAACCATCAAAATACCAATTTTCTCTTTAGGGCATATTTCTTTTTTGTGTATTCTAACAGTATTCCCAACACGAAAGACTGTTTTGAATTATTTGATTATTTCAACAACAAATCAACTCAATGGACACAAAGTGCCAAAATTCTGTCTTCCATGTTCGATTTCTGCAAATGATAGGACATTTTCTTAAAATTTTAAATGGCTATGAAATCAAAATTAGCCAAGATAATTCAGTTCAATCTTTGTTCCATTTTCTAAAAACAGAATCTCAATTTGTGCCAACATTCCATGATGTATGTTTTCCCCATGCACTGTCACACTTCATCAGATCCCTGCACTGGGTGTCTACGTGAACACAGTGGAGGGAACCAGTACGATTTCACTGGATTCATACTAAACAGTAGTATTTCATCAGAATCATGCCTGACAGATGTCGTCACAGTTGGACAGTCGTACGACTTCAGTTGGACGCGTGGATCTGCCTCTTTACTTTACTATGCATAGACTTGCCATCAAAGTAGAAGAAAGGTGGCACAGTGGTTAAGACGTTCGCCTGCCTCTTTACTTTACTATGCATAGACTTGCCATCAAAGTAGAAGAAAGGTGGCACAGTGGTTAAGACGTTCGCCTGCCGAGTGACCAAGGTTCGAATCCCGACCTCGCCCTTTCTTTCTAGTTCGACAGGAAAATCTAACTGAACGTCGAGTCCTTCGGATGGGGACTTAAAGCTAGTCTGACCCGTACGTGCGCTGTACGCACGTAAGCATCCCACGGCAGTTAAAAGTCGGTAGGAGCGCAGGGAGAAATCCCGTTGCCTGGTATGAACAAATTGACAGCTTTCCCAAGTCTGCCCCCCCCCCCCACTCCTCACTCATCACCCTGTCGCCCCCCCCAAAAAAAAAAAAATGGGTAGGCGCTGCGCTTGCGACGACGCTCTCTGCGGAGGGAGAGCAGCCCGAATTTTACAGAGATAAGTTTCTGTGACTAGAATATACGAAATACCAATGAATAGAATATCATTGATCGCACCGCTTTCTCACTCTCTCTCTACAACTGACCCCAACTTCAAACAACGTGTGTGTGACGTAACAGGTGAAGCAAATCAAGGAGGAGCAGTACAAGCGGATGAAGAACCGGGCCAAGGAGCGCAAGCCTAAGGCACCCTCAGGCAACGCACCCGCAGCAGCCTCTGGGGCAGGACAAGCCAAGGGATCCAAGCCCACCGCAGTGTAGAGATGACCCCCCCCCCCCCCCCCCCCCTGCCTCATACCACCATCAGTAAACAGTGTAGAGATGACCCCTCCACCTGACTCCTACCACCACCATTAAACAGTGTTTGGCCCAAACTGCTTTTACCACTACCAGTAAACAGTGTTTGGCCCAAACTACTTGTACCACTACCAGTAAACAGTATTTGGCCCAAACTGCTTGTACCACTACCAGTAAACAGTGTTTGGCCCAAACTGCTTGTACCACTACCAGTAAACAGTGTTTGGCCCAAACTGCTTTTACCACTACCAGTAAACAGTGTTTGGCCCAAACTGCTTGTACCACTACCAGTAAACAGTGTTTGGCCCAAACTGCTTGTACCACTACCAGTAAACAGTGTTTGGCCCAAACTGCTTGTACCACTACCATTCTCCACAAACTGCTTGTACCACTACCATTCTCCACAAACTGCTTGTACCACTACCATTCTCCACAAACTGCTTATACCACTACCATTCTCCACAAACTGCTTGTACCACTACCGTTCTCCACAAACTGCTTGTACCACTACCATTCTCCACAAACTGCTTGTACCACTACCGTTCTCCACAAACTGCTTGTACCACTACCATTCTCCACAAACTGCTTGTACCACTACCATTCTCCACAAACTGCTTGTACCACTACCATTCTCCACAAACTGCTTGTACTACTACCATTCTCCACAAACTGCTTGTACCACTACCATTCTCCACAAACTGCTTGTACTACTACCATTCTCCACAAACTGCTTGTACTACTACCATTCTCCACAAACTGCTTGTACCACTACCATTCTCCACAAACTGCTTGTACTACTACCATTCTCCACAAACTGCTTGTACTACTACCATTCTCCACAAACTGCTTGTACTACTACCATTCTCCACAAACTGCTTGTACCACTACCATTCTCCACAAACTGCTTGTACCACTACCATTCTCCACAAACTGCTTGTACTACTACCATTCTCCACAAACTGCTTGTACTACTACCATTCTCCACAAACTGCTTGTACCACTACCATTCTCCACAAACTGCTTGTACCACTACCATTCTCCACAAACTGCTTGTACTACTACCATTCTCCACAAACTGCTTGTACCACTACCATTCTCCACAAACTGCTTGTACCACTACCATTCTCCACAAACTGCTTGTACCACTACCATTCTCCACAAACTGCTTGTACAACTACCATTCTCCACAAACTGCTTGTACCACTACCATTCTCCACAAACTGCTTGTACCACTACCATTCTCCACAAACTGCTTGTACCACTACCATTCTCCACAAACTGCTTGTACTTGTACCACTACCATTTTGCCCATGTTGCTTTGTACCAAATCGACTTTTGTCCAGATCGCCTCTTCCATCTCCACTTTTGCCCATTTCACCTTTTCCCATTTCCACTCTTGCCCAAATCACCCTTTCCCATTTCCACTATTGCCCAAATCGCCTTTTCCCGGTACATGACGACTTTTGCCTATGAATCGCCTTGTGCGAGAGAGAGAGAGAGAGAGAGAGAGAGAGAGAGAGAGAGAGAGAGAGAGAGAGAGAAACGAAAAACGAAATTTTATTTAACCAGGGAACATGAGATAAGCAATTACAGCTTTTATTCACCCAGCCCTGAGAGAGAGAGAGAGAGAGAGAGAGAGAGAGAGAGAGAGAGAGAGAGAGAGAGAGAGAGAGAGAGATGCCCTTCTATCAAGATACCCTCAAAAGAGACGACATGATGCTGCGGATAAGGCGAATCGAATCAGTAGTTTGTCAACATTCTGGTCATAGTTTAAAATGAGGGGGCGCTGCTGACGAGAAGGCGAAATGGGATAAGGCGATTCGAAACGATTCCCCCACTTGGACATTGGAGTTCACACGAAATGACTACATGTAAAGCAATCAGGCTGTCTATCCTTTAGATTTTCCCATTTTTTCTTGCATTTTTTGGTACATTCCTTTGGTTCATAGTATTCCTGAGTTTTGTAGGTCCTTATAAAAAAACAACCTATAATAATGCCGTTTGTATCTTACTGTTATGCCTGTGTGTTTTGTAGGTCCTTATAAAAAAAACCAACTATATGCCGTTTGTATCTTACTGTTATGCCTGTGTGTTTTGTAGGTCCTTATATAAAACAACAACTATATGCCGTTTGTATCTTACTGTTATGCCTGTGTGTTTTGTAGGTCCTTATAAAAAAACACAACTATATGCCGTTTGTATCTTACTGTTATGCCTGTGTGTTTTGTAGGTCCTTATATAAAACAACAACTATATGCCGTTTGTATCTTACTGTTATGCCTGTGTGTTTTGTAGGTCCTTATATAAAACAACAACTATATGCCGTTTGTATCTTACTGTTATGCCTGTGTGTTTTGTAGGTCCTTATATAAAACAACAACTATATGCCGTTTGTATCTTACTGTTATGCCTGTGTGTTTTGTAGGTCCTTATATAAAACAACAACTATATGCCGTTTGTATCTTACTGTTATGCCTGTGTGTTTTGTAGGTCCTTATATAAAACAACAACTATATGCCGTTTGTATCTTACTGCTATGCCTGTGTGTTTTGGTGAGCATCTTTTGTTGGTTGTTTTCTGAGGCCAGTGTGGGTGGTCATTTGTTTGGACGGAAATGTGGTCATGTTTACCAGTGTCTTCCCAGTTCTGCAGGAGATTATTGACAGATGTTATTTATTATGATTGTTCTCCTGTTCATCAAATGTTACTCTGCTGCTGACATTTTCTAATGCCTTTGATAGCTAAAGACAAAAATAAAGCATATCAATAAAAGAATGAATAATTGTGAGTCTGTGAGAGCGTGTTAGTGCGTGCTTGCGTTTGTATGTGTTTGTGCGTGCGCGCTGCACGTGCATGTGTGTGTATGTGTGTGTGTGCGCGCGCGCGCAATGTGTGTGTGTGTGTGTGTGTGTGTGTGTGTGTGTGTGTGTGTAGAAAGCTAGTGTTTGAGTGAAGTCATTCTCCAAAAGGAAACCTCAACAGGTTTGGATATTATCTTTAAAATTAAGCAATACAAAAAACAAACAAAAGCAAAAAAACAAACAAACAAAACCCCCAACAATCTCAATACTCACACTAACAAGAAATAAAGCACATACAGGTAGGCCTACTGCAGTTTTTCAAAGCTTTATCAAAACTCACCACTAAGCAAAACGAAACAAAATACCCAAGGAACGTACATTTTATAACTCGCTATTTTCAAATTAACCCCCCTACTAGGCCTATTTCTCATTTCTCAATAAAATGTCCACCCTTTCTCTCTAGCTAAAACCTCCAGCCTCTTTAGTCCACTTCTTTCTATCTCTGTCTGTCTGTCTCAAATAATTAACATTATTTTGTTAATAATGAGCAATAATAATGGGTTTGATTTTGTTATTGATGTGTTACAATATAGGGATGTGCTTTGCATGCTTTATATTACTTTGTGCTGATTTTCGTTTTCCATACTTTTATATATGTATTTTGTCCAGAGGGCTGGATGTAAAAAAGCATGTTATTGCTTACTCTATTACCCTCTATAAATAACATGCATTCCTTCCTTCATTCCCTCCCTCCCTCTCAAAGAACCGGGCCAATACTGCTCACCGTCGTTCATTCGGATAACAATGTGCAAGCAGACGGCCAGACACATGATTTATGCAGTGTACACGGCTGGCCAAGGAATGATAGGGTAGTACTATACACACAGAACACGAACACAAGACAGAGACAGACACCCACAGAAGATGAACAGAGAGAGAGAGAGAGAGAGACAGAGAGAGAGTTCCTATAGATGATGTGGGAAGTGAGGCCTCCACACCGTTTATTAATTAACACAGTCCACCTCCCCAGACCAACCACAGGACTCGCACGCGTTCACTGGAAAACTGATAAGCTCGAAGCGAGAGAAGGACTAGACTCTAAGAACTCCATTTTTGAACGGACAATACAAGCGCGTCAACAAAGCAAGGCCAACTAGCATCAAGGCTGCAGCACAAACAGTCAGTACAAAAGGGCTTCTAGTCTGAGTCTACATTATTCTTAAAGGGACACCCTGACGGATGAGTTTTTGCAAGAAACACGTCGAGATCACCAGAAAGACAGCCTTTTCAAGCGAAAATAGGTGAGAAAACCGTATTCTTCAAACTACAATTATTTGTCCACTAAAGCGTATTTTTCGCTGGGAACCGATTTTTCATCAATCAGAGCCAGTCTGTCACCTTTAATGGTTCAGCCGCCATCTTGGGATATAATTTTATTAATGAGAACTACTGTAGTTGGATGCTGCCCCAAGATTGTGGCTGGGCCCTTCTTGAAAAGGGAAAATGTCGATAAACAGCTATTTAGCCATAGCCCAAATATGAAAATGTCGTCTGCTCCTGTGCCTGCATAGCCACTTTTCCTCCTCCGCATCCGTGTAAAAGAAGAAAGAGCAGATCAAAGAACGATAATCTCCAAGGACCCTCACCAAACCACTTGGCTTAGGCCCAACTACACATTACACACACTCACACCACGCACGCACACACAGACACTCAGCAAAGACAAAGAGACTGATTCCTTTTGTTGTAATTGAGACAAAACCGACGACACATGCGAGGAGAGAACGAAAGAAGCTGTCTTTATCATCGCACAGACAAAGGAAGCACTAACAGAAAGGAAGGCACACGTCATCATACAGCGTGGAAGAATTTGTGAAGACTGGAAAAAAACAAAACTAACAACAACAGGAGCGAAAGTTGTGAGACGGACATTGTCCAAAATGAGTATAGCTCGGTGGGCGAAAATTTTGGGAGAGGTTCCCTTGGTTACACCCAGACGTGCGAGGTGAGCATGTGCACCCTGTCTGTCTATCTGTCTGTCTGTCTACCTGTCTGTTTGTCAGTCTGTCTGTCTGTCTATCTGCCTGTTTGTCAGTCTGTCTGTCTCTGTCTCTGCCTATGTGTCTGTCTATATCTGTCTGAGTCTGTCTCTGTCTACCTGTCTATCTGTCTCTGTCTGAGTCTGTCTACCTGCCTGTCTGTCTGTCTGTCTCTGTCTACCTGTCTGTCTGTCTCCAATACATCAGTATCAGTCTCTTGGGTTTTTTTTCCGTCTGTCGGCATGACTAGACTATTGGTATTTCCTCCATGTCAGGTCAGGTAGGACAACTTTGGCCTAGGTGTTCTCTTCCTTGTTTTTCTAATTTCCTCTCGTTTTGTTTGTGATATTCTAAGCATCTTGTACGCTTTTTTGAATGGACTAGTTTGGGAACAGCACAAGGCTGGTCAGGTGACATGAAGCTGCGTTTGCGGCGACGCGCTCCTGGTGGAAGAAACCCGAATTTCACGGAGATAAGTCTGTGACTAGAACATACCAAAAACTTTTTGTTAACAAAGTAAACAAAGAATGACATAATTATTATTTTAATATTAGGCTTACTATTCCCAACAAGAATGGTGACAGGTCATGTGGTCTGGGTTGACATGGCTGTTTAGGCGTAATGTCAAAAAATGTCAGTTTCAAATCGTCTTTATCTCTCAAGGCATACTTGCTGTGTCAGCAGTTTTTATGTTAGGCAAATTCAGAACTACACTGCTCACAAAAAGTAAGGGGTGATATTGATTTTGCAATATCACCATGGATTCAATGACCAGACCATAAGTTTTATTTCATGTGAAAATGATAGTTCATCCTTTCTTGGCTGTAAAATCGAAGACAAAAACCAATTTTAAAATGTCACGTGACTGTAAGAGGCGATAAAGATCAGTGGGTGCATGTGTTATTCGAAATCACAAAACACATTTACACAGTTGACAGATTGTTGGGCCACTGCTTGCTACCAGGCATTCAAGGCAATGCTTTCTCATGCTCTGGACCAGTCTCCTGAAGATTTTCTGGAGGATTAATGGTTTTTTCTCGCGTCCCTAGATCCTCTTACGACCATTACAATGGTGCAGATATTAACCTCCAAATTAACAATTCGCGTCTCCATTGAGCACATTATGTGCAAGATCACCTTCACATCCACGACACCCAGACCTTCCCACGGTCTACAAGGTCCCCCGACCATTTTCAATCAAATGTCCCACTATGGCTTGCAGGAAACCGTGGCCCAACACATTTCCAACCGCTTTATGACTAGTTGTGACTTTTGGACATTGCACCCATTGATGTCGGCCTACTCTGGCAATCACGTGACGTCTCAAAATTAATTTTAGTCTTCAATTGTATGTTCAAGAAATAACACACTTTTGTTTTCAAATTGAATAGAATTTATAATTTCTTAATTGAATCCATGGTGATCTTACAAAACACAGCATCCCCTAGTTTGTGTGAGCAGTATATAATAGTATATCATCCTTGAAGGGCGACCTTCAAAACATTATTTGATAATAATAATGACACTACTTGTATATAACTTGATCTCACGTTAATATGGTTAAAATCCTTGCTGTAAGGCTTGACCCCCCCAAAAAGAAGAAAAAACAATAAAATACATATAAACAAATTAAATTTTAACATTAACATTTAAAAATCTTTTTTAACCTTGTAAATATAAAACTTTTTAAATAACATTTTAATAAAATCCTTTTAAAAGCGAGTCTTAATCACATAAGTAGAAAAGCTTAAAACAATATTTTAACAATGTTCTAGTAACATTGTAAACAGAGTGTAACACTCTAAATAGACCTTGTTATAATCAGGATTTTAAAGTTAATCTTATAGCGACACAATTTTCAGATGAACAACTTATTAAACTGAAAATACTCAAAATAAACTATCCATGACTAAAATGAAAAACTAAATTAAAATGTACAAAGTCATGTATACATGTATACGAATTTAATCATAATGTACATATAATAATAATAATAATAATAATTTCACTTATATAGCGCGATACAAATCATGCTAAAAGCAAGCTCTCAGCGCTTTACAAACATTGATAAAACCATGTAAAAATATAAATGAAAAATTAACACATTGACACACCATGTTTCATAACAATGATATAGAATAATAGTAACATTATTTAATAACACATGAAAGAGAGAGAGAGAGAGAGAGGGAGAGAGAGAGAGAGAGAGGAGGCAGGGAGGAGGTGGAGGGGTCAGGGTAAGGGGGGGGGGAGGTCAGGGTTAGACAGACAAAAAGGCGGAGACAAGTGGGCAGGGCAAACTTTGACAGGAGTAAGACGGAGAGGCAGAGATAAAGAGAGAGAGGGGGCGGGATGGAGAGAGAGAGAGAGACAGAGGGGAAGGGAGGGAGAGAGAGAGAGAGGACAGGTAGACAGAGCGTAAGGAAACAAAGAGAACATAAGAAATAATAAGAAAAAAGCACTAAAAAACCTTAAGCAATATACATTAAACATTTCTAAGATAAAAGCACTAAAACCATTTATAAGATAAAAGTTCTAAGACTTTAAGCAATACAAATTCAATTCAACCACCCCCCCTTCCCCGCTCTCCCCCCTTCCTCCGTTTCCCTCTGTTAAAACCAGAACAATTCAACCAGCATAATAAACACATTAAAAACATTATTCACTAGAAGAATACATGAAAGAAAAAATAAAATAAAAATCTGTGTGCATAAACTTCTTAATAGTTCTTTTAACCTAGGGCACTCCGTGATCAGTTGATCATGTTATGTCAGAGTAACCCTACAGCAGCCTTGTGCTGCTTTATATTAAGTTAAAGGTTTTTAATAATAAACAGTTGTTTTTAAACATAAAGTCCCGCGACCCCTTTGGTCACCAAATTACCAAATGGACCTAAACCATTAACTTAATGTACATTTTTTGGTATAAAAAATAAGGGCCTTTGCCTTTTTTTTAACAAATATTTTAAAAATAAAGCTTTTTAAGCACAAAGTATAAATTTTAAATTGTAGCCCGGGGGGGGGGGGGGGGGGGGGGGGGGGGGGGGGGGGGGGGGGGGGGGGGGGGGGGGGGGGGGGGGGGGGGGGGGGGGGGGGGGGGGGTTAGATTTCCTCCGTCTGCCAAATAAGTTGAAGCAAACTGCTAAAGATCTTTTAACAATACTTTTTATCTCTAAATAATCCAGACTTTTTATAAAACTTTGCTTGTTCTTCAAACTTTTTCTAAAAACCTATACAAACTAAAACTGCATTTCCACTAAAATCTTCTTTTTCCGTTAGCATCTTTACAATTTCAAATGCCTCAAATGGCCCTTTGGTCCAGAAGGCATTACATCTCTAGTTTTCTCTCTGTAGGGCGACCAAATGTTGAAATTCTTTCTGTTTTGAAATTGAAATCCCCTCCCCCCCCCCTTTTGTTGTTGTTGAAATGATAGTATAGAAACAGTAGTATAGTTCCTACTTCAAGGCCTCAAAATGCAAAATATCTTATTACTAAATGTAAAGTCCATACAATTCGAAGCAAAACCAAATGCCCTGCCCCAGAACAGATCTATATAAATCATCCCTTACATTCTCAGGTGGTAAATTGTGATGATCTAAAAACATAAAACTAGCGTATCTTCCTTTCGAAAATCTTATCACAAGTTCCGAATGAACAATCTTGTTCATCACCACTGTTAATTAATGAGTTTTACTACAAACATTGCCAATGCCATCAACTTATGCCTACATTATTATAAATCTCTCTCTCTCTCTCTCTCTCTCTCTCTCTCTCTCTCTCTCTCTCTCTCTCTCTCTCTCTCTCTCTCTCTCTCTCTCTCTCTCTCTCTCTCTCTCTCTCTCTCTCTCTCTCTCTCTCTCTCTCTCTCTCTCTCTCTGTCTATGTGGTGTCTGTCTGTCTGTGTGTGCACCCAACCACTGGTCGGCCAAGCACATCCATCGTCGCTCTCCAGGCACTGTCATTTTCAGAGAACTCTCTGAATTCCACGAAACATGAACGCAGAAAATCAAATGTCGGAAGGGGTTTAACGCCTGAGGAGATGCCCTTTCCCTAAAAGTTGAGCTTAACCTATGAAATGGGCTATAACTCGAGAAGTAGCAGAAACGTGTATGTTTAGGTTTTAGAAAGCTTTCAAAACGATTTTTATGAAACAAGCTAAGCGGTTGAGAATTCTTCTTGTTTGAAATAAAGAGTGGAACTGTATAGCATTTGGTCTTTTCTGGTAATAATTTGACAGATATATTTTCCTTACATCCTGAAAGGCAGGACATTCATAATGAAATTCGTCACCCAGCACACGAAGATCGCACTTAGAACAGAATATTTCATTATGAGGAATGTTTTGAATTCTGCCTGTTTGTGTTGGTAGTTTATGGTTCAACGTTCTAAATTTCACAAATCAAATTGCTAAGTTTTCGGGTAACATGTTTAGATAAGTTTCAAAGGAAAACACATCTTTATATAATCTGTAATTGTAATACACTTGTTTTTCTTGTAATTGTGAATACCAGTGTTGAATAAAGTGATCCTTTAAAGAACGTAGGCTACAACTTTAGATTTAAACCAGTTTAACGAGATTAGATGCCACCAATTCAAGTTCACCATTGTTCATAATTATTATCCATGTTTGCTTTTAATTCCTATTTTGATTCTTTTTCAATTATTTCATGTGCCAATGTTTGTTCCATTTTCTTGACTTGATTGTTTTTATGTCAAATGTTCTTGCTTGATGCATGGTGTGAGTGTGTGAGTGAGAGCTATTGTACCGTATCTTTTTTTACCCTCTAAAAAACATGCGTATTCGTATTCGTATTCTCTCTCTCTCTCTCTCTCTCTCTCTCTCTCTCTCTCTCTCTCTCTCTCTCTCTCTCTCTCTCTCTCTCTCTCTCTCTCTCTCTCTCTCTCTCTCTCTCTCTCTCTCTCTCTCCTTTGAGTGTGTGTGTGTGTGTATGCGTGCGCGCGCGCGCGTGTGTGTGTGTGTGTGTGTGTGTATGTGTGTGTGTGTGTGTGTGTGTGTGTGTTTAATTTAGTGAGAGAGAAAATAAGAGAACTTTATATACTAGAATACTTAATTTGATTAATATCACTTAAATTTGAAATTGATTTGCAAATAATGTTGTTCTTTTTAGTTCCTTTTAGGCCTATTTCAAATATTCTATTATTATTTTTGTTCTCCAATGTTTTGTAATGAAAATGATGCTTCCCCCATGTCATGAAAACCCAGTGTTAATGACATTAAAAGGGTCCAGGGTCCAGTGTCCACTCTCTCTCTCTCTCTCTCTCTCTCTCTCTCTCTCTCTCTCTCTCTCTCTCTCTCTCTCTCTCTCTCTCTCTGTCTCTCTCTCTCTCTCTCTCGCTCTCTCTCTCTCTCTCTCTCTCTCTCTCTCTCTCTCTCTCTCTCTCTCTCTCTCTCTCTCTCTCTCTCTCTCTCTCTCTCTCTCTCTCTCTCTCTCTCTCTCTCTCTCTCTCTCTCACGAGCCTTTTTTAGAAACTAGGTGTCGGTGAGATGTGCCACCCCCCATGCATTTCTCGGTTAATTGTATTTTTCCGTTTTTGCCTTTCTTACCATACATAAAGCTGTATTTTAGGAACATTTTTAGCTAATTACCTTTTTGGAATACTAACCCTAACCCTAACCCTAACCCTAAACCTAACCCTACCCCCCACTATGTACTGCAGTACACCGCGATTTGTCACAGTTGTGGTTCGTTGCGTTTTCCCGTCTTATACGGTGGGGGGTAGGGTTAGGGCTAGGGTTAGGGTTAGGGTTAGTATTCCAAAAAGGTTATTAGCTAAAAATGTTCCTAAAATACAGCTTTATGTATGGTAAGAAAGGCAATAACGGAAAAATACAATTAACCGAGATAGGTAGGGAGGGTGGCACATCTTGACCTTTACCATGTTTTTAGTTGTTCAGTGGATACACAATTCTTTCAACCCCCCAACCCCCCATTCTGCCCTCCTCCCCTCCCCCAACCCCCCATTCTGCCCTCCTCCCCCCCCCCTGCCCTCCTCCCCTCCCCCAACCCCCCATTCTGCCCTCCTCCCCTCCCCCAACCCCCCATTCTGCCCTCCTCCCCTCCCCCAACCCCCCATTCTGCCCTCCTCCCCTCCCCCCTCCCCCAACCCCCTCATTCTGCCCCCCCCTCCCCTCCCCCAACCCCCCCTTCTGCCCCCCCTCCCCTCCCCCCCCAACCCCCCATTCTGCCCTCCTCCCCTCCCCCAACCCCCCATTCTGCCCCTCCTCCCCTCCCCAACCCCCCCATTCTGCCCTCCTCCCCTCCCCCTTCTTCCCCATTCCCTTCACACACGGACACTTTATCTGCAAAGATACAAAAACGTTTTCCTCCGAAATCAGAATGTGTTGGCTGAATGCAGCGGGGAGACCAGTGAAAACTGAAAACCGAACACTTACGTACATGGCCAAATGGCCTGGGAACGCATACTACTACTACTACTACTACTACTACTACTACTACTACTACTACTACTACTACTACTACTACTACTACTACTAGGGGAAGACGGGGTAAAAAGCGCATGGGCGGGTAAGAAGCCCACCCCAATTATCTCATGAAATAAAGAAAATTTCAGTCAAATTTGCCCCTGAGACGAATGCTAGACATTAACGCTCGTCTCATGGGCAAAATGAGACTGAAATTTGCTTCATTTCATGAGATAATTGGGGTGGGCTTCTTACCCGCCCATGCGCTTTTTACCCCGTCTTCCCCTACTACTACTACTACTACTACTACTACTACTACTACTACTACTACTACTACTACTACTACTAATAATAATAATAATAATAATAATAATAATAACAACAATAACAACAATGGCGGTGCCATAGCCGATGAGGTTTAACCGAGGCGTGGTCACCGCTACAGCTATCTGTATTAATTAAAAAAATCGGGATTTTACTGGTTTCGTACTGCCTCCAGGCATTGCCTCCAGTATTGTTCCCACCATATTTGTATTTACAAATGTTCCATATGTGTCTGATTCAGATCAAGAGGACGTAAAACTCCATTTTCGCCATAAAAATAGCAACAAAAACAATATAAAAAACAACATTAAATCCAACACTAGGGGAAGACGGGGTAAAAAGCGCATGGGCGGGTAAGAAGCCCACCCCAATTATCTCATGAAATAAAGAAACTTTCAGTCAAATTTGCCCATGAGACGAATGCTAGACATTAACGCTCGTCTCATGGGCAAAATGAGACTGAAATTTGCTTCATTTCATGAGATAATTGGGGTGGGCTTCTTACCCGCCCATGCGCTTTTTACCCCGTCTTCCCCTACGCACAAAAAGAACGTGCGCACACCCCCCCCCCCCCCCGCGCACCCACCCCCCACCCCCCCCCCCCCGCGCGCGCACACACACACACGCACCACAAACACGAACCCACAGAAAGGACATTCTTTACCCATTGGCTGCTTTCCATGCCAGCAGGATTAAACAGGGTGCGGAGCAATCAGGGGTAAGACAGAGAGAAGAGCACCAGGTACACACCCGAACGCCCGCTTTGAAACCGTATAATATTTGGAATTTTAGAGAAGAGGTGAGTTTTGAGCTGTGACTTAACCCTTTCACCGCCAATGTCGCATTTTTGCACCAAATGATTTATCACCCATGTCATTAAAGCTCTTGAAAGCAGGGTCTATTATTCAATTATATCGTGTTCCTAAATTTGGACAGTAAGGATTGACCCTATTTTAAATGTGTCACAGAGACATCCCACAATATTGCAGACAAAATATTTTTTGTAGTCAAGTGAGTTTAATGAAACATTTTGGCTCAAAGATGGCTGGCGGCGAAAGGGTTAAAAGAGGCCAGAGCTTGAGCATGACGGACAGAGAAGATCCAGACCCAGAAGAAGAAGAAGAAAACGTTTGACAGTAATCCACAACATATTTCCTTTCGGACAGCCCTCATACATGTTCAATAGAAGATTTTGGGAAAACGGGTCAAAACATTTCCCCTTTTTGTCGTGTTCATCTGTAAAGTGGTTTAATATTAACTTCAGAAATGGTTCATATTACTGTGGAGGTTGTATGTATTTTGTATTAAGTACTATTATAAAAACATGTTTGCTATTGTTGTATGCAAATCATTGGTACATAAAAAATGTTTGCTAATAGGATGTAAGTGGGGTTGTCCTCTAATTTTGATATTGCTTAACTCGGTTATATTACGTGTATGCAAGGTAAGATTGCTACTTAAATATTTGGTAATATGATATTGGCACTTTTTCAATAAAGTAGCCCATTCTCACTCAATGAATGGTGTGGTCTTGATTTGTTGCAAAAAAGGTTTTGTGTGGATGCAAGAAACACAAATAGTTTTTTTGGGGTATATTCTAGTCACAGAGACTTGTCACTGTGCAATTTGGGATGCTCCCACCTGGAGAGCGCGTCGCCGAGGGTGCAGTGCCACCCTTCTTTTTGTTTTGTTTTTGGGGGGTGGGGGTGTTGAGGAGGGGAAGCGGACTTGGGAAACCTAGCTATCAATTTGGTCATACCAGGCAGTGGGATTTCACCCTGCTCTTACCGACTTTAAACCGTCGTGGGATTTTTACGTGTGTAAAGCACACGGGTCAGACTTGCTTTAAGTCCCCATCGGAAGGACTCGACGTTCAGGTCGATTTTCCCGTCAAACTAGAAAGAAAGGGCGAGGCTTGGGGTGAGTTTCCCTAGAGGTCGCTATTCGCGCGAATTGCGGTTACGCCAAAGGGAGTCCAAGAAACACCAATAGCGTTAGCTAAGCCCAGATAACTCTTAAAGCTTACTCTTCACTTTCGGGAGAGAGAGAACAAATAGTTGCTATCAAAAGGGAGATAAATCATTCCTCTATGTCAGTTTGTACAATGATTTCGATTTCATTCTTCTACCATTAATGTCCACCTGCCGTAATCGGCAAGTATTGACATGTACCTGGAATCGAACCTGGGTCGCTCATGCATTGCATTGGCAGACGAACGTCTTAATCACTCTGTCACCTTCTTTCCTGAACGCCAGCCAAATCTGACACTTTTTTTTGGAATGATCATTACTTTTTCTTTCTTTTTTCACCATTCTCAACGCACTCTTACTTCTTTTTCCCCCTCTCTCACACACACTTCTGTATTTATGAAAAAAACCTAACATGGACATTTTCAAGAGCATTTAGTGTTGTTGTGTGATGCAAAAATGTGTGGATTTCTGTGGGACCTAGTGTTTGGTGTACTGACTCATTCTTACTGTGTGAAGCTAGTGTGTGAGTATGTGTGTGTACGCGTGCGCATGTGTGTGTGTGTGTGTGTGTGTGTGTGTGTGTGTGTGTGTGTGTGTGTGTGTGTGTGTGCAGTGTTTTTTTGTTTGTTTTTTACTTTGCTGTTGTTGACACAACCAGGTTTAAATATGAACATCTTGCATCAATTTGCACTGGAGGTTCAAAATGTACCCCAGTACCTTTATTGGGTCATGCTCCTTGGCGGAGGTTTATTCCTGGGTGATGCTGATGTCCTTTGCCCGTTACATCCCCCTACCTCCTTCCACCACTCCCCGTCCTAGCCCCAGTCTGTTTGTGTCCTTTGCCCGTTACATTCCCCTACCTCCTTCCACCACCTCCCCGTCCTAGCCCCAGTCTGTTTGTGTCCTTTGCCCGTTACATTCCCCTACCTCCTTCCACCACCTCCCCGTCCTAGCCCCAGTCTGTTTGTGTCCTTTGCCCGTTACATTCCCCTACCTCCTTCCACCACCTCCCCGTCCTAGCCCCAGTCTGTTTGTGTCCTTTGCCCGTTACATTCCCCTACCTCCTTCCACCACCTCCCCGTCCTAGCCCCAGTCTGTTTGTGTCCTTTGCCCGTTACATTCCCCTACCTCCTTCCACCACCTCCCCGTCCTAGCCCCAGTCTGTTTGTGTCCTTTGCCCGTTACATTCCCCTACCTCCTTCCACCACCTCCCCGTCCTAGCCCCAGTCTGTTTGCGTCCTTTGCCCGTTACATTCCCCTACCTCCTTCCACCACCTCCTCGTCCTAGCCCCAGTCTATTTGCGTCCTTTGGGTGATACACTTCCACACAAAATTTGAAGTAATTCCTTCCAATGGTTCTTGATATACAGACCGTTTTCATATAACAACCACAAAGTCAAATGTCAAGGTCAAGTGGCTTCAAATGTCTCCCTCTGCCTTCCCTAGGTCATGCTGATCAAGAATATATGGTTTTGTGGGTGTAAACCGAATTGTGTCCGAACTATAGCCACTGATAAAAAAGATAAGTTCAAAGTCAAGGTCAAAGGTCATTACGATAATCAATATTTTGTACTACCCGTGACCTTGAAATCAGCTAAAAACAAGAGGCAAAGCCTTCAAGGCTCACGTCTGATTTTTATTACTATAGCAGGCATGGGAATTCCCATGACAATTCCCATGCCTGTATAGAGAGAATACTGTTATGTAGACACTTGTGCATCTGAAAACAGAATTAATGTTTATTTTACTGTGTAAATTAAATTATTTCTATGCATTAAATTACCCCTACCCCTTTCTTTAAAATTTAATTATATGTATGTTTATATATGCGCATGTAACATAGTGGAGCCCTATTTTTATTTTTGGCAAACAAGTAAAATTGAAAAGCATATTGACCAAGCTTTCAGAAAAACATAGTGACCAATCCCCCCCTCCGCCCCGCCCCCCCCCCCCCCGCCCCGCCCCCCCCCCCCCTCCGCCCCCCCCCCCCGCCGGGGTAAGGGGGGTCTACGGACATCTGTAGTAGGCCTACAGTCTTTGCCTGTAGGTCTAAGCCTGTTACTCTTAGAAAATTAATGATTGAAGTTGCGTAATTCGTAAGGCCATACTCCTGATCTGTTACTGTTTTAAACTGATTGTTCATGCGATGAAAACTTGTTCCACATCATCTACATTTCTGTAAGATATTTTATATTAGTCCTAATATTTTATTTTCGTTTCGTTAATCCCCCCCCCCCCCCCCCTGCCACAAAGCAAAGGTCAAGGTCACAGCCAGCAAGCTCATCCATGTTTATCTTCCCCTGTACAGTCTTTGCACATGGTGATCAATCGTCTAGGCCTAACAAAGGATTTGTACGTCGAAGGCAGTGAAATCGACGAACCCTGGATTTTCTGGGTTTTTTTTCTTCAAGACTGAAATGAATGTGGGCTAAATGTTAGGTACGTCGTCTTGATTATGAGGTAAGACGTGATATCTTATTCTCTAGGCCTAGGCCTTGTTGCCGGAAGTGCGGTAGGCTAAGTATTGCATGCGCAGAGATGATGTGCGAATGAACACGAACAACCGTTGTCAAACTCAAATAAAACGAAACAACCGGGCCGTCAACGCACACACTCAGTACATCCATTTGTTACAGAAAATATAAGTTAACGACGTTAAAATGTACCTATTTGTACGCACCTGAAGTCTTGTGTTTCTTTTTAAAGAGCGTTTTTGTATATCTAATGGAGAGTCTTCTTTCCAGTATCTCCTACTCGGTACAACACAACAGTAATCTCTGCAACAAATGATTTTCTTTCTTTTGTTCCTTACCGATGTATCTGACTGCTTTGATCGTCATGACTTGAAGGCTCACGTCAAAATCAAGTATCCTGCTAACTTTAACCCTCTAGCATCATGTTTTTTTGAGAAAACGACAACGTTAAAGTTTCAGTGGAGAGTGAGAGTCTTCTTTTGTTTGAAGAGTGTGACTGAGTCAAGGTTAAAGGTTGCACAACAGTAATCTCTGCAACAAATGATTATCTTTATTTTGTTCTTTATCAATGTATCTGACTGCTTTGATCGTCGTGACTTGAAGGCTCACGTCAAAATCAAGTATCCTGCTAACTTTAACCCTCTAACGCCTTATATGTTTAGAGAAAATGACAACGTTAAGGTTTGAGTTAAGATTAAAGGTCGGGGCCACGGACGCAACACACACACATATACATACGCACAGACACACAACCGAACATGTACGATACTATAGACTCACTTTGTTTTAAAAAATGACTTGAGCCCAAAAGATCAACATTATTATCAATTAAGTTTGGAGTTCCTCAGGGCTCAGTATTAGGACCTATTGTTTCTCTTTATGTAAATGACTTACCGCTTTGTTTACAATGTTCCTTTGAAATGTTTGCTGATGGCACATCTTTACAGTCTTGTAATAGTAACCTTAATGAATTGGTAAATGACCTCCAGAAAAACGTTGAAAAATTAGTGAACTGGACTGAAGAAAATCATGTCTCTAAATGCTACCAAAACAAAATGCATGTATGTTACCACGAGACAAAAAGACAGAAAATGAACTCCTTGTTCCCATCATTGTTCATTCAAGATCAAAAGATAGAAGAAGTATCTTCACATAAAGTCTTAGGTGTTGCTATAGACAATAATTTATCATGGTCCAATCATATATCTAATCTTGGCAAACGCATTTCAAAAAGAATATATCAACTTGCAAGAATAACAAGATTTTTGAATCGTGACGCACGAAAAAGCTTTTTTCATGCACATATCTTATCCCTTATAAATTATGCATCAACTCTTTGGGACAATAGCAGCGAAACAAATCTGAAACAATTAAATCGTTTACACAAACGAGCAATAAAATTAATACAGTTGAAGTCCAGTTCACTCACTAAATGTGATTACAAATCTTTAAACATCCTGCCATTTAAGGAAATACAGTTATATAACAAATGTGTATATGCATGTACAGCGTTGTGAATAGAATTGCCCCTAAGAAAATCACCCAACATTTTGTTAGCAACGAAAGCAGACATACACACAAACTTTCTTTTCCCAGACCCCGTAATAATCTTTATAAATCTAGTTTATTGTACTCCGGCTGTACGGCGTGGAACAATTTATCTTTTAATTTAAAAACGTGTACATCACGACAGACATTTATGAAAGCACTTAAATTTCATATGTTAGAGACCCTATGAATTAGTCTCTAACTTTAGAAATGTAGCACCTATTCTGTCGGGATATGTCCTTTTAATTGATACTTTACAATGTTTATACTTTGATTGTTCTTTGCTTTGTTCCATTGTGTCCAGGACATTTGTTAATATGGGTGATGGGGAGGAAATGAAATGGAAAAGGGACAACCACTTTCACTTCAATCTCCCATTCATTTATTCTCTCTCTCTCTCTCTCTCTCTCTCTCTCTCTCTCTCTCTCTCTCTCTCTCTCTCTCTCTCTCTCTCTCTCTCTCTCTCTCTCTCTCTCTCTCTCTCTCTCTCTCTCTCTCTCTCTCTGTTATTGCTTATTCTATTACCCTCTATAAATAAAATTCATTCAATTCAATTCAATTCAATTCAATTCAATTCTCTCTCTCTCTTTCTCTCTCTCTCGAGTTATTTCAATGCGTTATATTATTAGGCTATGTTTAGTAGTTTGGAATGTTTTGTTTTGCATGTTGAGTTATTTTTCGAGTTGCTTTTGTATTACTTTTCATTTTGAGGACAGGATGAAAAAAAGTTGTCAAGCTTACTCCTTTATCCTCAATAAAGATCATTTTGACTTGACTTGACTTGACTTGACACACACACACACACACACACACACACACACACACACACACACACACACACACACACACACACACACACACACACACTTGAGAGAAAGGCCCAGAGAGAGAGAGAGAGAGAGAGAGAGAGAGAGAGAGAGAGAGAGAGAGAGAGAGAGAGAGAGAGAGAGAGAGAGAGAGAGAGAGAGAGAGAGAGAGAGAGAGAGAGAGAGAGAGAGAGAGAGAGAGAGAGAGAGAGAGAGAGAGAGAGAGAGAGAGAGAGTACACAATGATGGTGTAATATAAAAAAAAAAGACACGTCACTTTCTTGACCTTTAATATTATGTCAAGTCTTTTTTCTATAAGTACTGATCTTTTATTGTCCACTAGACTGTGTGGAGACAGTTTGAGTCCGATAATCCTTGTAAAATGCTTACATTGCCTTTGAAAACATTATGACATCACCATGCAGTTTTCAAGATTCCCCGAGAGAGACTTCCGGGATAGAACCAAGTTCAAAATACGCCAAATCGTTTGTGGTCGATTTTTTTATATATATTTTTGAAGATGAATTGTTTTTAAAAACTGAAGTTCAGTTTCTGGGAAAATGTTAAAAACACACCTGAAATCAGTGTGAAACTGAAAGAGTTGCACCCATGAATTTCGGATACACTCGTGGGATTTAACCGTCTTAATTATGTCGTTCATGTCAAGAGAAAAGTCTCCGTTTCATAAAATGATCGGCTTTGTTTCTCTCATTTCGTGACTAATAGTAATTTTTGTTAAAGCGTTTTGTGTTTGAATGCGAGTTTCTTTTCGATTGGGTAAGGTAGTTACAACCATTTAAAAAAACTGTCTGTCTCTCTCCCTCTCCGTCATTCTTCCTCTCTTTGAGTACACCACCACCCCCTCCATAGTCGGTTGGGAACTTTGAGGCAGCAAAACAATTCAATGGTCGACTTATGACGATTATTTGCCCACCATGGGGGCAGTCAATCCACTAGGGGTTTATCACGCGATTTTCTTAGTTGGGCGTAGTGAGAGAGAGAGGGTGGGACTCCTCCCTCTCTCTCTCTTTCTTTATCCCCGACTAAGAATATAGAGAGGATTAGCCCCACTCGAGCGTCATGCCCCCTGGTGGTAAGAAAAACCCGCTAAGTCGCTCACTGTGTCCACAATGTCTGAGACTCAGAAAAGTGAAGACCCCCCCACCCCCGCCTTTAAGCTCCCCCAACCTATGTTAAGTGTCTTCTTCTTCTTAGTGATTTGGAAAATATTGTTGTATGTGATGTCTTTTATGTTGAATCGCGGGTGTTGCCATATTTAATTTCTCATTTTGAGATAATAAAGATTTGTTGAAGTTGAAGTTGAAGTGCGTGGCCACAATCAACACACTGATTTGTATGCCATTATGTCTATTTTACTCGTGAACACTACTATGAGAAAGCAAAACAAAACAAAAACAAGAATACAAAGGTCTTTCTCAAGGACGCAGCAATGTTCTGAACTGGGGTTCGAACCCACTGAACCGTAGAAGGATGAAACAGTTGACTTATCACTTAACCATGGCGTCACCTTTCGCCATCATTATGGACATTATTTACTGCGGACCCGCCTTTCATGGGACTGCCACGCCATCTGTTGGAAGGCAGAGACCAAGGGAAGTAAGCCCGTCTTAAGAGGCAATGTTAACAAGCCGTGAATTGTCGTCCTTGGTGGGAGTGGTCAGACGGCGCGTGTGCATAATGAATGAGGTGAAAGGTTAAGAAGGGACGTGGCATGATGGTAATTACCGCCGTTAAGGGGATGACGTTTTTACCGTCCATAAGGGTCTCTGACCGATTGGACGCTAGTCTCATCACCATCCAGGTAACGTTTTTGTTGTTTATTTGTCTGTCTGTGAACCAAATAAATGACATAGTAGAACCTCCCCCCCCCCCCCTCTCTCGCCTGAAAACGAGACAGGTACCTACTTCAACTTCCTTACTGTTTAGGACATCAAAATGTCTGTATGCGCACGTGTGATTGTCAAGTCAAGTCAAAATTATCTTTAATGACGATAAAAGAGTAAGCTACAAGCTTTTTTTCATTGTACATAATTATGTATGTGTGTGTGTCTGTGCGCAAATGCATGTAGGCCTACAGTGCTTGTGCAGACTCGTACGTTGTAGGCCTACAGTGCTTGTGCAGACTCGTATGTTGTAGGCCTACAGTGCTTGTGCAGACTCGTATGTTGTAGGCCTACAGTGCTTGTGCAGACTCGTATGTTGTAGGCCTACAGTGCTTGTGCAGACTCGTATGTTGTAGGCCTACAGTGCTTGTGCAGACTCGTATGTTGTAGGCCTACAGTGCTTGTGCAGACTCGTATGTTGTAGGCCTACAGTGCTTGTGCAGACTCGTATGTTGTAGGCCTACAGTGCTTGTGCAGACTCGTATGTTGTAGGCCTACAGTGCTTGTGCAGACTCGTATGTTGTAGGCCTATGGTCACTTACTGCTGCAGTGCATTGGAACAAGAGCTTTGGGCTCGTTTGAGTTAAATAGTATGAAAATTCTCGTAATTAATTACTTTCTTACTAACTAAATGATGAGATGAACACATCGACATACTTATTTACTGACTCACCTACACATTTACTTACTTATATACTTACTAATTACTTTCCTGTTTACTTACTTATCTACATACCTTTTTTTTTCTTTTTTCTTTAAAAACAAATCTACATACCTACTTATTCACTAACTTGGCTACATTCGAACTTATTTGCTTTCTTATCAACTAGCTTATTAAACGTTATAATGCCACAGTGTGGTGATTTCGACTACGATCAAGATCAAGATCAAGATCAAGATCAAGAAGACGTTCTTACATAACTACAGTGGAACCTCAGTAAGCCGACCACCCAACAGACTGGTCAAAACTGTCCGTAACAGTGAGGTGCCCGCTATGCCGAATCCCTCCATGCAAAGGCAGCACATATTGACGTATATAATGAAAATAATGACTTTATTTTAACTGTGAACTATAAACATGCAACAAACAACATTCATAAAGACATATTAATGTAGTAGTAGTAGTAGTAGTAGTAGTAGTAGTAGTAGTAGTAGTAGTAGTAGTAGTAGTAGTAGTAGTAGTAGTAGTAGTAGTAGTAGTAGTAGTAGTAGTAGTAGTACTAGTAGTAGTAGTAGTAGTATAGTAAGGGGACTGGCTTCATCAGCCTAGGCCTCGCGGCCTATCAAGCGTCCCTTCGGACTTTTCATTGTAAATGTGGGTTGCGCTTGCACACTCATAATTTCCATTCAAATTTATTCATTATAATCATAAAACAATTTATTAAAAAAAATTGGACAATGATCTAGAATATTTTTTATATATGTTAGTAGTTTGTGCTTCTTTCACTTGAACTGGAAGAGCATTCCAAACTTGTACAATTCGGTTAGAAAGTGAGGTTTTTTCTTAAGTATTGCTGTGTCCCATTAACATTTTTAAATCAGAATTCCTTGTTTTATTGTATTTAGATAATTGAAAGATGTTAGTAATATGTAGGGGAAGACGGGGTAAAAAGCGCATGGGCGGGTAAGAAGCCCACCCCAATTATCTCATGAAATAAAGAAAATTTCAGTCAAATTTGCCCATGAGACGAATGCTAGACATTAACGCTCGTCTCATGGGCAAAATGAGACTGAAATTTGCTTCATTTCATGAGATAATTGGGGTGGGCTTCTTACTCGCCCATGCGCTTTTTACCCCGTCTTCCCCTATGTTGTCAAGGCCATGAAACTTTTTTTTATGTCTCAATTAGGTCCCCTCTAAGTCGTCTGCCTTTTAAAGAATGTAAGTCCAGGTACTTAAGTCTTTCATTATAATTCATGCCTCTGCATTCCCTTAGCAACCTTGTTGCTCGTCTCTGGACCCTCTCGATGGCCACTGATTGCCTTTTTAAATAAGGATGCCATACCACATTTGCATATTCCACATGGGGTCTCACAAGAGCTTTGTACAATTATAAAAATACACATTTATCAAGGTAAGAAAACCTTATTTTTACAAGTCCAATCATTTGCTTTGCTTTATTAATGACATTATGGATATAAGTATCGAAGGATAACGTACAGTCAAGTTTTTTTCATAAACTCAGAGTTCTTAACATAACATAAACATGCAACAAAATACAATTGTTAGTGTAAAATAATACATTAGAATTGATTGAAGATAGTATTTTGTTTAAAATGCCACCATCGAAATCCCTGAAAAGTATGCTCCTATTGGCGTTGGCCCCTTTCTGATTTTTGTGTATGACTGGGCACCTTGCATGACTTGTGTATGTGTGTGTGTGTGTGTTCACGCCAGTGTGTGTGCGTTTGTGTGTGTGTGTGTGTAGGGGAAGACGGGGTAAAAAGCGCATGGGCGGGTAAGAAGCCCACCCCAATTATCTCATGAAATAAAGAAAATTTCAGTCAAATTTGCCCATGAGACGAATGCTAGACATTAACGCTCGTCTCATGGGCAAAATGAGACTGAAATTTGCTTCATTTCATGAGATAATTGGGGTGGGCTTCTTACCCGCCCATGCGCTTTTTACCCCGTCTTCCCCTATGTGTGTGTGTGTGTGTGTGTGTGTGTGTGTGTGTGTGTGTGTGTGTGTGTGTGTGTGTGTGTGTGTGTGTATGTGTGTAGTGTGTGTGTGTGAATTATGTGTGTGAATGTGTGTGAGTGTGTTGCTGTGTATGTGGGGAGGGAGGAGGGTTGTGTGTGGGGGGGTGGGGTGGCAGGGCGTGAGTGGTATGGGTGTGTGTGAGACGAGGGGTGAGGGGAATGAGGGACTACGTTTGTGTGTGTGATGTATTTGCGCGTATGCGCGTGCGCATGTATTAGGTGTTTATAGGTGTGGTTTTCTCTGTACAAATGGGAGGATGCGTAGACATTTAGTTATGTTTGTGTGTGCGTGTGCATGTGTCGATTTATGAATTGAGTGCTATGTAAATATTTTATGACGCTTATATGAAGTCTTTTATTACTACTTTTAACTTTTAACTATTTGTCATTGTAAACGCCTTGGGCTCCTGGTTTTATCGGGAGGTAAATGCGTCATAAATTTTCATTATTATTATTATTATTAAAATCTGATTCGTGTGAATTACATATTGTTAAAAATAATAAATGCTGGATGCACGTTTGTGCGTTAGTGTCTCTGTGCTGCACAAGACTATATTGTTGAAGTTAGGTTAGGTATTATTTTATAGTCACAGAGGCATCTGTGAAATTCAGGTTGCTCCCACCTGGAGAGCGCGTCGCAGCCAGAGGCGCACCACCCTTTTTTTCTTTTTTTTTGCATGCGATTTTTTGTATGACTGATGAGGAAGGAAAGGGGGTGTGGTAAATTTTGACGAAATGATACATTTTCGTTGCCACTGGCTTTAACGTGTGCTAAGTGCATGGGCACATGGGACCTCGGTTTATCGTCTCATCCTAAAGACTATACATTCAGACCATAAGGCCTAGTGCAAAGTGAGAGGAAAAATACCCTGTACCCAGGTTCGAACTCGGGTTTACTTGACACGAGGCGAACGCGTTACCACTGTGCCACTCTGTGACGTTGTTTGTGAAACAGCTGGGTAAGATGCCAGCCGCCAATGCCAGATCACTTCTTCTTTCTTCCTCTTCCTTCTCTTCTTCTTCCTCATCCTCTTACTCTTCTTCTTTTCTTTTTTCTTCTTTGTATTTCCCTTCGTCCTCCTCCTTCTTCCTTGACTCCTCCTCTTCGTTTCGTTTGGTCTTCCTTGTGTTTGGCCTCCTCTTCTTCTTCCTTGACTCCTCCTCTTCGTTTCGTTTTGTCTTCCTTGTGTTTGGCCTCCTCTTCTTCCTTGACTCCTCCTCTTCGTTTCGTTTTGTCTTCCTTGTGTTTGGCCTCCTCCTTCTTCCTTGACTCCTCCTCTTCGTTTCGTTTTGTCTTCCTTGTGTTTGGCCTCCTCCTTCTTCCTTGACTCCTCCTCTTCGTTTCGTTTTGTCTTCCTTGTGGCCTCCTCTTCTTCCAGTTCCCCATTTCCCTCCTCTTCCTCCTTCTACTTCTTTTCTTTCTTCTCCCTTCCTTTCCTCCTCTTTGCCCTTCTTCTTCTTCTTCTTCTTCTTCTTCTTCTTCTTCTTCTTCTTCTTCTTCTTCTTCTTCTTCTTCTTCTTCTTCTTCTTCTTCTTCTTCTTCTTCTTCTTCTTCTTCTTATTTCCCTCCTCCCCCCCCCCCATCTTGTACTCCTCTTTTTCCTTCCTCCTTTTTCTGTCCTTCCTTCTTTACGCGGGGTCCCTTTTATTCTTCCTTTTACTTTCCTTCGTTTTGACCTTTCTTTCTCTCTTTCTTCTTTAGGGGCCGGCTACACTACATACGATTCGATGTCAATGCGATGCGATTGTGACGATGTGAGTCATGATTCACGTGAAATACTTCCGTCTAAAAAGAATTCTACTACTTTCGCTCTGTATACTCAAGTAAACCCAATACATGAATTTCACGTGAATCATGACTCACGTCGTCGCAATCGCATCGTATTGACATCGAATCGTATGTGGTGTTGCTGGCCCTTTGCGCGCATTTCCTGGTTATCTGCTATCATGTAATGAAGAGAGCGATTAACCAAAGGACACAGACCGTCACGCTTATGGGATAATTGCCTAAAGGGCCAGACACAGTGCGTACAGTACGATCTGATTGCGCTCCGGTCGTGACGATGTCTGTGAGTTATGGTTCACGTGAAATACGTCTGTCTGAAAATAATTCTACTGATTTCGCTCACTATGCTCATGCAGATCCCAATACATCAAATGTCTGATGCCAAAACACAGATATTTCATCAGATTCATGTACGGGAGACTACAAATATAATGAACAAAACTAGTAGGATGTCATCAGGTTCATTGACACAGTAGAATTCCACGTGAATCTTGCCCCACAAATGTCACAATCGGATCGCAGTTAATCGAAAATCGTATGCACTCCTGCACGAGGTTTCAGCAACAGCTGGCGTCATTTGAACAAACTTCCTGAAAGTCAGCGTGAGTGACACGACAGTTTTTCCACACAAATAAGCAGCAGCGAAACGAGAACTGCTTAATGTTTTCAGGGAAATGTACTCTGTTTGTTCCTGGCTGGCTGACTATGTCACCACAATAGCGTGTGAATGGAGGGCTGCAGGAGACTGAACTTTTGCATGCGGATAGGTATTTAGCATATCCAGGCCCAGTTTGAAGATGAAGGTCATTGGTTAAAGGTCAAGGTTACTTGAGCCGAAAATGCTGCCGCACAGCTGCTTGATCTAGCGTTTTCACGCTCTATTTTTTTTCCCTCTCACAATTGCCAAAATAAAGGAATAATTAAGAAAGAAAAAGTGAGATTGGCAACTACGCTGTTAGCGTCACGAAAATAGTCTCAGTGAGATTGGCAACTATGCTGTTAGCGTCACGAAAAGAGTGTCAGTGAGATTGGCAACTACGCTGTTAGCGTCACGAAAATAGTCTCAGTGAGATTGGCAACTACGCTGTTAGCGTCACGAAAAGAGTGTCAGTGAGATTGGCAACTACGCTGTTAGCGTCACGAAAAGCATCACAGTGAGATTGGCAACTACGCTGTTAGCGTCACGAAAAGAGTGTCAGTGAGATTGGCAACTACGCTGTTAGCGTCACGAAAAGCATCACAGTGAGATTGGCAACTACGCTGTTAGCGTCACGAAAAGCATCACTGTGAGATTGGCAACTACGCTGTTAGCGTCACGAAAAGCATCACAGTGAGATTGGCAACTACGCTGTTAGCGTCACGAAAAGAGTGTCAGTGAGATTGGCAACTACGCTGTTAGCGTCACGAAAAGCATCACAGTGAGATTGGCAACTACGCTGTTAGCGTCACGAAAAGCATCACTGTGAGATTGGCAACTACGCTGTTAGCGTCACGAAAAGCATCACTGTGAGATTGGCAACTACGCTGTTAGCGTCACAAAAAGCATAACAGTGAGATTGGCAACTACGCTGTTAGCGTCACAAAAAGCATCACTGTGAGATTGGCAACTACGCTGTTAGCGTCACGAAAAGCATCACTGTGAGATTGGCAACTACGCTGTTAGCGTCACGAAAAGCATCACAGTGAGATTGGCAACTACGCTGTTAGCGTCACGAAAAGCGTCTCAGTGAATCATTGGACCAGTCTAGGTCTACCTACAGACCTTTTGGTGACCATCTTCGGACAATGGCCTTGGACAGCGAGCGACATTGACCGGACATGACCTTGGGCGAAATGACCTGAACAATGACGACGACGACGTGGACGACGATGACGACGACGACGACAGTGCTGGTGGTGGTGGTGGTGATGATGACGACGATAGTGATGGTGTTTAGTTTACGCTCCTATAGACACTGCTGTGATCAACGACATGTGACTACAAATCACGTGCACAGGTAGGCTTTGGGAAGAATCAATTGACAAAGGAAAGAAAGGAGGAGGGCTGAGGAGGAGGAAAAGAAGAAGAAGAAGAAGAAGACAACGAAAACAACATTATCGTCATCGTTATTGTCGTTGTCATCATTAAATACATCAAAGATACATGTAGTAAGAAAGGGAAGAAGGAGCAACAAAGGAAGAAAACAAGAAGAAGAAGAAAACATTAAAGAGAAGAAAAGAAGAGGAGGAGGAAAATACAAAATGAAGAACTTGGAAAAGAACACAAAGAAAAGAACAACAATAGCAACAACAACAAAAAACAACTAAGCGGCGAGAGAGAAAAACATCTAGCATCCCTCCTTAGAGAGAGAGAGAGAGAGAGAGAGAGAGAGAGAGAGAGAGAGAGAGAGAGAGAGAGAGAGAGAGAGAGAGAGAGAGAGAGAGAGAGAGAGAGAGAGAGAGATTGTTTATTCAGGGAAAAGAATAAGCACACAAGAGAGAGGGAGAGAGAGAGAGAGAGAGAGAGAGAGAGAGAGAGAGAGAGAGAGAGAGAGAGAGAGAGAGAGAGAGAGAGAGAGAGAGAGAGGGAGAGAGAGAAGGGGAGAGACAAACAGTGAGACGGACACACACACACACACACACACACACACACACACACACACACACACACACACACACACACACACACACACACAACACACACACACACACACACACACACACACACACACACACATCGCCTGCACGCACACATGACGGTTTCTCTCGTGCATTAAAGAACACAAACATCTGTGCCAAGTGTGACTTACGTACACTTCCCGCACAAGTCGCCATCTTCATTTCGGCAGGTGACAGTGCTTTAGAAGAGATCCCGCTGTCAGCCAATCATTGGGCCAGGCGCTAATTGCACCTGCGGCTATGCACGGAAGCCTGTTGCGTTATTCATGACAGCCATCTACACATGCTTAGTAGCTCCTCCAGAAAACACATAGAAGAAAGGGTGTATGGTGGGGGAGGGGGGGGAGAAGGGAGGGGTGGGGTGGGGGGAGAAGAGGGGTGGGTGGGGGCTAAACTCAGTGCTCGGTGTTGCGGAAGAATGGAAGAGGAAGGGTTTATGTTGGATACAAGGGGGTGGAAGGGGAGTGGATGTTAAAGACCCACCAGATCACGTATCAAAATCACGTGTTTCACGTGTTTTCCCTCTTATAGCTGGTAGGAAATCTTGTTTTGACCAGGTTTTACTTCCATACAAATGCCCCCAAATTGAAAACGAAACATCATTTTAAAGAGCAGCCTCAATTTCAAGTTAGGGGCATTATTATGGGTCACAGCTACCCAGAAAAACCAAGGGACTTAATCATCGTGGGTCAGTGTATCTTTAAGATGGCGGCTGGTGGGTTGGCTGGGGTGTCAAAGTCATAAGTTTGATAACAGACACGTGCTATATGGTAATAATAATGGGCTATTAGGAAACCCATTTTCATAACCTGTATGCTTGGCATGTTTGTGTAATGATCTAAGCTGCTCAACAACAGTTAAGGAGCTCGGGTTATAAGAAGTAAATCAAAGACGCGGGTTCAACCAAACTATTGTATGATAGTTGATGCAAAGACGTTCTATCTTCTAATACAATATAGGAACAAGCAAAGTTCTGTCTGTCACAGTCTGTCTGAAGTCAGCTAATGTTTGTCCGTGCATTGTGCAAAAACCGATGGTCGTAACACCATCAAACCTACATATTCTTGATCAGCCTCACCCCGAGGACTGAATGAAGCCATAGACAGTACACACTGATATAGAATCCGTGGTGAAGCCCATTAATTTTGACTGCTAATCTGGCTATTCTGGAGAGGTGGGTGGGAATATATGTGTGTGAAGAGAGTACAACGGAAACAAAGGGAAATAAATACTGCTATGGGTTGGTTTCTTTACAGGGGGGGGGTTCCATCTTGATCTGTACTCAGTAAAGCGCTACGTCTGGCTGAGGATATTTGCTTGTCTGCGTTTTCTGCATAAACCGTTCGTCTTAGACCCCCAAACTCTAGATATTATTGATCAGCATAGCCTCCAAAAGGTAGTGAAGCACATTTTGATTGCTATTCTGGGGAGGTGGGCTAGAATGTGTCTGTGAAATGGGGCCACTGAGAAGAGAGATGTAACAGAAATGAAGGGAAAAACTGACACTAGTACAGGCTGGTTTATTTGCAGGGGGTTTCTCCCTTGATTTTGTATGTGTGTGTGTGTGTGTGTGTGTGTGTGTGTGTGTGTGTGTGTGTGTGTGTGTGTGTGTGTGTGTGTGTTATGTACTTTGTAGATCGGCAAAGGACAAAAAAACAACGTACTGATAAGATGCTGAGAATCATTGTGAATGGTTTTTTTTTAGACTCTGACAAAGTTGTTTTTATGGATCAAAACTGTGAGTGGAAGCTGCCGGAAAAATTCTGCGATTGTGTTTCTTTATCAGCTTTTATCAATTAGGACCAGCTTTCCCCACTCGCCCCTTTCACACCGCTAACTTGGACTAATCCGCACTCCTGAGGCAGGGGTGGCAGGTTCAGTGAACTTGATGCATAGTTAATGGGAGGGGCCCAAATCTCTGGCCCTGCTGGCACGCACGAGAGGACAGCGAGCTGCCTCCCTCCCAGTGATTGTGAGGAGATAGTCCGCAGCTTCAAACTGCCCCAAACTGCCGATGGTGTCAAGACAATAGCGGTCATTCTACTTCTCATCGGGGTGTGTGTTTTTCTGCGGTTTTTTCACTTTGTGCTAATGTTTGGTGAAGAATAGGAACCACGCCTTGTGACCTCCATCTTGTTTTTTCTTTGAGGCTGCATTCGGGCATTTTTCAAACAGTTTTGTGTGTCATAAAAAGCAGTTTTTGTCTCCAAAACCTGTGATTTTATAGGTGGTTCAAATCAATCGAAAAGTGCTGCATCCCCAAAATAGGTTGAATTGCTTTATTTTCCAACTTAGCCGTTTATAAGAGTGGTTTATATTACTGGCAAATTGATTTTGTGGAGAGTATTGTCGTATAATGCACAAAACATCTAAAAAACAAAAGATAGTCTTTTTTTAAATTGGCGTTTAGTATTAAATAATACGAAACAAATTAAATGAAAACTGGATTTAATCACAAGGAATAGAAAATAATATTTTTTTAAATTCATTGATAACAATGTCTTTATTGCTTACAATTGTTCCTGTTTATCGTCTAGTACAAATCTATCCATGCCAAATGCATTCCATCAGCTATTTTGAAGCCTATCAAGACTTTCTTTGTGACAGTAAGAGTTGATACTTTTCATTGCCTCCACCAGAAAGTTCTGTTGGTTTGTCTGTCTGTCCCCAGTGTCTGTCTATGTTGTTACAGTTGGTTTGTCTGTGTGTCCCCAGTGTCTGTCTATGTTGTTACAGTTGGTTTGTCTGTGTGTCCCCAGTGTCTGTCTATGTTGTTACAGTTGGTTTGTCTGTGTGTCCCCAGTGTCTGTCTATGTTGTTACAGTTGGTTTGTCTGTGTGTCCCCAGTGTCTGTCTATGTTGTTACAGTTGGTTTGTCTGTGTGTCCCCAGTGTCTGTCTATGTTGTTACAGTTGGTTTGTCTGTGTGTCCCCAGTGTCTGTCTATGTTGTTACAGTTGGTTTGTCTGTGTGTCCCCAGTGTCTGTCTATGTTGTTACAGTTGGTTTGTCTGTGTGTCCCCAGTGTCTGTCTATGTTGTTACAGTTGGTTTGTCTGTGTGTCCCCAGTGTCTGTCTATGTTGTTACAGTTGCTTGTTTCTGTTTCTTCAGTTGTGATAGCGTGTCTGTTGTTATGCGAATTTTCTTTGGTTCAAGTTATTGTGTCTACGCCCTTGACTGAGATAAACAGTAGTCAAAGAAAATAAATCAACTGGCTAAGAACAGTGCATGCAACATGCACTCTGAAAATGAAACGAAAAACCTGATTATTGATATTAACGTCTTAACAGCTCAACAATACGTGATAGATATACGAACATGTGATCATGGCTAAGATGAGATTACTTTTCATAATGTCTAATAGTATTACCATGTAGCCAAAATGTTGTCTCTGACAAAATCGTTATGCATAAAGAATTCATGAAAATGTATATTTCGCTCAGAGATTTGCGGAAGGAATACTTCAGCGAAGATAGAACCAGCACGATTCAAGAAGTCAAGAGGAAAAAGAGAGAAGAACGAAGAACAAAGAACATTCAGCAACCAAGGACAGGACTCAAGAGAATAAGATGAAGGAAAAACAACCTTGAAGAAGCCAATGATAAATCGGCAACAACACAAAATGAAAGAACATTGCTCAGCAAACATCTTGTGGAAGAGAGCAAGTGATTAAACAAAGAAAACGAAAAAGAGGGCAGTGAAGAGTTTAGAAAACGAGTCCGAGAAACTGACAAATGGACAGTAAATGAACAAAGCTGGACGAGCGGATCCCACAAACCAGTACACAGAAGACAGCAGGTTGGAAGGAATAAGACGAAAAAGACAAACAAGAAATTCAGAACAAAATAAAATACAGGAGAAACGGAGAAGGCAAGCCATGGAAACCCCACCCAGGACTCACGAGAGGCAGAAAACAAACAAATATGCAAAACAAAATAATTGAGAAAGACAGAACTGAGGAAGACACGAGAGAGCCTTTTCCCCCAAACTAATCTACACACCAGAAGTTCAGAAGAAACAGACACGACTCGTCAAGACAAACAACAAAGACAGACACCCCCGTCTGTGTTCACACAATCCGGATCTTCGTAAGGTTCAGAAAAACCCTCCACAAGACCAAGAACAACCAAAGCACCCGACGACTACCCCATCCTACTGTTGAGTTGGGATATCCTTCTAGTAGACCACCACCATCCCATCCATCATGCCCACGCTCAGCCAGTTCAAGATCCTGGCCAAGATCGGCATGGCCAAGGAGGGGCGGCCGCAGACCTCGGCTCGCCAGGTGGAGGCGGAGCGAGTGGAGGAGGACGCCGTGGCGCCCGTCTACGTGCCGCCCGTGCCGCGTGTCTTCACCCTGGGCAACCGGCGGGTGGACCTGGACCACCTGCAGAGGCTGGACGCCGCAGGGGGCTCCTCCCTGTCCAGGAGGCATTTCCCCGAGATGGTCAACATGGCCATGCTGGTGTCGCAGCCAGAGCGCTCCATCGACGAGATGTCGGCCGACGAGATCATGACCCGCCTGCACGAGCTGGGCTGGAGGAGGGAGGGGGAGGCCACGAGATATAACGAGGAACGACGCAGGAGGTAGCTCACAGGGAGGGGAAGAGGATAATGTATGCGTCTGTCTGTTTGTCTGTCTGTCTGTCTGTCTGTCTGGAGAAGTGGGGTGGGTGATTGGCCATGAGATACAATGGTGAACGACGCAGGTGGCTCACAGGGATAGTGCATCGGTGTATCTGTGTGTGTGTCTGGGGGAGGGAGTGGGGTGGGGAGAGGGACCCGGGAGGTAGGCAGTGAGGAGAACACATACATATGTCTGTCTCTATATTTCAGTTTGTCTGAAGAAAGGGGTGGGGGTGTAGAGGCCATGGGATACAACGAGGAACGACACAGGAGGTAGACAGGGATCAGAACACATACATATGTCTGTCTCTATATTTCAGTTTGTCTGAAGAAAGGGGTGGGGGTGTAGATGCCATGGCATACAACGAGGAACGACACAGGAGGTAGACAGGGATCAGAAGAGGATTCTTCTTCTTCTTCTGCGTCCCCAGGCCAAAAGGCCATAATGGGTAAAGTACGTATGTGTCCGTTTTCAGTTTTCACTGGTCTCCCCGTGCGTACAGTTGACACATTCCGATTTCGGAGGAGCTCAAAGGAGAAAAGTTATTTGGAAGATTTTGTTTTTGGAAAAAAGGCAGGAGAATGGGCCAATAAGTCAGAAAGATAGTAGATGATAGAAGGCAAAGGGAAAAGGCAGAGTCAAAGAGAGTGACAGATTAGAGGAAGTTACAAACACGAACTTCCAGAAGGTGGGGGACTATTTGTACGAAAGACCCCCGGCATCCCCACGGGGAGGAGAAGAGGATAACTGTGTCTGTCAGTGTGTCTGTCTGTCTGCCAGTGTGTCTGTCTGCCAGTGTGTCTGTCTGTCAGTGTGTCTGTCAGTCAGTGTGTCTGTCTGTCAGTGTGTCTGTCTGTCAGTGTGTCTGTCTGTCAGTGTGTCTGTCTGTCAGTGTGTCTGTCTGTCAGTGTGTCTGTCTGTCAGTGTGTCTGTCTGCCAGTGTGTCTGTCTGTCTGCCAGTGTGTCTGTCTGTCAGTGTGTCTGTCTGGAGTGTCTGAGGGGAAGAGGTGTAGGGGGACAGGGGGGGGGGGAGAAGGTGGGTGTTCTGCCAACTTGTATATCACTGCGTTTCTGTGGTGATACGTGTCAAGAATGTGTACGGATTTGGTAATTAGGTTTAATAGGCTTAACTGACATCAAACTCTGGATGAATTCAAACAAACTCAAACTTAACGATGACAAAAGCGAAGTCCTACTCATTCACTCACAGAACAAGCCATTACCTGACTCTATCCCCTCTTCTATCAAAGTTGGTGACACATGCATTCAATTCTCCTCCACTGCAAGAAACTTAGGGGTCACTTTCTCCAACACTCTCTCCATGGACACACACGTCTCAAACATCTGTCGCTCTGCTTACCATGAACTCAGGAACATCAGCAGCATTCGTCACCTTCTCACGTTTGAAGCAACCAAAACCTAAGTCTGTTCTCTGGTTCTGTCCCAAGTTTGATTACTGTAATTCCCTTCTCTCCGGCATCCACAATATCTTACTGACAAACTCCAAAAGGTCCAAAACTCAGCAGCACGACTTATATTCAGAGCTAAAAAACAAGATCACGCACAGCCTCTTCTACAGCAACTTCACTGGCTACCCATTTCTGCTCGTGTAGATCACAAACTATCTACTCTCTGTTTCAAGTCTCTTACTGATCCTTACTTTCCTGTCTATCTCTCTGATCTTCTGCACATCTACTCTCCTACCAGACAGCTCCGTTCATCTTGAGATAACCGAACTTTCGCTATACCACGGACTTCCATTCGACTTATGGCAACCTTTCTCCTTCTTTGCATCTAAAACGTGGAACCAACTTCCATTCGCCACTCGCCACTCAGAAACACTTCCACACTTCAAAACTTCTCTGAAAAATCACTATTTCCGCCAGTCCCACAATCTCATTCAAAGCTGTCTGTCTGCCTGTCGATCAGTCTGTCTGTCTGTCTGTCTCAGTCTTTCTATTTCTCTGTCTCCGTCTCTGTCTCTGCATTTCTCCGTCTCTGTCTTTCTGTCTCTGTCTGTCTGTCTGTCTCTCTCTCTCTCCCTCCCTCCCTCCCTCCCCCCATACTCTGTCTCTCTGGCACGCATAAGTATGCGCACGCGCTGTGTGTGTGTGTGTGTGTGTGTGTGTGTGTGTGTGTGTGTGTGTGTGTGTGTGTGTGTGTGACTGAATGCACTTTAAACATATCTAGGGGAAGACGGGGTAAAAAGCGCATGGGCGGGTAAGAAGCCCACCCCAATTATCTCATGAAATTAAGAACATTTCAGTCAAATTTGCCCATGAGACGAATGCTAGACATTAACGCTCGTCTCATGGGCAAAATGAGACTGAAATTTGCTTCATTTCAGGAGATAATTGGGGTGGG
>CM065690.1:57910157-57962657 GCA_017654935.2 Phymorhynchus buccinoides | reverse complement strand
GAGAGAGAGAGAGAGAGAGAGTCGACAATTCATACATACAGACATACAGGGAGACATAAGAGATCTACAAGAATAATTATTGGCTTAAGCAAATGGCATTGGTAATGCTTGTAGTAAAACTCATTAACATTACTGATGAACAAGATTGTCCATTACGTACTTGCGATAAGATTTGGCACAGAGGTAACGCGTTCGCCTCGTGTACGATAAACCCGAGTTCGAACCTGGGTACAGGGAATTTGTCCTCTCACTCTGCACTAGGCCTTATGGTCTGAACGTGGAGTATTTCGGATGAGACGATAAACCGAGGTCCCGTGTGCCCATGCACTTAGCGCACGTTAAACCCAATGGCAACGAAAAAGTTGTCATTTGGTCAGAATTTACCACCACCCTTTCCTTCCTCATCAGTCACACAAAATCGCATGCCAAAAAGGGTGTCGCGCCTCTGGCTGCGACGCGCTCTCCAGGTGCGAGCCAGTCGAATTTCACAAAGTCGCCTCTGTGACTATAAAGTACCCAATAGCAAATAGCAAGAGCTTAGAACCAATCGATGCCTTAGTGTCAAGCAGACTATCTTCACATGGTCCATTTAACTTGTGAAGAAGAATACTAACTTATATTATAAAAAAATAGTCCAGGAAATTTAAAGAGGATAATCCCTGTTTTATATTTTATTGAGTCTTTTTTATATTACAAGTTAATGTTTTTCGCTATTAAAAAAAAAAGCTTTTTTAGCTGAGAGAGTGGAGATGTATCCTGGACAAGGTATTCTCCAATGTAACCAGTATCCAGCCCAGCTGTCTATAAAAAAGCAAACAGTTGCCTCATGTGCTATTCGGTGCATGAAAACGAAGGGTGGACTTAAAGGGGTCTTGTCTGCTTCTGCGTCTCTGATCATCATCATCATCATCAACAACATCAGCAGCAGCAGCATCATCATCAGCAGCAGCAGCAGCATCGTCGTCATCATCATCATCATCATCATCATCATATGTCTATCTGTGTGTATTATGGTGTTTCTTTATTTCTTTCGGTTTTTCATTCTGTTTCGATGTTTCCCTTTCTCACTCATGCACCCTGCCTTTCTATTTTAGGCCGCAGGGTGTGGTCCAGGGAAATGCACGGATATGACACATCGTTAGGGATACAAGAACTGTTGATTTCTTTAAAAAACAAACATTCAGAAACAATTTTCCCAAAACGTTCCTCCCTGGATCATGTTTTATTCACGAAATAATTGACATTGACTTTGTGTAATTTTTCTTTTTCTGAGCCTTGTAATTACATCCCTTGATTTTTGTTTTGGGCAATCGTGTCAAAACTTTAAACTATTTCGTATTAATCAATGTGACAGTAACACCCAGGATGCTTAAGTATGAGAACATCTCTATCCTTTTTGTTTGTGGCTCAAGCCACAAACCTATAACTCACTTTGTCGGTCGGTCGGTCGGTCTGTGTCTGTCTGTCTGTCTGTCTGTCAGTCTGTCGGTCCAAAATTGTCGCACATTTTGACAAAATTGTCGCACTTCAAATCGAGGCTACATTTCTGGCCGCTCTTTAAAATGATGTATTTTAAAAGCGTACAAAATAATAAACATACGTAATACAGACACTACAACAGACACGACGAGTATGCGGTGCTTCTTTTGATGAGTATAAGTAGGATACATAGTTTTAAATGTTTTCCAAAAGATATAAAAAGTTACGAAATGGTGCAGAGATAACATTCTGGTTTACAGATTAAAATTATTGAAAAGCCAGGGGAGGTAACTCAGGATTGGAGTGGTAAAAATAGACCGCGTGCCACAAACTATTGCAATTTCGCGCTTGTTTATTTATACATTTTTGTTGTTGAGCGTTTGGAAATATTTGAAATGTTCAATAACTTGAAAAAGTAAAATTATTCCCCTTGAACAAAACTATGTAGTGGTTTTTTTAAAGTTTGGGGTATTGTTATGGGTATTATAAACAAAATCTGTTATTGTTAAAAACTCGGGACTTTACTGGTGTTGCACTGCCTCTGGGCATTGCAGCCAGTGTTGTTCCCACCATCTTTGTATTTACAAATGTCCCATATGTGTCTATGACCGAGAGGACGTAAAACATCATTTTCATCATCAGCAAACAAAATCTGGTCAACGCCCTAGATATGAGGACGCTTTTAAACACATATGTAAAGCATTATTTTCACAAACACATACTGTTTTAGCAGACTGGTAACTGAGAATGTAAATACATTTAAGGAAATGCAAGTCACAAGTCACGCAATGTCTTGCCCCTAATACATGGAAATACATCTGTGGTGGCAAGTAAAAGAACAACAGTAAATACATAAGATCACAGCTCAAATAGTAAATATAGAACATTCATGCAAAACTCCAGCGCAACATGCATTGTGAGGATTTCCCTTGTCACCCGGCCCTTCCCACAACACATGGGCAGATGGCCTGGTCATTACGATGACTTAGAGTCAAAACGGACTATCTCCAGATAGTTCATTGACTTATTTTGGAACTTAGTGCGAAAACTAATAACTTGGTTTGAAAAAAGAGCGAAGAAATATAAAGAGCATAATCCCCATTTTATATTACTTTCAGTCTTTTTCAATACAAGTGTTTGGTTTTCACAATACGCTACAAAACAAGTCAATGGATTATCTGGAGATAGTTCGCTATGACTCTAAGGCATCGATTAAACAGTTGATCGTCGTTCATTGTCCTCTCTCCATTCTCCAGGGAGGAGGAGAAGCAGGGGCAGGAGGTGGAGTTGATCGCTGTTCATTGTTCTCTCTCCATTCTCCAGGAAGCAGCGGCAGGAGGTGGAGTTGATCGCTGTTCATTGTCCTCTCTCCATTCTCCAGGGAGCAGCGGCAGGAGGTGGAGTTGATCGCTGTTCATTGTCCTCTCTCCATTCTCCAGGGAGGAGGAGAAGCAGGGGCAGGAGGTGGAGTTGATCGTCGTTCATTGTCCTCTCTCCATTCTCCAGGAAGCAGCGGCAGGAGGTGGAGTTGATCGCTGTTCATTGTCCTCTCTCCATTCTCCAGGGGGCAGCAGCGGCAGGAGGTGGAGTTGATCGCTGTTCATTGTCCTCTCTCCATTCTCCAGGGAGCAGCGGCAGGAGGTGGAGTTGATCGCTGTTCATTGTCCTCTCTCCATTCTCCAGGGAGGAGGAGAAGCAGGGGCAGGAGGTGGAGTTGATCGCTGTTCATTGTCCTCTCTCCATTCTCCAGGAAGCAGCGGCAGGAGGTGGAGTTGATCGCTGTTCATTGTCCTCTCTCCATTCTCCAGGGAGGAGGAGAAGCAGCGGCAGGAGGTGGAGTTGATCGCTGTTCATTGTTCTCTCTCCATTCTCCAGGGAGGAGGAGAAGCAGCGGCAGGAGGTGGATGATGCAGCCAAGCGTCGCGGGGCCCTGGACCTGGTGAACGACCCCCTGCTGAGGAGGGTGAAGGAGAAGAACCAGTTCATGCCCAAGTACTCCAAGGAGCCGGACAGCAGGCCCCTGGCCGTCTGCTTCGACTACGTGGGGCCCTCCGTGGCTCACTCCACTGTCAAGATCAAGCTGGATGCTCTGCTGTCGGAGATCAACGAAACCCAGGACATCAAGGTAATCAAAAATAATACTCTATGTGATATTAGGTATTAGGTACTTTATAGTCACAGAGGCGTCTCTGTGACATTCGGGTTGCTCCCACCTGGAGAGAGCGTCGCAGCCAGAGGCGCGTCACCCATTTTGTTTTTTGCAATGCGATTTTTGTGTGACTGATGAGGAAGGAAAGGGGGGGGGGGGGGGTTTTTTATGGGGGGGGATTTTGACCAAATGACAACTTGTTCGTAGCCACTGGGCTTAACGTGTGCTAAGTGCATGGGCACATGGGACCTCGGTTTATCGTCTCATCCGAAAGACTCCACGTTCAGACCGTAAGGCCTAGTGTAAAGTGATAGGAAAAATCCCCTGTACCCAGGTTCGAACTCGGGTTTACTTGACACGAGGCGAACGCGATTCCTCTGTGCCACTCTACACCTATATTTCATGATAGAGGAAGTATCCCTATTATATATAGGTACGTAACGTCTGGCAAGGCCCATCCGTGGCTTATTCCACTGTGAAGGTTAAACTGGACGATCTACTGACTGAGATAAACGAAACCCAGGACATCAAGGTAAAGGAATGCTAGAAGACAGTAACGGTTAATGGTGCTATTGTTGAGATGAAACGAGACGATCTGCTGACTGAGATAAACGAGACACAAGACATCAAGGTAAAGGAATGCTAGAAGACAGTAACGGTTAATGGTGCTATTGTTGAGATGAAACGAGACGATCTGCTGACTGAGATAAACGAGACACAAGACATCAAGGTAAAGGAATGCTAGAAGACAGTAACGGTTAATGGTGCTACTGTTGAGATGAAACGAGACGATCTGCTGACTGAGATAAACGAGACACAAGACATCAAGGTAAAGGAATGCTAGAAGACAGTAACGGTTAATGGTGCTATTGTTGAGATGAAACGAGACGATCTGCTGACTGAGATAAACGAGACACAAGACATCAAGGTAAAGGAATGCTAGAAGACAGTAACGGTTAATGGTGCTACTGTTGAGATGAAACGAGACGATCTGCTGACTGAGATAAACGAGACACAAGACATCAAGGTAAAGGAATGCTAGAAGACAGTAACGGTTAATGGTGCTATTGTTGAGATGAAACGAGACGATCTGCTGACTGAGATAAACGAGACACAAGACATCAAGGTAAAGGAATGCTAGAAGACAGTAACGGTTAATGGTGCTATTGTTGAGATGAAACGAGACGATCTGCTGACTGAGATAAACGAGACACAAGACATCAAGGTAAAGGAATGCTAGAAGACAGTAACGGTTAATGGTGCTACTGTTGAGATGAAACGAGACGATCTGCTGACTGAGATAAACGAGACACAAGACATGAAGGTAACAAAAAGATTTCTCCTTCTTCTTCTTGCGTGTTCCCAGGCCTTGTGGCCATTAAAGGTGAGGTACGTATGTATCCGGTGTTCAGTTTTCACTGGTCTCCTCGCTGCATTCAGCCAACACATACCCATTTTAGAGGAGCACAAAGAAGAAAGTTATTTGGATGATATATTTTTTAAAGGCAGGAGATAGGAATGGGCTATTAATGCAGACAAATAGTAGATGATAGTAAGAAGATGAAAAGGCAGGGTCAAGTAGAGTGATAGATTAGAAGAAGTTGCTAGCACAGAATCTCCAGAAGGTGGGGGAAACTATTTGTACCGAAAGATCCCCCAGCATTTCTACAGGGAGAGGGGGGGGGGGGGGGGGCTAAAATACAAGCAATGCGCTTCTCAAGGCCCTCCATGGCCCAGTCTAGTGTGTTAAATAGAAAACCGGACAATCCGCTGATTGATATAAGGGAGACCCTACTTCTTCTCAAAGACCCGCTAAATTCATTTTACTATTAAGATGAAACTAGACGACCTGCTGACTGATATAAGGGAGACCCTACTTCTTCTCAAAGACCCGCTTAACCCTTTTACCGCCAGCCATATTTCAGCCAAAGGTTTTCATTAAATTTACCTGGGTAGAGAACAAAATCCATCTGCAGTATTGGGGATTCTTCTGTAACGTATATAAAATAAGGTCTATCCTTACTTCCCAAAACTAAGACAATAGGGTCTTTGGATAATAGACCCCAATTTGATGCCTTTTAGTGACATAGGTGTTGAATCACTGTGGTGCTAAAATGCGACTTTGGCAGTGAAAGGGTTAATTCATTCTACTATTAAGATGAAAGTAGACGACCTGCTGACTGATATAAATTATACCCAGGACACACAGCTAATCAAACAAATAGACTAAAATTATAAGAATTGTAACATAGCCTGATTAGACGGCGTGATCAAGGGCTACTGATTAATGAAAATAATTGATTGACAGACTGATTGATTGATTAATTATTTACAAACACAATAATCGATTGATTGGTCAACCAATCAACCGATGATTGGCGACGTGATTGATTAATTGAATGATTGACAGCCCGATTCGATGGAACGATTTGATTCGTCGATTGATCAATTTATTGAACAGCTGACCGATGATGATTGATTGTCCGATTGATGGATGGATTGTCTGATTGAGATTGATTGGTTACTCAACCGATTGATTATCTGATTGAGATGGACTGATTGTCCGAATGATTGATTGATTGATTGATGGATTGTCTGAGATTGATTGGTTGCTCGACCGATTGATTGATTAATAGGGCATTTGCCACGAGTGTTCGTTCTCTATGCTAGACTACTAACTTACCCGAGCTCGTTCTGCCCGAGTTGCGTTGACCTTTCAAATTCAACTCAGTGAAATTCAAGGTCGTCTGCACGCGGCAAATGCCCTATTGATTGAGGGATTGATTGTTTGATTGATCACTGGACGGATGCCTTGTTCAGCTGGTGTCTCTGGAGTACCAGCCGCGCGCCATGCACGTCGAGGGCAAGAACATCGGCAACCGCTGGATCCTCACCCTGGACTCAGGCTATGGCGTCAGCCGCCTGGACGGCCTCAAGATGACCTTCAGCAAGCAGACCGTGGTCATCAAGAAGTACGATGACGTCATCGGCAACGAGTTCAAGGCCTTCACGCGCCAGACCAACTTCATGAAGTCCGTCTTCACGCACTGACCCTTGGCAGCCGGTGTTGATGGAAAATTGACACACACACACACCCGTAGAATACGGAGACCATGGTCGATAGTTTGCTTCGTTTCTGTTTTTTCTTAGAGAGTAGACCCGAATAAGATTTTTACATGATAAAACGAAGCTTATACCCATTTGTACAGTCATTGACCTGCCGCGAAGCGACAGCTGGTGAATGTTTTCAGTGGTGTTTGTTTGTTTGTTTGTTTGTGTCTGGCTGGCTGACTGACTTCTTCCATATATATAGTCACCAAAATCATTACTGACCATTATTGTGACTGGAAGGGCGAAGAGGTCAGAAGGACAAAGAGAAATAAACAAATGAATAAAATAAATAAATAAATAAATAAAAGATAAGAGGAGAGAGAGAGAGAGAGAGAGAGAGAGAGAGAGAGAGAGAGAGAGAGAGAGAGAGAGAGAGAGAGAGAGTTTTGTTGGGTAGACAGCCAGACAACTGGCCAGACAAGGACCGTTTAGCAGTACCCAACATGATGATTGACTATGTATGTATGTTAACATGATAGCGTTTGAACGAAGGAACCTAGGACACTAACATTTTGCATGCGGATAGGTGCTTATGACATTTAGGTCAAGTTCAGAAATGAAGCTCATTGGTCAAAGGTCAAGGTCACTGGATCCGAAAAAGCACTAATTGTTGATCTAGCATTTTCACGCGTGTGTGTGTCAATATTGACGAAGAAAATTGTTTGTTGTAAATAGTGTATGATAGAAGACCTGTATATAGAAGATTATCTTCCAACATAAGATGATATAATGCTTCAATGTTTATATGAGATGGTAATTATATGTATACCCCTTGATGGACATTGTTTTAACTTCTCTCAACTTAAAAAGGGACATTTTGTTGCAGAAATGGTGTATAGGGTATTTGCTGTGTTTATATGAAAGTTTAGTTATGCCCTTTACTTCCTTTGGCCATCGGTGGACAGTCGTCACTAAGGCCAGGGTGATAATGGAGTGAGATTGACAGATGGAGGATAACTAGTTTAGTTACACTTCCTTTGCCCATCGGTGGACAGTCGTCACTAAGGCCAGGGTGATAATGGAGTGAGATTGACAGATGGAGGATAACTAGTTTAGTTACACTTCCTTTGTCCATCGGTGGACAGTCGTCACTAAGGCCAGGGTGATAATGGAGTGAGATTGACAGATGGAGGATAACTAGTTTAGTTACACTTCCTTTGCCCATCGGTGGACAGTCGTCACTAAGGCCAGGGTGATAATGGAGTGAGATTGACAGATGGAGGATAACTAGTTTAGTTACACTTCCTTTGTCCATCGGTGGACAGTCGTCACTAAGGCCAGGGTGATAATGGAGTGAGATTGACAGATGGAGGATAACTAGTTTAGTTACACTTCCTTTGTCCATCGGTGGACAGTCGTCACTAAGGCCAGGGTGATAATGGAGTGAGATTGACAGATGGAGGATAACTAGTTTAGTTACACTTCCTTTGTCCATCGGTGGACAGTCGTCACTAAGGCCAGGGTGATAATGGAGTGAGATTGACAGATGGAGGATAACTAGTTTAGTTACACTTCCTTTGTCCATCGGTGGACAGTCGTCACTAAGGCCAGGGTGATAATGGAGTGAGATTGACAGATGGAGGATAACTAGTTTAGTTACACTTCCTTTGCCCATCGGTGGACAGTCGTCACTAAGGCCAGGGTGATAATGGAGTGAGATTGACAGATGGAGGATAACTAGTTTAGTTACACTTCCTTTGCCCATCGGTGGACAGTCGTCACTAAGGCCAGGGTGATAATGGAGTGAGATTGACAGATGGAGGATAACTAGTTTAGTTACACTTCCTTTGCCCATCGGTGGACAGTCGTCACTAAGGCCAGGGTGATAATGGAGTGAGATTGACAGATGGAGGATAACTAGTTTAGTTACACTTCCTTTGTCCATCGGTGGACAGTCGTCACTAAGGCCAGGGTGATAATGGAGTGAGATTGACAGATGGAGGATAACTAGTTTAGTTACACTTCCTTTGCCCATCGGTGGACAGTCGTCACTAAGGCCAGGGTGATAATGGAGTGAGATTGACAGATGGATGATAACTAGTTTAGTTACACTTCCTTTGCCCATCGGTGGACAGTCGTCACTAAGGCCAGGGTGATAATGGAGTGAGATTGACAGATGGATGATAACTAGTTTAGTTACACTTCCTTTGTCCATCGGTGGACAGTCGTCACTAAGGCCAGGGTGATAATGGAGTGAGATTGACAGATGGAGGATAACTAGTTTAGTTACACTTCCTTTGTCCATCGGTGGACAGTCGTCACTAAGGCCAGGGTGATAATGGAGTGAGATTGACAGATGGAGGATAACTAGTTTAGTTACACTTCCTTTGTCCATCGGTGGACAGTCGTCACTAAGGCCAGGGTGATAATGGAGTGAGATTGACAGATGGAGGATAACTAGTTTAGTTACACTTCCTTTGCCCATCGGTGGACAGTCGTCACTAAGGCCAGGGTGATAATGGAGTGAGATTGACAGATGGAGGATAACTAGTTTAGTTACACTTCCTTTGCCCATCGGTGGACAGTCGTCACTAAGGCCAGGGTGATAATGGAGTGAGATTGACAGATGGAGGATAACTAGTTTAGTTACACTTCCTTTGCCCATCGGTGGACAGTCGTCACTAAGGCCAGGGTGATAATGGAGTGAGATTGACAGATGGAGGATAACTAGTTTAGTTACACTTCCTTTGCCCATCGGTGGACAGTCGTCACTAAGGCCAGGGTGATAATGGAGTGAGATTGACAGATGGAGGATAACTAGTTTAGTTACACTTCCTTTGTCCATCGGTGGACAGTCGTCACTAAGGCCAGGGTGATAATGGAGTGAGATTGACAGATGGATGATAACTAGTTTAGTTACACTTCCTTTGTCCATCGGTGGACAGTCGTCACTAAGGCCAGGGTGATAATGGAGTGAGATTGACAGATGGAGGATAACTAGTTTAGTTACACTTCCTTTGTCCATCGGTGGACAGTCGTCACTAAGGCCAGGGTGATAATGGAGTGAGATTGACAGATGGATGATAACTAGTTTAGTTACACTTCCTTTGTCCATCGGTGGACAGTCGTCACTAAGGCCAGGGTGATAATGGAGTGAGATTGACAGATGGATGATAACTAGTTTAGTTACACTTCCTTTGTCCATCGGTGGACAGTCGTCACTAAGGCCAGGGTGATAATGGAGTGAGATTGACAGATGGATGATAACTAGTTTAGTTACACTTCCTTTGTCCATCGGTGGACAGTCGTCACTAAGGCCAGGGTGATAATGGAGTGAGATTGACAGATGGATGATAACTAGTTTAGTTACACTTCCTTTGTCCATCGGTGGACAGTCGTCACTAAGGCCAGGGTGATAATGGAGTGAGATTGACAGATGGATGATAACTAGTTTAGTTACACTTCCTTTGTCCATCGGTGGACAGTCGTCACTAAGGCCAGGGTGATAATGGAGTGAGATTGACAGATGGATGATAACTAGTTTAGTTACACTTCCTTTGTCCATCGGTGGACAGTCGTCACTAAGGCCAGGGTGATAATGGAGTGAGATTGACCATCGGTGGACAGTCGTCACTAAGGCCAGGGTGATAATGGAGTGAGATTGACAGATGGAGGATAACTAGTTTAGTTACACTTCCTTTGTCCATCGGTGGACAGTCGTCACTAAGGCCAGGGTGATAATGGAGTGAGATTGACAGATGGAGGATAACTAGTTTAGTTACACTTCCTTTGTCCATCGGTGGACAGTCGTCACTAAGGCCAGGGTGATAATGGAGTGAGATTGACAGATGGAGGATAACTAGTTTAGTTACACTTCCTTTGTCCATCGGTGGACAGTCGTCACTAAGGCCAGGGTGATAATGGAGTGAGATTGACAGATGGAGGATAACTAGTTTAGTTACACTTCCTTGGCCCATCGGTGGACAGTCGTCACTAAGGCCAGGGTGATAATGGAGTGAGATTGACAGATGGAGGATAACTAGTTTAGTTACACTTCCTTTGTCCATCGGTGGACAGTCGTCACTAAGGCCAGGGTGATAATGGAGTGAGATTGACAGATGGAGGATAACTAGTTTAATACTAATGGAAAATCAAGGTGCAGCTAAGTCTTGTGTCAGTGGGTATGGTTTATCGTTTTGCCTTTGTTGTCGCAGAGAACCATGTCTCTGAAAATCGAGCTGCCCTCACCTGGAGAGTACTGCACAGTTGGTGCAGCACCATCCATTGTTTGGCATGATATAGATTTCTTTATATGTGTGACTGAACGGGGAGGGGAGATTTGTTCCCCAGTTGTCAACTGGTTTTTCTTGTCACTGGGTTGTCTACCACGTGCCGAATGCGTGAGCATAAAGATCTTTGTTTTTTTGACACTGTGTTGTTTACCACGTCGATATCACCAGAAAGACAGCCTTTTCAAGGATGGAACACTCACTTTGCTCTTGTTTCCTATAAATCAAACCGTCAAAACGGTGATTCCTCCTTGTCGGAGATGCTGGGGAGAGAAGCCATTTTGGATGGGGTGGGTAGAGGCCACTCATTGTGGTTGAAGCTTTTTCTTTTTTGTGGTGCAGGTAAAAAAAAAAGGGAGCTATTTACTTTGTTGTGAGTGACACTCCTTTAGGTAAACAGCATTAAAAATAAATAAAAAGGCTTGTATTGTGAATATTTCGTGCAAACGATTTGGTCTAAACTCAGGCGGCCATTATTCTCTTTCACTGAAATAATTTTTGACTTCCAGCACCTCCGCCAAGGAGGAATCGCCGATTTGACGGTTTGATTTCTAGAAACCAGAGCAAAGTGAGTGTTGCGATGTCTGTAAAGGGCGTTTTCCTGGTGATCTCGACGTGTTTCTTGCAAAATCTCATCCGTCAGGGTGCCCCTTTAAGACTTTATGTTCAGACCATAAGGTCAGCTTCGCGTTCAGACCATAAGGTCAGCCTAGCGTTCAGACCATAAGGTCAGCTTAGCGCTCAGACCATAAGGTCAAGTGGGTGCTGTAACATACGGTAGCCTAATTCTTCATCCTTTCGATCACTATGGTGATATACGCAGTTTAGCATAGCATAGCATAAATGGCACTATAGGCTATTTTGTTTAGCCTTTTGCCCTCTAAATATGTTTTTTGATTTTTATTTGGTTTGGCTTCATTCACTGATGACTACTAAGGCATCTGTGTTTTATTCCTTTAAATCTGTATATTAACTGAATACATTTTGTTTTGGAAAAACTTGTCTATGATATTTTTGAATGAATTTAATGACTTTGCATTAACTGCTTCATCGGGAAGGTTATTCCATGCATTTATTACTCTATTAGTAAAAAAGTTTTGTGCTAGTCTGGTGTTAGTATCTTTTTTGTACAGCTTAAAGTTATGGCCACGGGTTCTATCACCCTCACAAAGAGTTAGTAGGCTGTTAGTAGTGGAATAATCGTATAAATGGTGACATATTTTATAAACTTCAATCATATCACCCCTGAGCCTTCTATACTCTAGGCTAGGTATCCGCAGATAAATAAGTCTTTCCTCATAGGTCATATCATTTGTACCAACAATCTTTTTTGTAAACCTCCTCTGAACTCCCTCTAGCATATCAATGTGTTTTCTCAAATGTGGATACCATACAGGATTTCCATACTCTAACATAGGTCTCACCAAAGCCTTAAATAAAGGAATCATTATAACTTTTGATTTGTTAGTAATAATGCTAACAAGCAGACCAGACATCCTGTTGGCCTTTAATACAATATTATTTATGTGAGGTTCGAAAGTCAAGCCCGGGTCCACAAACACCCCAAGATCTTTCTCAACATCTGTAGGTTCCAGCACCCGTTTATTTTCATTATTTTTCATATAATATGTATGCTTGGGATTATTTTTACCGAGGTGCATAACCTTACACTTTTGACTATTAAATTTCATGAGCCAAGTATCAGCCCATGTAACTAAGTTATCAATGCACATTTGAACTCTTTTTCTTGATTCATCATTGTTTTCTACATTATTGTATGCCTTAGTGTCATCAGCAAAGATCTTCATATTACAGTCTACACAAGTTGGTAAATCATTTATAAAGTACAGGAATAAAGTGGGACCCAGGACACTACCCTGTGGGACCCCACTAGTGACATCTACCTTTTTAGAACTAAATCCATTTATAGTTACATATTGTGTGCGCTCGCTCAAAAAATCCCTGATCCACCCCAACAGTCTTCCGCCCACGCCATAACCCGCCAGCTTCAAAATAAGTTTGGAATGTGAAACAGTATCGAACGCCTTCTGAAAATCTAGGTAAACGGCGTCCACTGGCCTACCTTCCTCCAGGGAGCCTATCCAGTCTCCCAAGGTGACTAACAGCTGTGTGACACAAGATCGTCCCCGGGTAAAACCAAATTGGTCTTTAGATAAAATATCATTCTCAATTAAATGATCACACAGTGCGTCACGGATAAAACCTTCAAAAAGTTTACAAACGATGGAGGTAAGGCTCACTGGGCGGTAGTTCCCAGGACTACTCTTATCGCCCTTTTTAAATATTGGTGTAACTTGAGCTACTTTCCAGCTAGTAGGTAATTTGCCTACTAGTACAGATTTATTAAATAAAAATGTTAGAGGCCACGCCAACTGGCTAGACAACTCCCTGAGGACTCTAGGTTTGTTTTATAAATGTTGAAGAAACAGATGTTTAGACATTATTTAAAATTTGTTTAAGCCAACAAACAGGTGTAAATTGTTATTCTAATGAAGAGACTAACTAGAATGTTAGGGTGACTAAAACAAATGCAACCCCCAAAAAATCGTTAATTAATAAACTTTTATATATTAAAGCTACTATTTTGATTTTTTTCTTCAGATTTACGAAGATTCAAATCATGAAAGGTTGCAACAGTTTGTTTTTCAAAAATGCCTCTGAGATCTCCAGAAAATAACAGTTACGGCCATGGTAACCCATTTTTTGTTTGTGACTCAAGCCACAAACCTATAACTCACTTTGTCGGTCGGTCTGTCTGTCTGTCTGTCTGTCTGTCGGTCGGTCGGTCGGTCGGTCCAAAATTGTCGCACTTCAAATCGAGGCTACACTTCAAATTGAGGCCGCTCTTTAAAATGATGTATTTTAAAAGCGTACAAAATAATAAACATACGTAATACAGACACTACAACAGACACGACGAGTATGCGGTGCTTCTTTTGATGAGCATAAGTAGGATACATAGTTTTAAATGTTTTCCAAAAGATATCAAAAGTTACGAAATGGTGCAGAGATAACATTCTGGTTTACAGATTAAAAATATTGAAAAGCCAGGGGAGGTGACTCATCATTGGAGTGGTAAAAATAGACCACGTGCCACAAACTATTGCGATTTCGCGCTTGTTTTTTAAAAGCCCCCTTTTGAGGGGAAAAAACCCCACTTTTGCAAACAATTTCTATTGTCTGAAAACTATCTGTTTAAAAAATAATTTACCATCTTTTTTGTCCTGCAAATAGGAATGCAAAGTTGTACAACATATTCCGACCTTTTGAGCCCAAACATGAATAACAATGTTGTCCGGATACTGCACAAACTGAAATCACCAACGAAGACATTAAAAAGTTTCCTTGAACGTTATGTTGTTGTTGTTGTTGGCTTACCCTGGCTAAACGACTCCAGGGATCATCCCAACAGCGGAAGCACTTGAACACTGTGGTACAAGTGCATCAGCTACAGATGAGAACTTTACGTGTGTGATCGTTTTTGATAACCCCGCCACGTGGGAAGCCACACTCCGTCTTTGAACATATAAAAAGGCATTTTCTGAAAACGAGGTACACAAACACAAATTGGAAAAACAAACTATTGTAATCTTTTATGCATTAAATCTTCAAAACCCCTAAAACTCAAAATGCTGGATTGATTATTAAAACGGTTTTTTTTACCACGTTTGTGGGTTGCATTTTTTTTAGTCACCCTCTACTTCACATGTCTCTGTAGGCCTCAGGCTGTCTGACAGCCTTGCATTGTATTGAGGGATCATGGTCACCCCCTACTTCACATGTCTCTGTAGGCCTCAGGCTGTCTGACAGCCTTGCATTGTATTGAGTGATCATGGTCACCCTCTACTTCACATGTCTCTGTAGGCCTCAGGCTGTCTGACAGCCTTGCATTGTATTGAGTGATCATGGTCACCCTCTACTTCACATGTCTCTGTAGGCCTCAGGCTGTCTGACAGCCTTGCATTGTGTTGAGTGATCATGGTCACCCTCTACTTCACATGTCTCTGTAGGCCTCAGGCTGTCTGACAGCCTTGCATTGTATTGAGTGATCATGGTCACCCTCTACTTCACATGTCTCTGTAGGCCTCAGGCTGTCTGACAGCCTTGCATTGTATTGAGTGACCATGGTCACCCTCTACTTCACATGTCTCTGTAGGCCTCAGGCTGTCTGACAGCCTTGCATTGTATTGAGTGATCATGGTCACCCTCTACTTCACATGTCTCTGTAGGCCTCAGGCTGTCTGACAGCCTTGCATTGTATTGAGTGACCATGGTCACCCTCTACTTCACATGTCTCTGTAGGCCTCAGGCTGTCTGACAGCCTTGCATTGTATTGAGTGATCATGGTCACCCTCTACTTCACATGTCTCTGTAGGCCTCAGGCTGTCTGACAGCCTTGCATTGTATTGAGTGATCATGGTCACCCTCTACTTCACATGTCTCTGTAGGCCTCAGGCTGTCTGACAGCCTTGCATTGTATTGAGTGATCATGGTCACCCTCTACTTCACATGTCTCTGTAGGCCTCAGGCTGTCTGACAGCCTTGCATTGTATTGAGTGATCATGGTCACCCTCTACTTCACATGTCTCTGTAGGCCTCAGGCTGTCTGACAGCCTTGCATTGTATTGAGTGATCATGGTCACCCTCTACTTCACATGTCTCTGTAGGCCTCAGGCTGTCTGACAGCCTTGCATTGTATTGAGTGATCATGGTCACCCTCTACTTCACATGTCTCTGTAGGCCTCAGGCTGTCTGACAGCCTTGCATTGTATTGAGGGATCATGGTCACCCTCTACTTCACATGTCTCTGTAGGCCTCAGGCTGTCTGACAGCCTTGCATTGTATTGAGGGATCATGGTCACCCCCTACTTCACATGTCTCTGTAGGCCTCAGGCTGTCTGACAGCCTTGCATTGTATTGAGTGATCATGGTCACCCCCTACTTCACATGTCTCTGTAGGCCTCAGGCTGTCTGACAGCCTTGCATTGTATTGAGTGACCATGGTCACCCTCTACTTCACATGTCTCTGTAGGCCTCAGGCTGTCTGACAGCCTTGCATTGTATTGAGGGATCATGGTCACCCTCTACTTCACATGTCTCTGTAGGCCTCAGGCTGTCTGACAGCCTTGCATTGTATTGAGTGATCATGGTCACCCTCTACTTCACGTCTCTGTAGGCCTCAGGCTGTCTGACAGCCTTGCATTGTATTGAGTGATCATGGTCACCCTCTACTTCACATGTCTCTGTAGGCCTCAGGCTGTCTGACAGCCTTGCATTGTGTTGAGTGATCATGGTCACCCTCTACTTCACATGTCTCTGTAGGCCTCAGGCTGTCTGACAGCCTTGCATTGTATTGAGTGATCATGGTCACCCTCTACTTCACATGTCTCTGTAGGCCTCAGGCTGTCTGACAGCCTTGCATTGTATTGAGTGATCATGGTCACCCTCTACTTCACGTCTCTGTAGGCCTCAGGCTGTCTGACAGCCTTGCATTGTATTGAGTGATCATGGTCACCCTCTACTTCACGTCTCTGTAGGCCTCAGGCTGTCTGACAGCCTTGCATTGTATTGAGGGATCATGGTCACCCTCTACTTCACGTCTCTGTAGGCCTCAGGCTGTCTGACAGCCTTGCATTGTATTGAGTGATCATGGTCACCCCCTACTTCACATGTCTCTGTAGGCCTCAGGCTGTCTGACAGCCTTGCATTGTATTGAGTGATCATGGTCACCCTCTACTTCACATGTCTCTATAGGCCTCAGGCTGTCTGACAGCCTTGCATTGTATTGAGTGATCATTGTCACCCCCTACTTCACATGTCTCTGTAGGCCTCAGGCTGTCTCACAGACAGCCTTGCATTGTATTGAGTGATCATGGTCACCCTCTACTTCACATGTCTGTAGGCCTCAGGCTGTCTGACAGCCTTGCATTGTATTGAGTGATCATGGTCACCCTCTACTTCACATGTCTCTGTAGGCCTAAGGCTGTCTGACAGCCTTGCAGTGTATTGCCTCTTCACTGAAGTGATCATGGTCACCCTCTACTTCACATGTCTCTGTAGGCTGTCTGACAGCCTTGCAGTATATTGCCTTTTCACTGACGTGATCATTGTCACCCTCTACTTCACATGTCTCTGTAGGCTGTCTGACAGCCTCGCAGTGTATTGTTTCTTCACTGAAGTGATCATGGTCACCCTCTACTTCACATGTCTCTGTAGGCTGTCTGACAGCCTTGCAGTGTATTGCCTCTTCACTGAAGTGATCATGGTCACCCTCTACTTCACATGTCTCTGTAGGCCTCAGGCTGTCTGACAGCCTTGCAGTATATTGCCTTTTCACTGAAGTGATCATGGTCACCCTCTACTTCACATGTCTCTGTAGGCTGTCTGACAGCCTTGCTGTGTATTGCCTCTTCACTGAGGTGATCATGGTCACCCCCTACTTCACATGTCTCTGTAGGCCTCAGGCTGTCTGACAGCCTTGCAGTGTATTGCCTCTTCACTGAAGTGATCATATTCACCCTCTACTTCACATGTCTGTGTAGGCCTCAGGCTGTCTGACAGCCTTGCATTGTATTTCCTCTTCACTGAAGTGATCATGGTCAGAAGGATAAAAGTTATTTCTAATGGATTGTTTGAGACTATGTGCACGTGTGTGTGTGTGTGTGTGTGTGTGTGTGTGTGTGTGTGGTGTAGTGTATTGTGTTATGTGTGTTTCTGCGTATGGTGTGTATGTGTGCGTGTGTGTGTATGTGTGCGCGTGCTTGCGTGCATATGTGTGTGCATGTGTGAGTGTGTGTACATGTGTGTGTGTGCATGTGTGAGTGTGTGTACATGTGTGTGTGTGTGTGCATGCGCATGTGTGTATGAATATGTCTGTCTGTCCGGGATGCGGGTGAACGGGCAGAGCATACCTGTGTTCGAACTAGAAGCCTGTGCCACTGATGCAACACGCTCATTGAGCGAAGCGAGGTAAAGGGGCGGAGCGCTAGTTCTTTCATTGAATACCCGTGACAGCCAATTGAATGATCTCACCATTTTTGTTCTACACATTTTTCGTTAGATTTATTTCCTATTTTTGTATGCGAGCAGAAATGCGTTTAAAAAACAAAACCCTTGAATGTTCATTTTGTTATTTTCATTAGGCTAAAATACATTTTGATGCCATTTGAATTGTGATATTAAAAAAAGCGGTCAAAGCAGCCTGACAGTGTGAAGGGATGGCTATGTGGAAGACTGATTCTGGGCGAATAAACTGCAACACCTGTGCCTGTATGTATTGTTTGTTGTGTCTCTCCTGTCATCTCTCTCTTTCGTGACCATTGTTCAAAGGACAATCGTTTCTTGAGGGATTGTAATAATACAAATTCAATTCATTTTAGAAAGTGAGCCCTGTCCCTCGCGAGGCTCCAGATGCCATTACAATATAAAAACCAACAGAGTTAAGAATGAAGAGAAAGATAAAAAACCAATAAAAAAACCTGTTGATATCATAACATACATTAAAAACATAAAATTATATACATGCGGGGAACATAAATTATACACCCATCCCCTCCTCTCTCTTCCTCACGCTGTCCCCCCCCCTCTCCCCCACTCTTCCTCTCTCTCTCCCTCTCTCTCTCTCTCTCACAAACACACAGATTGTCAAAATATCAAGCCTGAAGAGTGGAGCTAAGATGTTAAAAAAAAAAAGTAATAGTAATATTTTTAACGCTAGTCGAGTAAAAAAAAAAAAAATTCTGCTTCATCTTCAGGGCCGTACAGTGGCGTTGCTCCCACGCCGCTCGTCTCGAGTCCCAACTCGCAGTCACACCCTGGTTTGTCAGGTAGCAGAAACCGGAACCAGCAGTCCTCATGGAGTACATCTATGATTGGTCGTCAATAGGCAACCAATTCTGATCGCTTCTCGGCCTTTTGGCTAAGACAGTGATTCAGGAACATAAACTTTTGTTTATACCCTGGTTGGTTTGTTCAGCCCGTCGTACATGGTGAAAGCCGATACGCGATGTTAAACTGAGCTTCCATCCATAGGCAACCACCGGAGGAGACACTGCACTGCCGCTGAGTCACTTTGGTGCTGTTCAGTGGAGCCTGTTCTGAGCCAGAGGAGACACTGCACTGCTGCTGAGTCATTTTGGTGCAGTTCAGTGGAGCCTGTTCTGAGCCAGAGGAGACACTGCACTGCCGCTGAGTCACTTTGGTGCAGTTCAGTGGAGCCTGTTCTGAGCCAGAGGAGACACTGCACTGCCGCTGAGTCACTTTGGTGCAGTTCAGTGGAGCCTGTTCTGATCCAGAGGAGACACTGCACTGCTGCTGAGTCATTTTGGTGCAGTTCAGTGGAGCCTGTTCTGAGCCAGAGGAGACACTGCACTGCCGCTGAGTCACTTTGGTGCAGTTCAGTGGAGCCTGTTCTGAGCCAGAGGAGACACTGCACTGCTGCTGAGTCATTTTGGTGCAGTTCAGTGGAGCCTGTTCTGAGCCAGAGGAGACACTGCACTGCCGCTGAGTCACTTTGGTGCAGTTCAGTGGAGCCTGTTCTGAGCCAGAGGAGACACTGCACTGCCGCTGAGTCACTTTGGTGCAGTTCAGTGGAGCCTGTTCTGAGCCAGAGGAGACACTGCACTGCCGCTGAGTCATTTTGGTGCAGTTCAGTGGAGCCTGTTCTGAGCCAGAGGAGACACTGCACTGCCGCTGAGTCACTTTGTTGCAGTTCAGTGGAGCCTGTTCTTTGCCAGAGGAGACACTGCACTGCCGCTGAGTCACTTTGTTGCAGTTCAGTGGAGCCTGTTCTTTGCCAGAGGAGACACTGCACTGCCGCTGAGTCACTTTGTTGCAGTTCAGTGGAGCCTGTTCTGAGCCAGCACACACACTACATGCAATAATTTTAGGAGAAATAACATTGGTGTTCATGGTTAACCCCGACACTGGAAGCATTTGAAGACAAATCTTCCAACGTGGTGTTGGAGTGTATCTTTATAAAATAAATCACTGTTTTAACCCCTTGACTGCCAGAGAAAATAAAAGAAAAAATCATTGGGCAAATCATGCCATAAAAAAGACAATTGATAGAGCCAATCTGGCAAAAAGGTATGGGGATATAACTCTCTTGATTGTGTTAGAGCAAAAGCCAGCATACCAGGGTTATTCCTCTTCATGTGATGACATCATCAGTGATATCATCAGGTCAGTATGTAATACGTTGGTGGCAGTCAAGAGGTTAAAGTTGACCACGTTGGAAAGATTATTGATATGTTTTTTTATAAAATGACATATTTTATCATTATATAAGATGCACAGTGTGTGTGTGTGTGTGTGTGCGTGTGTGTGTGTGTGCGCGTGTGTAAAAGTCATAATTTTACCGCCAGGCTGAAAAAGACTGTCACCATTCAAGCAGAATAAAACATACATTATATGTATTCATTCATACTTTATATTTTTTCTCATAGCGCAAACAGACCATGCATTTATGTAACATATCTAGGGGATAATATAGCACAATATGGAGACTAGTGTAGAACCTTTCACAATCAATCTTTAACAGTGTCAAAAAAACATTCCAGATCTTTAGATACCAAGTAAGCAACGAAAACGGAACTATTCCCAATACAAAAATCAAGACAGAGAAGTCATTCATTTTTGTTTTTAAATTAATAAAAAGCTATAAAAAAAACCCACTTTCTCAAAAAATGAATATCAAGACAATAATGAAAATAAATTAAAACAATATACAAGATAGAGCTTAAATTTCTACACACACACACACCCACGCACGCACGCATGCACACACACACACACTCTTTTCAAAATATACCCCAAAAGTCCTTAACTAGAAAAGTACATCCTAACATTTTTTCTCTTCTCATCGCTCCCCAATTCAAACATATGCTTTTTAATCACTTGCTTTTACACCGACTACAGGGGGTGGTTAGGCTGCCGTGAAGCGAAAGCTGCTTAACGTGTTCACCGCTGTCTTGCTGTCTGTTCCTGCTGACTGACTGTGTGGCTGACTATGTATGTTACCACCATAGCCTTTGAACCGAGGCACCTAAGACCCTCAAATTATGCATGCAGATAGGTAGTTTGGATATCTAGGCCAAGTTTGAAGATGAAGGTCATTGGTCAAATGTCATGGTCAGTGGAGATGACAATGCGGCTGGTTGATCTGTAGTTTTCATGCTCTAAATCACGGCAGTGCCTTGCTGCTTTGTCAGCAGGCCAACATTTAGAAAGAATATTGGGTTTTTTAAATGATAAACCTAAGATTCGCAGGTGTTTGTGGTTTTATTTTTCAAGTTAATTTACATTAGCAAGAAACAGCTCCAGTGGCAGTATCATGTATGACATGACAATCCCTGCATGAAGCAATTCATAATTCACCACAAAAACGTATGGCATAACTGGGTCCGACAATCACTGCACGAAGCAATTCATAATTCCCACAAAACCATATGATATAATTAATTGGGTATGACAATCCCTGCATGAAGCAGATTTAATTAACACAAAACCGTAATCTTACTTGTTTTAAAAAAACTACAGGTTCCTAACCTAAGCGCAGAAACCTTTTTCCAAGTTAATCTTCAGAATCTTCAGTACGATGACGGTGGAAGATCAAACGAAGAAGAAGCACAAGACTAGCAAAGCGATCCCAAAAGCAAAATATCAATAACAAATTTCATGTTTTCAATGACATCGTAACATAGTGTCGCCAAGCAAGGCAGTATGTCATTGTTCCTCCTCCAGTTTTCACTCTGTTGTATGAGCCTCCCCCCTCTACTCCCTACACCACATTCAAAGGTATAGCTATTCAACAGAACGCATCAGCTTCAATGTAGCCCTCACCCTACACATCTTTGAAGTGATTCTGTGCTGCGGTTGACAAGACACTGGGTGGGGAGATAACAAGAAGCTCGTTACCGTACTTAGTAACAATGTTTGGGTGATATTTACAACTAAAGGTATATACATTTTTAATTAAACACACAAAACACAAAGGAAATGTTGATGCCAATGATCCCATTTCAGCCCATGCTTCTTACATCAACACAACACATGCAGGACCGAATGTCGATCACGACCCTCCTTCCCTTATTGCACAAGCCAAAGAGCTTCTTCTTCTTCTTCTTCATCCTTTTTACATTAAAGACTGTTTTTCTTTCCTTTATTAACATGCGGGATGTTAGTTGCAGGAAATGTGAAGGTGTAGCAGTCCACAATTCCACCCCACAGACGTGACAGAACTTAGCGTAGCAGACGTCTGAATAGGAAATGTTCGCAAATTAATCATTAATAAGGGGAGCAATCTCATGGTGAATGCCAGTGATGACGCTTGACAGAATCGGTCAAACACAAACAGGAAGTTATACTCGCCCAATGAACTCGCCTCATGCTGCGATTGTTGTTATGCTTTGACCGACTTGTTCAAGGTAGACTACTCTAATTTTCACACAGTGCTCTCCCCTTGTTTTTAGCGAAAATGGTATATTGTGTAGAATTCGTCTGACAGTGTGTAGCGTAACAAGGTCTGGTAGATCTACAGATGGGGCACTTGCTCACGGCTGATGAAGGTGGACAGGGAGGGGGGGTAAGGTGTTCTCAGAACATGTAGGTCCTGACAGCCCCATGAAATGTTAGAATGGACCGACAGGTGGGGCACTGGCCTAGGAACAGTGTATTTGAGTGTTAATGGGTTATTCTCACGACTCATCGGTGAAAGCGAATAATCCTCTCATTCCTGAAATGACACGTTTCATTTCAATAGTCACCTTTTTGTTCAATCCTGATTTCAGGAGCACTGCTGAACTACTGTCACCCATGGGACCTGTAGGTTCTGACAGTCCCACAAATAGTAGAGTGGACCTACAAATGGGGCACTTGCTGAGGTGCAGTGTGTGTGTGTGTGTGTGTGTTAAGGGGTAGTTCTCAGGACATGTAGGTCCTGACAGTGCCGCGGATGGTGGACCTACAGATGTTGCGCTTGCATCAACTATCAGTTATAATATATATCTGTATTGTTAAAAAATTCGGGACTTTACTGGTGTTGCACTGCCTCCAGGATCGTTCCCACCATCCTTATATCTACTAATGTCCCATATGTGTCTGTTCCAGACCGGAGGACGTTAAACAGATTTTCGTTCGGGCAGTGTGTGTGTGTTTGTTAAGGGGTAGTTCTCAGGACATGTAGGTCCTGACAGTGCCGCGGATGGTGGACCTGCAGATGGGGCACTTGCTGAGGGGCGGGGCACAGGTGGCGCAGCAGACGAGGTGACCGCAGGGCACGAACACCACACACACCTCCTCGTCCATGCAGATCTTGCAGGTCCTCTGCTCCTTCAGCTGCCGGTTCTCCTCGATCAGAGAGCGAGGGGCTAGAAACAGACGATTAGTCATTGTGATGACGGTGGTAACGGTGATGATGATGATGATGAAGGTAATGAATAAAATGATGATCAGGGTTCCTGATTTGTTCCTCTCTTAAGGGGTACGCTCACCCCCTGTTTACAGTTTTAAGGGGTATTTTCACTCCCAGTGTCAAATTTTAAAGGGTCAAGACATAAAAGCAATGGAGAATCTTCACCCCATTTCCTGTGCGTGTCACACATACACACACATGCAACGACCATGTTATAAAAGCATTTTTGCCTGATTGCCGAGTTTGATTCAAGTTTTGCACTGATACATAGACGACATTTCATTGTTTTTTCATTCAGAGTCAAATCATCAGCCAGCTGACTTTGTCCTAATCTAAACAACAAGAGCGATCACTGGGGAAAGAGATTAGGTTAGAATCAGCCAATGATGTGTTAATGCACGAATAATCATTTTAATACACAGTAACGACTGTGTTAACCACGCATCATCTTACCTCTTACTTGAAATTTTAAAGGGTAAATCTCGCTCTTGGTCTGAGATTATAAAGGGTGATTTGACAGTTCTAGTGCATAAATCTGTATATTTTTTCAGACACCCTGATAATATACATCAAGCAGATAAAAAAGAGGAAGAATCTTTTGGTGCTGCAGCCCTCCATTCCTTTCTGTCACATGCGGCAGTTTACGAAATGGAAACATCAACTGGCATGTAACCCAAATAGTACGGCAGACCTGGTTACCCTCTACACAAGTCTTGAGTAGTCTGGATAGCTAAAATGAGTAGTTTTGGTGCAAAATGTGCAGTCCTATTCATTAAAACCATCAAACACTGTTCACTGAAAATGAGTAACAATTAAGAATTAAAGAGCATTAGTATCAATTTTGAGTAGTGGAGGTCCAAATTGAGTAGAATACTATTAAAAAAGAGTAGAGTAAACAGGTCTGGTACGGATACGAATCCACGCTATGCTCAGTGCTGTGTTCGGTGAAAAGACACTTCTGTCCCATTTCCCTTCAATGCACATACATTAGTATGACTCCCCTGTGGGGATACTGGACACTTCTGTCCCATTTCCCTTCAATGCACATACATTAGCATGACTCCCCTGTGGGGATACTGGACACTTCTGTCCCATTTCCCTTCAATGCACATACATTAGCATGACTCCCCTGTGGGGATACTGGACACTTCTGTCCCATTTCCCTTCAATGCACATACATTAGTATGACTCCCCTGTGGGGATACTGGACACTTCTGTCCCATTTCCCTTCAATGCACATACATTAGCATGACTCCCCTGTGGGGATACTGGACACTTCTGTCCCATTTCCCTTCAATGCACATACATTAGCATGACTCCCCTGTGGGGATACTGGACACTTCTGTCCCATTTCCCTTCAATGCACATACATTAGCATGACTCCCCTGTGGGGATACTGGACACTTCTGTCCCATTTCCCTTCAATGCACATACATTAGTATGACTCCCCTGTGGGGATACTGGACACTTCTGTCCCATTTCCCTTCAATGCACATACATTAGTATGACTCCCCTGTGGGGATACTGGACACTTCTGTCCCATTTCCCTTCAATGCACATACATTAGTATGACTCCCCTGTGGGGATACTGGACACTTCTGTCCCATTTCCCTTCAATGCACATACATTAGCATGACTCCCCTGTGGGGATACTGGGGGCCTTTTGCATAATAGTTCCCCCACCTTCTGGAAGTTCTGTGCTTGTAACTTCCTTTAATCTGTCATTCTCTTTGACTCTGCCTTTTCCCTTTGCTTACTGTCATCTACTATATTTCTGCCGTACTGGTCCATTCTCCTGCCTTTTTTCTAGAAACACTTGCAAAAAGATTTCCCCCAGCCGAAGTCGGACTTCTTGGGCCTAACTATTTCTTAACATCTGCGCTCATAATTGACAGGAAACTGAGTGATCGAAGAAGAGGAAGAAGAACTCTCTACCTTTGGTTGAGGAAAGGTAAAAGAGGTGAAAAGAGAGGGATGGGCTCCAAAGTTATAATACCGAGCTTTTAAAAAAGTCAATGATTAACTCATTGCTGCTAATTCTTTCCAGGCGAATTCAAACTACACTTGTATCAGGAAATCATCAGGCAGTGCCAAATTCTGAGCATACCCAATATTCGTATCACCAATGTTTGAGTCTGCAGCTTGTCTGAATCTTTATTTTCTCAATCCTCACTATGTTTTCTGTGTTATTTCCCTTCATCACTCTTCACGGCTTCATTTTACTTAAGTTATATTTAGCACATGTATTTCAAAAATGCCACACAAAACAGCAGAATACGACCCAATGAGTACTCCACTATGTTTTCATCAATACTGATAGTGAAAAAAAAAGAGCAAAATAATTCAGATGATGGGGGAAGTTATCGAAGTTTTGAGGTGGAAATCAAATCTGAATCAAACTGTTATACCGTCAAAAGTTAATCACAGCCAGAGATAAGTTTTGCTACACTACTCATTTGCATATTTCATTTTCATAGACAGAAATAATGCTGCCCTGAGGCAGCGATGTTCTGAAAGGCTGTGAATGGCTATGGAACCTTACATTTTATTTTCATATTTGTAACAAAGCAGATATAAAGTGAAGATAATGCGACATTCTCTAGGTTTACAGACCCAAACCTACCTTCAGCCACATGGGCTTCTCTGGGTGGGGCTCTTCTAGATGGGGAGCCTGAAATGACAATACCACAAATCTCCTGACAAACTCTTTGTTGGGTACCTATCATCATCATCATCATCACTATTGTCACCATCCCTCATATTCATATATCTTCATACACTCAGCACACACACATGCATGCACACACACACACATGCATGCGCGCACACACACACACACACATTATGAATCACTTTCAGTGGAAGGATGTTAAACTGAAGAACAACAACACACACACACAAAACCACCCACACATCAACACATACACACACACACACATTATGAATCACTTTCAGTGGAAGGATGTTGAACTGAAGAACAACAACACACACACACACACACACACAAAACCACCCACACATCAACACATACACACACACACACATTATGAATCACTTTCAGTGGAAGGATGTTGAACTGAAGAACAACAACACACACACACACACACACACAAAACCACCCACACATCAACACATACACACACACACACATTATGAATCACTTTCAGTGGAAGGATGTTGAACTGAAGAACAACAACACACACACAAAACCACCCACCAACGCATCCATACATCAACACATACACACACACACACACACACGCGTGCGCACACACACACATACACTCACACACACACATACACTCACACACACACACACACACACCCATCCCCAAATCCCCACCCACCCACACCCACACCCACACCCACACATGGTATAGTGGCTTAGAAGTAATCTTGTAAGAAACAGACCTGGGTTTGCTTCCCGACAGCAGCGCAAAAATGTCTGCGTACCCTCCACCACACCTGAGGGTCTGAACGCCAAGTCTTTCGAGAGACACAACAAACATGTCTGCGTACCCTCCACCACACCTGAGGGTCTGAACGCCAAGTCTTTCGAGAGACACAACAAACATGTCTGCGTACCCTCCACCACACCTGAGGGTCTGAACGCCAAGTCTTTCGAGAGACACAACAAACATGTCTGCGTACCCTCCACCACACCTGAGGGTCTGAACACCAAGTCTTTCGAGAGACACAACAAACATGTCTGCGTACCCTCCACCACACCTGAGGGTCTGAACGCCAAGTCTTTCGAGAGACACAACAAACATGTCTGCGCACCCTTCACCACACCTGAGGGTCTGAACGCCAAGTCTTTCGAGAGACACAACAAACATGTCTGCGTACCCTTCACCACACCTGAGGGTCTGAACGCCAAGTCTTTCGAGAGACACAACAAACATGTCTGCGTACCCTTCACCACACCTGAGGGTCTGAACGCCAAGTCTTTCGAGAGACACAACAAAAACGGAGGTCACATGTACTTACACGTTAAAGAACCCACCGGCAACAAAGGAGTTGTCAACCGGTCAAAAGTTACCTTTTCCCTTAAGTCACACAGAAAAAAGAAAATCTGCACGCAAAAAAGAACCCCCCACAAAAACCTGTGGCGCCGCACACGCTCTCCAGGTGGGAGCGGCCTGAATTTCACTGAGACACGTCTCCATGACTAGAAATGTCATATTATACCATACCATATCAACACACGCTTCCATTCACCCCCCAAAAAAAAAGAAAGATCCCCAATCCTTGGGTCTGTAAATCCCTGTCACATGGCGTTCCCGCATATGTGTGCGTGTGCATGTGCGTGTGTGTGTGTGTGTTTCTGCAAGTTGTGTACCTTTTTTAAGATATGCGTTTTTGTTCCTTTGTATATATGTACTTTTCTATATTCTACTCATGTAAAATTTATGTACGTTCGTCATGTTCTGATTGCATAAGATAATGTATATTCTATGTTCATTTGTATTAAATATGTAAAGCGCTTAGAGCCCTAAATCAGAGAATAGGCGCTATATAAATAATCATTATTATTAATCCATCCCTTAACAACCTCTCTTAACCCATTCAACACCCCCACCCCCCGTTCAGACACAGACCAGTGTTTTGGATGAGGGCGCAGGGTTCCCCGGCGGCGGCGGCGTGTCTGACTGGGGTGTGGTGAGAGGCAGACAGTTCAAACACCGTTTCCAGCAACGCCTCCATGTTGGGGAAATCATCACCTGTCATCACCGTCATTGTCATCATCATCGTTGTTATTATTGTCATCATCATCATCATCATCGTTGTTATTGTTATCATCATCATCGTCATTATTATCAGTATCATCACTGTCATCTTCACTGGTGTTGTTGTCATCATCATTATCTTTGTTGTCATCATCATTACTATCATCACCTTCATTGTTATCGTCATTGTTGTCATCATCATCATCATCAACTCCAACATCACCATCATTCAAACCATCTCCAGTGATGCCTTCATGTTGCAGAAAATCATCATCTGTCAACATCGTCATTATAATCTGTAACATTGACGCTGTTGTCATCATCATCATCTCCATATTTTTCATCCTCCTCCTCATCATCATCATCATCATTGCTGTCTTTGCCATCATCATCATAATCATCATAATTTTTCAATAAAAATTCGTCTCCAGCAAGGCTTCCGTGTTAGGAAAATCATGGCCTGTCAATCAATCAATCAATCAAATGTATTTATTGTCTTCAATGAAGAAAATCTTTTTTCAGCGTACACTTAAATGTAAAACTGGCTGGACATTATATAATAAACTAAGACATAAAATACATGCATAAAAGCACATGTTGTTCACATAAACCAATTAAGTTTGTCACCCCCCCCCCCACCACCCCCCCCTCCCCTCCCCCCCTCCCCCCCCCCCCCCCCCCCCCCCCCCCCCACCACCCCCCCCCCCCCCCCCCCCCCGCCCCCCATCCCCCCCTAATAAGTAAACATTAATAGTGAAGAACATCATAATGATATCACAGCAAACGGTAAAATATAATAAAGTAATACTACTCAGTACACACACAAGCATTCACACACACGCGCGCACACACACACACACACATGCGCACGCACGCAGACACACAAGATACAGAAATAAATGTGTTCATAACATGTGAGAAAGGCATATAAATAAAGAAAATAATCCAATGTTTTGAAAACCAAATGAAAAGGATGGCACAAACAGAAATCTCTGAACAGACAGACAGGCAGACAGACAGACACACACACACACCAACTTGGATAAAGGTAAACAGAGCAAATAAATGACACACACAGGCCAGGTCATCATTGTCATGATCAGTAGCATATTCATCAAGGTCATCACAAGGTCATCATATTCATCAAGGTCATCTTCATGAAGCGCAGATAAACGCACACACACACTCCCTGTATTTCTGAGGCGATGTTTGATAGCCCTCCTGAACAAGTCGAAGAATATATCCATGTTTAACAAAGCACTCTCTCTTTCTCCCCATCTCTTCTCTCTCTTTCTGTCTCTTAGTCTCTCTCATTTTATCTGTATTATCAAGGCGATGTTCGATGGCCCTCCTCACCAAGTCATGAGGTGCATCCATGTTAACTCAGCTCTCTCTCTCTCTCTCTCTCTCTCTCTCTTTCGCTATTTCTCTCTTCTCTCTTACTCTTTCTCTGTGTGTGTCAACTCACCTGTATTCCTGAGGCGATGTTCGATGGCCCTGCGGACCAAGTCTTGGGGGATGTCCATGTTGAGCACAGCTCTCTGTGTGTGTCAACTCACCTGTATTCCTGAGGCGATGTTCGATGGCCCTGCGGACCAAGTCTTGGGGGATGTCCATGTTGAGCACAGCTCTCTGTGTGTGTCAACTCACCTGTATTCCTGAGGCGATGTTCGATGGCCCTGCGGACCAAGTCTTGGGGGATGTCCATGTTGAGCACAGCTCTCTGTGTGTGTCAACTCACCTGTATTCCTGAGGCGATGTTCGATGGCCCTGCGGACCAAGTCTTGGGGGATGTCCATGTTGAGCACAGCTCTCTGTGTGTGTCAACTCACCTGTATTCCTGAGGCGATGTTCGATGGCCCTGCGGACCAAGTCTTGGGGGATGTTCATGTTGAGCACAGCTCTCTGTGTGTGTCAACTCACCTGTATTCCTGAGGCGATGTTCGATGGCCCTGCTCACCAAGTCTTGGGGGATGTCCATGTTGAGCACAGCTGTTGAGCACAGCTCTCTGTGTGTGTCAACTCACCTGTATTCCTGAGGCGATGTTCGATGGCCCTGCTCACCAAGTCTTGGGGGATGTCCATGTTGAGCACAGCTCTCTGTGTGTGTCAACTCACCTGTATTCCTGAGGCGATGTTCGATGGCCCTGCTCACCAAGTCTTGGGGGATGTCCATGTTGAGCACAGCTCTCTGTGTGTGTCAACTCACCTGTATTCCTGAGGCGATGTTCGATGGCCCTGCTCACCAAGTCTTGGGGGATGTCCATGTTGAGCACAGCTCTCTGTGTGTGTCAACTCACCTGTATTCCTGAGGCGATGTTCGATGGCCCTGCTCACCAAGTCTTGGGGGATGTCCATGTTGAGCACAGCTCTCTGTGTGTGTCAACTCACCTGTATTCCTGAGGCGATGTTCGATGGCCCTGCGGACCAAGTCTTGGGGGATGTCCATGTTGAGCACAGCTCTCTGTGTGTGTCAACTCACCTGTATTCCTGACGATGGCCCTGCTCTCTTGGGGGATGTCTGTTGAGCACAGCTCTCTGTGTGTCAACTCACCTGTATTCCTGAACGATGGCCCTGCGGACCAAGTCTTGGGGGATGTCCATGTCACAGCTCTCTGTGTGTGTCAACTCACCTGTATTCCTGAGGCGATGTTCGATGGCCCTGCTCACCAAGTCTTGGGGGATGTCCATGTTGAGCACAGCTCTCTGTGTGTGTCAACTCACCTGTATTCCTGAGGCGATGTTCGATGGCCCTGCTCACCAAGTCTTGGGGGATGTCCATGTTGAGCACAGCTCTCTGTGTGTGTCAACTCACCTGTATTCCTGAGGCGATGTTCGATGGCCCTGCTCACCAAGTCTTGGGGGATGTCCATGTTGAGCACAGCTCTCTGTGTGTGTCATCACCTGTATTCCTGAGCACAGCCCTCTCTCTTGGGGGATGTGTTGAGCACAGCTCTCTGTGTGTGTCAACTCACCTGTATTCCTGAGGCGATGTTCGATGGCCCTGCTCACCAAGTCTTGGGGGATGTCCATGTTGAGCACAGCTCTCTGTGTGTGTCAACTCACCTGTATTCCTGAGGCGATGTTCGATGGCCCTGCTCACCAAGTCTTGGGGGATGTCCATGTTGAGCACAGCTCTCTGTGTGTGTCAACTCACCTGTATTCCTGAGGCGATGTTCGATGGCCCTGCTCACCAAGTCTTGGGGGATGTCCATGTTGAGCACAGCTCTCTGTGTGTGTCAACTCACCTGTATTCCTGACGCGATGTTCGATGGCCCTGCTCACCAAGTCTTGGGGGATGTCCATGTTGAGCACAGCTCTCTGTGTGTGTCAACTCACCTGTATTCCTGAGGCGATGTTCGATGGCCCTGCGGACCAAGTCTTGGGGGATGTCCATGTTGAGCACAGCTCTCTGTGTGTGTCAACTCACCTGTATTCCTGACGCGATGTTCGATGGCCCTGCTCACCAAGTCTTGGGGGATGTCCATGTTGAGCACAGCTCTCTGTGTGTGTCAACTCACCTGTATTCCTGAGGCGATGTTCGATGGCCCTGCGGACCAAGTCTTGGGGGATGTCCATGTTGAGCACAGCTCTCTGTGTGTGTCAACTCACCTGTATTCCTGAGGCGATGTTCGATGGCCCTGCGGACCAAGTCTTGGGGGATGTCCATGTTGAGCACAGCTCTCTGTGTGTGTCAACTCACCTGTATTCCTGAGGCGATGTTCGATGGCCCTGCGGACCAAGTCTTGGGGGATGTCCATGTTGAGCACAGCTCTCTGTGTGTGTCAACTCACCTGTATTCCTGACGCGATGTTCGATGGCCCTGCTCACCAAGTCTTGGGGGATGTCCATGTTGAGCACAGCTCTCTGTGTGTGTCAACTCACCTGTATTCCTGAGGCGATGTTCGATGGCCCTGCGGACCAAGTCTTGGGGGATGTCCATGTTGAGCACAGCTCTCTGTGTGTGTCAACTCACCTGTATTCCTGAGGCGATGTTCGATGGCCCTGCGGACCAAGTCTTGGGGGATGTCCATGTTGAGCACAGCTCTCTGTGTGTGTCAACTCACCTGTATTCCTGAGGCGATGTTCGATGGCCCTGCGGACCAAGTCTTGGGGGATGTCCATGTTGAGCACAGCTCTCTGTGTGTCAACTCACCTGTATTCCTGAGGCGATGTTCGATGGCCCTGCGGACCAAGTCTTGGGGGATGTCCATGTTGAGCACAGCTCTCTGTGTGTGTCAACTCACCTGTATTCCTGAGGCGATGTTCGATGGCCCTGCGGACCAAGTCTTGGGGGATGTCCATGTTGAGCACAGCTCTCTGTGTGTGTCAACTCACCTGTATTCCTGAGGCGATGTTCGATGGCCCTGCGGACCAAGTCTTGGGGGATGTCCATGTTGAGCACAGCTCTCTGTGTGTGTCAACTCACCTGTATTCCTGAGGCGATGTTCGATGGCCCTGCTCACCAAGTCTTGGGGGATGTCCATGTTGAGCACAGCTCTCTGTGTGTGTCAACTCACCTGTATTCCTGAGGCGATGTTCGATGGCCCTGCTCACCAAGTCTTGGGGGATGTCCATGTTGAGCACAGCTCTCTGTGTGTGTCAACTCACCTGTATTCCTGAGGCGATGTTCGATGGCCCTGCGGACCAAGTCTTGGGGGATGTCCATGTTGAGCACAGCTCTCTGTGTGTGTCAACTCACCTGTATTCCTGAGTATTCCTGAGGCGCGATGTTCGATGTTCGATGGCCCTGCGGACCAAGTCTTGGGGGGGATGTCCATGTTGAGCACAGCTCTCTGTGTGTGTCAACTCACCTGTATTCCTGAGGCGATGTCCATGTGTTGAGCACAGCTCTCTGTGTGTGTCAACTCACCTGTATTCCTGAGGCGATGTTCGATGGCTCTGCGGACCAAGTCTTGGGGGATGTCCATGTTGAGCACAGCTCTCTGTGTGTGTCAACTCACCTGTATTCCTGACGCGATGTTTGATGGCCCTGCTCACCAAGTCTTGGGGGATGTCCATGTTGAGCACAGCTCTCTGTGTGTGTCAACTCACCTGTATTCCTGAGGCGATGTTCGATGGCCCTGCGGACCAAGTCTTGGGGGATGTCCATGTTGAGCACAGCTCTCTGTGTGTGTCAACTCACCTGTATTCCTGAGGCGATGTTCGATGGCCCTGCGGACCAAGTCTTGGGGGATGTCCATGTTGAGCACAGCTCTCTGTGTGTGTCAACTCACCTGTATTCCTGAGGCGATGTTCGATGGCCCTGCGGACCAAGTCTTGGGGGATGTTCATGTTGAGCACAGCTCTCTGTGTGTGTCAACTCACCTGTATTCCTGAGGCGATGTTCGATGGCCCTGCTCACCAAGTCTTGGGGGATGTCCATGTTGAGCACAGCTCTCTGTGTGTGTCAACTCACCTGTATTCCTGACGCGATGTTCGATGGCCCTGCGGACCAAGTCTTGGGGGATGTCCATGTTGAGCACAGCTCTCTGTGTGTGTCAACTCACCCGTATTCCTGAGGCGATGTTCGATGGCCCTGCGGACCAAGTCTTGGGGGATGTCCATGTTGAGCACAGCTCTCTGTGTGTGTCAACTCACCTGTATTCCTGAGGCGATGTTCGATGGCCCTGCGGACCAAGTCTTGGGGGATGTCCATGTTGAGCACAGCTCTCTGTGTGTGTCAACTCACCTGTATTCCTGAGGCGATGTTCGATGGCCCTGCTCACCAAGTCTTGGGGGATGTCCATGTTGAGCACAGCTCTCTGTGTGTGTCAACTCACCTGTATTCCTGAGGCGATGTTCGATGGCCCTGCTCACCAAGTCTTGGGGGATGTCCATGTTGAGCACAGCTCTCTGTGTGTGTCAACTCACCTGTATTCCTGAGGCGATGTTCGATGGCCCTCCTCACCAAGTCTTGGGGGATGTCCATGTTGAGCACAGCTCTCTGTGTGTGTCAACTCACCTGTATTCCTGAGGCGATGTTCGATGGCCCTCCTCACCAAGTCTTGGGGGATGTCCATGTTGAGCACAGCTCGCACCACAGCGGTGTCCATGCGGGCCATCACCTCCCGGGCTTCCACCACCGGCTGACCCCCCCTCTCACCCCTCCCCTCCCTCCCTGCACTGCCACTGCGACTTCTGCGCCTCTCCACTCTCTCCCCTCCTTCCACCGATGGGTCAATGCCCCTTTCTGAATCAAACAGAAAAAAATAGTGAATTATTTTTCTTCTTCTTCTTCAATCGCTCAATGTTCTTGTCATTATGAGCGCAGATGCATCATGCTGCCATTAAACGCCTAAGAAATAGTTAGGACCAACATGTTCGTCTTCGGCTGGAGAAAATCTTTGAAAGGATTTCTAGAACAAAGGCAGGAGAATGGACCAGTGAGGCAGAAAGATAGCAGATGACAGTAAGCAAAGGGAAAAGGCTGAGTCAGAGAGAGTGACAGATTAGAGGAAGTTACAAGCACAGGACTTCCAGAAGGTGGGGGAACTATTTGCACACAAAAAACCGTTATCCCCACGGATAATGAAACAGGGAGTGAAACATGCAGGCAGACCATGAATTTCACTGCATAATAGTGTTCACCACAGCCACAGGCAAAACATGCAGGCAGACCATGAATGTCACTGTATAATGGTGTTCACCACAGCCACAGGCAAAACATGCAGGCAGACCATGAATGTCACTGTATAATGGTGTACACCACAGCCACAGGCAAAACATGCAGGCAGACCATGAATTTCACTGCATAATAGTGTTCACCACAGCCACAGGCAAAACATGCAGGCAGACCATGAATGTCACTGTATAATGGTGTTCACCACAGCCACAGGCAAAACATGCAGGCAGACCATGAATTTCACTGTATAATGGTGTTCACCACAGCCACAGGCAAAACATGCAGGCAGACCATGAATGTCACTGCATAATAGTGTTCACCACAGCCACAGGCAAAACATGCAGGCAGACCATGAATTTCACTGTATAATGGTGTTCACCACAGCCACAGGCAAAACATGCAGGCAGACCTTGAATTTCACTGTATAATGGTGTTCACCACAGCCACAGGCAAAACATGCAGGCAGACCATGAATGTCACTGTATAATAGTGTTCACCACAGCCACAGGCAAAACATACAGGCAGTGGTGTAGTTTAGCTTACGGTTCAAATGACCTATTGACTAACCAACGAAAAACGTGGAGATAAACCAATTGAGCACTGTTGTGAAAGTGTTTGTTTTCTATGGCTAAAAGGCAGGCCAACTTGTAAAGTACTTTGTCTCTTTCCTTGCGTTGACGAGTCATTTTAGATTTTCCCTTTATGGATGAAAACAGAACAACAATGCCCATACAAATATCCATATACACACATTCACACTGGTTTTTAAAAAATCAGTTAATTCAGCCTAGCGAAATCGAAGGGACTATGGAAGTCAAAACCTAAACACAGTGGAACCTCCCTATTAAGACCTTCCCTATCAAGACTCCCTCGAAGATGTGACCCAACAGATATCATCACTTTTTGTCCGACCTTCCTATCCGGAGTAGTGAGTGAATACCTCCCTATTAACCCTCTTGCGTTCGCATTTGTTACAGACAAAACTACTTCTAGTGTTCACATTCTTTCACTCATTTTGGGGGCAATCTGTCTTTTGAAGCACACAGAGCGCAATACAGTTACTATCACAAGTGAGAAGCTCCTTCATAGTGTGTGTACAACAAGCCAGAACTTAGTGCGTGATGGAAATGCCATCAGAGGGGGTCTCAGAATCAGGGCTCCCAGGGACCCCCATTTGGCGGTCTATGAAGTACTCAAATTATACAGGACCCTGTAAAAGAATGTGCAGGGGGTCACAGGGATGCACTATAAAAATTATTTTTAGCATTCACAATGCCACTAGAACCCTCTATATTGTAAGTGAAGGAGTCCCTGGGACCCTTTGTTTTGCGGGACGAAAGGGAGCCCTGAGAGTGGGGGCAAGCTACAGGCGGCTTGAATACACAGAGGCTACTTTGGCTGGGCAATTTGGGGCGGAATAAATGCAAGAGGGTTAAGGTCCCTCCCTTATAGGACCTCATTTGGGCAGATGTTTCAAGGTGATACTCGTTCTCATGTCACTGTCACATTCAAAGCTACCGAGGAGCAAACACTCAACCCACGTTCATTCAGATCACAGCAACAGCAACAACAACAACAACAAGAGAACACAAGTCAGCATTGTAAATGTTGATGCACATAACTATGTGTGTCTCAGATGCTCAAACGCTCTGCGTTTCAGACCGGCGTGCCACTAAACACAGCAAATGTTCACCTGAAGCAACCCCCACGCCTCCCCCCCCCAAAAAAGAAGAAGGTTTAAATACAAGAATTATAAAGAAATACTCCCTGAAAATATCCAGACGACTTCTTAAAAAAAAAAAATTCTAGAGACATGCTTCACACACAGGTTCTGACTCCTTGATTTAAAACTAAAGACAGAGGTAACGCATCAGGGAACCTCAAAGGGAGACGATCGGTGACCCACCTTCGTAGGTGGCGGTCTGCTGCACGCGGCCGCTCTCCTGTGCCAGCACCTGCTCCACAAAGTGGTCTCCCTTCACCTGGCGCACGTACTTGCAGCGAGGAAACCACCGCGCATGCTCGTGCCACGGGTCATCCTCACGCTCCCAGTTCCTCAGGCCTCCGTCGCAGAAAAAACATTTGACGCTGTCGTTGAACCCTGCAGCAATACGGCAAGACATATCAAGGTACTTCCAGTTCCAAAGTCACAGAAAAAACACTTGACGCTGTCGTTGAACCCTGCAAAAATACGGCAAGACATATCAAGGTTCTCCCAGTTCCTCAGGCCTCCATCGCAGAAAAAACACTCGACGCTGTCGTTGAACCCTGCAACAATACGGAGCAACCCAAATTTCACTGAGACGCCTCTGTGACTATAAAGTACCAAATACCCCCCCCCCCCCACACATGAGCACACACGCAAGCACTAACCTGCGCAAGAAGAATCCTGCCTTAGCCAGTTGCTGCGGGGTCTGGCTCTTCCCCGTGGGCCAGGAGCTGTAGGAGCCCATCCTCACCACCTCCCTCCCCCCTCCCCTCCCTCCCCCCCCCCCCCCCCCCACCCACACACACACACAAGCACTAACCTGCGTAGAAGAATCCTGCCTTAGATAGTTGCTGCGGGGTCTGGCTCTTTCCTAGTAAGCCAAGAGCTGTAGGAGCCCATCCTCACCACCTCCCTCTCCCCCCCCCCCCCCCCCCACCCCCCCCCCCCCCCCCCCCCCCCCCCACAAGCACTAACCTGCGTAGAAGAATCCTGCCTTAGCCAGTTGCTGCAGGGTCTGGCTCTTCCCCGTGGGCCAGGAGCTATAGGAGCCGATCCTCACCACGTCCCTCTCCCCCCTCCCCTCCCTCACCCCCCCCCCCCCCACACACACACACAAGCACTAACACAAGCACTAACCTGCGTAGAAGAATCCCCCTCCCCTCCCCCCCCCCCCCCACAAGCACTAACCTGCGTAGAAGAATCCTGCCTTAGCCAGTTGCTGCAGGGTCTGGCTCTTCCCCGTGGGCCAGGAGCTGTAGGAGCCGATCCTCACCATGTCCCTCTCCCCCTCCCCTCCCTCACCCCACACACACACACACAAAGCACTAACCTGCGTAGAAGAATCCTGCCTTAGAAAGTTGCTGCGGGGTCTGGCTCTTTCCTAGTAAGCCAAGAGCTGTAGGAGCCCATCCTCACCACCTCCCTCTCCCCCTCCCCCCCTCCCCCCCCCCCCTCCCACACACACACAAGCACTAACCTGCGTAGAAGAATCCTGCCTTAGCCAGTTGCTGCGGGGTCTGGCTCTTTCCTAGTAAGCCAAGAGCTGTAGGAGCCCATCCTCACCACCTCCCTCTCCCCCTCCTCCCCCCCCCCCACACACACACAAGTACTAACCTGCGTAGAAGAATCCTGCCTTAGAAAGTTGCTGTGGGGTCTGGCTCTTCCCCGTGGGCCAGGAGCTGTAGGAGCCGATCCTGACGGCCTCCACGGCCATGTGGGGGTGCTTGGGCCGGTCAGTCACGATGCCCAGCAGTTCACGCCGACACAACGGGGGCGTGGCATCAGACAACGGCCCCGCCCCTTCATCCACAGGAAAAATTAACGATGTAGAAGTTTTAACTAAAGAAGCCAGCATGTTAAAAAAAAGCCTAAAAAGCTTGTTTAGGTTGTGGAGTATTTGTGTGTGTGTGTGTGTGTGTGTGTTTGTTTATGTGTTGATGAATGTTAATGTGTGAGCACGCTTTGATTTGATTGCCATCAAGATTGTGTGTTTTTATGTGTTTACGAATGTAAATTAATGTGTGTGTGCTATTAAGATTTTAGCACTGTATAAATACTCTGAGCATAGATTTCTTTTCCCTCATTAAAAAAAATTCAATTATTTGTTCATTCGTTCTCTATCTCTCTGCCTCTCCCCCTCCCTTTCTTCCCCCAACTCCTTCTTCCTTCTCCCTCCCTTACTAGCTCTCTCCCCCTTCTCCCCGCCCCCCTCCAGCATATTGCCCCTCTGTTCACCTGCAATGGGTGGCGGCGTGTTTCGACCCCGCTCAAACGCCAAACCAGAACCCCCCACGACAATCCCCCCTGCCGCCACCGCAGCCAAGGGCAGACCGGCACCACCACCTCCTTCTCCGCTGATTGACGAGGCCTGGCTGGAGCCGAGGATCATGGGACAGGTGGGGAAGTGTCGGGCGTGCTCCTCGGCAGGGCTGTCTCCGGCCTGCCAGTTGCGCAGGGATCCCTCGCAGTGCACGCACTGCACGCGGTCCTGGGGCCCCGTGTACACGAAGCCCGCTTCCGCCAGGTGGAGGGGGTGCACCTGATAGACCACCCAGCAAATTAACGGCCAGGCTATCCCCCAAAGACCGGAGTGTGGCTGCCCACGTGGCGGGGTAATCAAAAACGCTCACACCCGTAATGTTCTCATCCGTGGCTCATGCACTTGTACCACAGTGTCCCAGCGCTTCCGCTGTTGGGATGATCCCTGGAGTCCTTTAGCCAGGGTAAGCCAACACACAACAATAGCCAGGGTTACCATATTTCGCTTCTTCTTCTTCTTCTGTGTTCCCAGGGAAATGAGGTAGGCATGCATGGGTGAAAGTAAAACGTTCTCTCGATCCTGAAATGACACGTTTCAACGCTCTGTCAACCTGCCCATTCCTGAAGTGGTGACCGCATTCAAAATAATTTGCTATGTGTGTGTGTGTGTCTGTATACAGGATGGGTAGGGGTGGTGTTAGAATGTTGCATATTTGTCACCTTTCTTTTAGTCTGCCATCAATGTTGGCAAAAATGTTAGATTGTATAAGAGTGTGGATCCGGATGACAAGATGGCCAATCCTGAAGACTTTCAATCAGCTGTTCCAATCCTGATTTTTTAAACTTTTTATTAACTCTCTTGCATTTGCAAAAATATCTTCCAGTGTTCAGACTCTTTCAGTTTGACACATTTTGGGGAAAATCTGTCTTTCGAAGCACACAGAGCGCCATACACTGATACAGTTAGCATCACTTCATTGCAAGTGAGAAGCTTCTTCATGGTGTGTGTATAATAAGCCAGAACTTAGTGCATGATGAAAAAGTCTCCGGGGTGTGTGTGTGTGTGTGTGTGTGTGTGTGTCTCAGAGATGGGGTAAGGGGTAAGCTACGGGCGATTCATGCCGGCTTGAATACACAGAGGCAACTTCCGTCTGGCTGGTTTGGGCCTGAATAAATGCAAGAGGGTTTAACAGTGCGTCAGAATCCCAGTGAGTCTGATGTCAGTTTTGACCATCATAGACGTACATATGAGCGTCAAAATAACACCAATGATGCACCTTATTATTAGGCGCACCCCTCAAACTTTACACAAAATTCTGATTTGGTCATTACGCTTTCATACAACAATTCTAATGACAATATTTTTCTGACTATAGTATAAGGCATATGTCGCACCCCCCAAATTTGACACAGAATTCAGATTTTGTTATTATATTTTCTTACTATATTATTGGTCATATTATAAGGGGTCTCTGTTTGGGAAAAAAGTTCTTAACAGACTATAAATGTGATAGTTATAGTGCATAAAATAAAAAGAGTAAACATTTTCTGCTAGAAATACCAATATCTAAAGAATCTGACCTGTGCAGCGATGGGCCAACGCTCAAAGGTTTTCAGTCGCTCGGTGACAGACGCTTTGCACAGCTCCAGGTCAACACTGGGGGCGCTGGTAGGCAGAGTTCTGTCCCCTGGACTCTCCGTCTCCTCGGCATCATCGGCCATGTTGCCCGCTCCGACAGCGCCGAACCCCGCAGGGGGCACAACTGGACCTGCGCCCACACAACTGACACATTCTTCTTCTTCGATCGCTCAGACAGTTTGCTGTCAATTATGAGCGCAGAAGAGTCATGCTGCCGTTATGCGCCTAACTAAGAAATAGCTTCGCCCAGCATGTCCAACTTCGGCTGAAGGAAATCTTTTTGAAATAATTTTTTGAAAGAAAAGGCAGGAGAATGGATCGGTAAGGCAGAAGGATAGTAGATGACAGTAAGCAAAGGGAAAAGGCAGAGTCAAAGAGAGTGACAGATTACAGGAAGTACAAGCACAAAACTTCCAGAAGGAAAGGAACTATTTAAATAAAAGCCCCCCGGTATCCCCACAGGGGGAACAGACAAGTGATTTTTAATATTGTTCTCAGCGTCGTTTCTGTGTTATTGTTTTTTAAAATTTGACAATCTAGATACTCAGATACCGGGTATATCCAAATCAAATTATAATCTGTCACTCTTTGACTCTGCCTTTTCCCTTTGCTTACTGTCTACTATCCTTCTACCTTACTGGTCCATTCTTCTGCCTTTGTTCTAGAAATTTCTTACAAAGATTTTCTTCAGCTAGCCGAAGAAAATGAACCCACATACTTTATAATTACTAGCGCAACGCCTAGTACCGGTAACGCCTAGTACCAGTAACGCCAAGTACCGGTAATGCTGAGTACCGGTTTGGCCGGGTCCGCGAAATATATATTACAGTGGTCGCCGCTTTATAAAGCCATTTTGGGACAGACGAAAAATGGCTTTAATAAGCGGCGGATTTAATAACCGGCGGTCCAGGATTACGTCATTTTCGAACATTTTTTTTTTTTTTGCTTCTCTTTTGTTTACGTCAGTCACACTTTCACACTTTCTTTCGTCATTTACACTTGCTTGAATCTAAACACAACTTCACAAGGCCTCTTAAACGATGTTGAACTTTTGTTTTGGTTTTGATTGACTGACATTCTTTTCTAAACTCAGTTACTTCGTGATACACGTGAGCGTGCACATAAATATGTCTTGAGTGACACAAGTGACATATTTTCACGCCAAAAAAAAAGAAAAGAAAAGAAAAAAGAACAAAATCATGTGAGTTTTAGTCACAAACTATGTGATTTCTCTGAGAAAAGTGGCTTTAATAAGCGGCGGGGTGGTTTTATTAAGCGGCTTTTTTTAATACATAACATATAGTGAAAAATCCGGACCATAAGAAATAGGCTTTAATAAGCGGCTGGCTCTATTAACCGTGGTTTTATAAAGCGGCAACCACTGTATTACTTTTGTCTCTTTCCCTCCTTCCATCTAATTCTCTGCACTAGGCTGAGTGCAGAGAAGACACCATTCTTTTATTGGAAATGTCTTCCTGTTGGGATTGATCCACAAGATAGTGTTTGTTAGCAGATATACATACTGACGAGAATTCCATAATTCGAAAGAGATCTCTCTATGTACCATGCTCATACACTGTCTGTCCCCCATTGGGACAAAAAGTAAACCAGCACAATCTTTTACTTTTATTTTATTCTTTTCACAAAAAGTATACACAGTTAGTGGTGTTTGTGGTTTCTTTGATCAAATATTACCTCCACCATTATGGTGAGAACCACTGGCATCCTTTATGGATCCACCACTATTAACAGTGGCATATTAAGCTATAAAGCCACATTTGTACAGTGCATGGAGGGTTGGTAGTGTTTTGTGGCATAATGTGTTCATAGTACCCATTACTAGTAATTTTTCAAGCTGTGGTTGTAGTGCAGTAGCAGTAGCAATGGTAGCAATTACCACCGCATATTGTAATAGTACCATGGGCCAATGTATTCGCCCAGTACATCACACTTCACTCCTACAAAATGCAACTTTTTATATCTAGACATTCACTGCCAAGCACCCTGCCATGTGTTTGTCTACTTTCAGAGCTGATGTCAGTGATTTTTCCGTTGAAGCAACGCATGCGTGCTCTAAAAAATAGTAACTCCCCTCTTGCCGGTTGAGACGCAACGGACAACCAAGAACGTCAAAAATACATGGCGCTAGAAGAGTTCAAGTCACTTAAACAGAGTCAATAATAAATAGCATCGTATCACTATCAGAGTTACTGTTTATAATGTTACAGTAAGCAGAGAAGCGAACTCACCCACAGCAGCAGGTTCGCTAGAAACATTAGAGGAGGCCGAAGCCTCAGACTCCAAGCCTCCTCCTGCACCCCCACCAGCAGCGAACATCTCCCCTCGACTGACGCCGCCAATCTCGCTGAACGAGCGGCAGATGTCGTAGTACACCTGCGTGGGATTCTCGTCCAGCTCTGCACACCTCCTCCTCAGCATCTCCTGGACAATAATATTATAATATATATAATCAACAACAATAACAAATAACGCCAAAGCCAAAGTCAGAAATACTTTACTGTCTCGCTTTGAGAAATTGATTACAATGCGGCCTTAAAATACAAGCACAGTATAGACAGCAACACACACTTTCTTCCCCAGTTAATTTCAAACAAGAGGCAAAGCCTTCAAGGCTCACTCAAACAGGCACATGTGGGACAAACAACAATAAGTTCCATCCGTGAAAAACTTGATTCTACTGATGTCCCCCCATTGGAATGGGGCCCAGTTTTGGCTCAAGCCATTTTGGGTAAAGTAAGTCAGGTGCAGATCTCCCTTATAAATTTTCTGACTTTTTCCAAACGAAAATTTGAGCCTGGGGGGGCGCTAGTCCCAAATCATGTGAACTGGACCCATCCCATCATCCCTGTTTTGTGAATGTATTGATGTACTAAAGTACAAGATTGCCGGTTTCCAATCTCTCCTTTCTTTCAATAAACTACTTTTAAAATGCCACAGCACAGAGACAGCCCTTCTTAAAATTGTACAAATGAAATTATCGTTAATGGATACACTTGACTAAAAAAGATACTCTGAGCCGTCCCCCCTTTTGTGTGGTGTCCCACAGGGTTCTGTTCTGGGACCCATTCTTTTTGTGCTCTATGCTGCTCCTATGTTATCAGTCAACATGCCTTGTATCATGAGAGTTTTGCGGACGAAAGTGCATACTTGACCTTAAAATCTGGATGACCCACAACAAGCTGCAACCCGTGCCGAAAGAAAATGCTCAATCGGCTCTGTCACCCGTCCGCAGTCTTGGTGTCAACCATTGTCTATGAGAGACATTTTGAGCTTCGTAAGATCAGTTCTGTTCGTCACTACCAATGAGCTATCGAGGCTTTCACTGTCTCTGCACTGGTTGCCAATCTCCAGCAGGATCAACTACAAGCTTTCTGCTCTTACCTTTGCTGTCATTTCTGGCTCTGCTCCTATTACCTTTCTTTCAACTCATGTTCTTCTTCTGATTCTCGTATTCTACAGCCTCCCTTGAAAACTTATGGCGAGAGATCCTTTTCTACTCTCTAACCCACTAATCTAAAATGTTATGTGTTTGCTATGCTTACACTACAGTGTTGTTTTAAGTATTTAACCTTTAGCACCCTGCATTTTTTCTGATGTTCCGTACTCTGCCACTGCATTCTTTTTGAGGCGGTGAAAAACGCTTACACCCACTTGATTCAAAATGCTCTAATTTTCTCTGTGTTGTGTGCAGACTTGATTATTGGAATACTATTAAAGAGATGATTGAGGAAAGTTTTGATATGATGTATTTTGTTGTCCGTGTATGTTTTGTTATTAAAAAAAAAAAAGAATGAAATCAACAAAGCGAAAGTGTTGACTTACTGTTTTGGCACGGTCGGAATGAGTGCTGTCTGCTTCAAAGTTCGCCCACTGACTAATTAACTCATGTCTAAGATCCCTTTAACAAAATAACTCATGGAAATATCATTAAGAATATTATGAAAGGCAAAATTTTCTTTGAATTCAACCTAGTAGTCAAAATCGGTACCGAATCACAATCGCGGTTCGATTCGATATCGGATCGTCTTCATCGAGTCACACCGACATCGGCTACCCCCCCTTCTACTGCATTATGATCTTCTATCACCCTTTCACTGTCGATATCCGACCTAACAAAGCCTAAGAATTCATTATTTAAACAGACATCGATGCTAATTTCCAGTAGGAAGCTTTGCCAACACGAAAATCCGCCATTTACTTTCTGACCAATCAACACTTTGAAAAATTCAATACAACAACTAAAAAAGCAAATGGCGGCTTGCCGGAAGAGAAGCAAGCAGCTGAGCCTCGTTCTGAAGCTAAAGTGAGGTAGTTTCTATTATTAGCAACAGAAATAAGGTCAGCGAAGCATTGGTTTGGGGGTATCCCTCTCTGGGCGACACAGTGCGCCTGCAGTTACAGGGGAGATAATCTGCTCGGCGACACAGTGCGCCTGCAGTGTGCTAAAGGTTAATGATCAAAATCATTAATGTTTGAAAGCTTGTAATTGTATAGACATCTATATCATATATGTGTGCAAAGTTTGAACAATGTACGCCTTCTATTTTCTGAGAAAATGCCAACGTTAAAGTTTGGAGATTAGACAACGGACGCAACACACGAGTGAGCCAAAAGTTAGAAAAGGGAGCTGTCAAGTCATGCTTGACAAAGAGTCCAGACATATACTGATATACTCATATAGCGTATGATTTTCTTTTATCTATTTCCTTCTCTTAAGGCCCTTTCTTTCGACATATGTGGCTGGACCTCCCCAGTTCCATGGCAAAATAATCAGTGTATTGATTGTGGCCATGTACGTCCAAGAATAAGACAAACACACACACACACACACACACACACACACACACACACGTGTACACAACCACCCACACCTACATACACACCTTAACAGAAGCCACCGTCGCAGCATCTGTCGGCGGCGCGATAGCAGCGTTGGTCACATCCTCACCACGGCTGTGCTGACAATCGGGCGCCGTCTGGCGGTGAAGTTTCACAGGGTCGATGCCCTGCGAGCGCCAGTTGGAGAGAACGGTGGAGCAGGAGAAGCACTGGATGGCATCATGGGGGCCGGTGTAGTAGAGTCCTGCGCGGGCCATCAGCACGGGGTGGCACCCCTCCAGGGGCGTCATGGTGTTGTAGGAGGCAAGGCGCACATACTCCTCATTGTACATGCGCCGCCCGATCACGGTGGGAGGCATCGCGGCTGCCAACGACGATTCTTCTTCTGATGGGTCTTCCGAACTGTCGGCAGTGCCGGTCATCGCCACCTCCGTCATATTGTCATTGTGGGTTGTGTGTCTGTCTGTGTGAGTGCGTAGCACAGCGGGCTGAGGCTAAATTATGGAATTTAAAGAATTGTTTGATTTAAATTATTAGAATTTCACTTATCTTGAACAATCCTAAAAACTTCGCACTAATTTTTGGTCAACGGTAGTGTTAGAAAGACACAATATCGATGGTGCGAACAGGCGTGAACTGATGATCGGATGGCGAATGAATCACTCTAGTCTGACTCTGAATATCAAAAATCGGTAATCACCAACGATGTCACAATTTGTGGTGTGTTTACTTTAGTTTATGTTCAGAGTTCTGCAACAAAAATCACTTTCTAAACACCCGTCCCTCTTTTTCCTTACAGCTAAGCAGTCAGCAATTACCACTCACATTCAAAAGTAAACTTCAAAAGATGAAGATAAATTGGTTAATGAGAAATTGCAAAACTAATAACGCAAGAATTACCAGACCTAGTCGATGTCTAGAACAGTTTTCCGGTTAGTTTTCCTCCCAGCTAAAGGGAATGCAGCCTGCTTCACAAACAATTTCATGAAGAGTTGTCTCGCCTAAGTATACCCCCTGCTTGATGAATCAGCTTCTTCAAGTTCAAGCAAAGTTCTCTTCGTTTTGTAAGCCTAACTAGCTCAAACTGAAAATGTCCTAGAATGTCAGGGCAAACTCTTTTTTTACTACTTTTAATGGGGCCAGACAAAAAATTGTCTGCAGCGGTTTAAAAATTATATTCTAACCACTCGTTTTCAAAGTTTGAATAACGTTCCGGTATTAAAATAGATAGTCGCGTGTGCGCGCATGCACAGACACTCGCACACATTTTTTGGGGTCTAATATCAGTTTTGGTGAAAAGACGTTTGTTAGACCCCCCCCCCCCCTCCCCCCCCCACGTCACGTGTCACATTCCATCTTATGTTTAGTAGGAAGATTTCTACTAAGAGGGAAAACACGTGAAAACAGTTATTTTGACACGTGACGTGGTGGGTCTTTGAAGACCCAGTGACGCACCACGATTAAGTCCCTTGGGTTTTTTTCTGGGTTGCTGTGACCCACATGCAAATTTCCCCATATTCAAATTGAGGCTGCTCTTTAAACTGATGTGTCGGTTTGAATTTGGGGCCATTTATATGGGAGTCAGACTTGGTCAAAACAAGATTTATTTCCAGTTATAAGAGGGAAAACACGTGAAACCCGTGATTTTGACAAACTCGGAAACTGAAAAACAAGGGAGTTAATCTTGCTGTGTCCGTGGGTCCCTTTCAACGCGAACATTTTGTCCTCTCGCGGATACTATAACCTACAATAAGCCTAGGCTTATATGTGTCTCTCTCTCTCCCTCCCGCCCCCACTCTCTCTTTCTCTCTGCCTCTCCGTCTTACTCCTGTCAAAGTTCGCCCTGCCCACTTGTCTCCGCCTTTTTGTCTGTCTAACCCTGACCCGACACCCCCCCCCCCCCCCCCTTACCCTGACACCTCCTCCTCCTCCCTCCCTCCCTCTCTCTCTCTCTCTCTCTCTCTCTCTCTCTCTCTCTCTCTCTCTCTCTCTCTCTCTCTCTCTCTCTCTCTCTCTCTCTCTCTCTCTCTCTCTCTCATATGTTAATAAATAATGTTGCTATTATTCTATCTCATTGTTATGAAACATGGTGTGTTAATTTTTAATTTATTTTTTTATATGGTTTTATCAATGTTTGTAAAGCGCTGAGAGCTTGCTTTTAGCATGATTTGTATCTCGCTATATAAGTGAAATTATTATTATTATTATTATTATTATTATTATTATTATTATATATTTCTTGATCAGCTTGTCACAACCTATTCAGATCCTGAATCTTGAACCGCCAGTGCAACCCTCCGCCAAGGAAGACTCACAAAGCCGAAATGTCCTTCTTTGTGCTGTAATATTTCATGTCCGAGCTGTATTTCATGTCCGAGCTGTATTTCTTGACCTAGTCGTATAGAATGGCTTCAAATTGTGTGTGGTCAAATAACATGGCGAGCAATGAAATAAATACTTGCAGTAATTACCAGACGTTAAACCAAAGAACAACAACAACAACAACAACACACACACACACACACACACACACACACACACGCGCGCGCGCGCACACGCACACACACACACACACACACACACACACACACACACACACACACACACACACACACACACACACACACACACACACACGCACACGCGCGCACGCACGCACACACACACACACACACACACACACACACACACACACACAACAACAACAACAACATACGGTATTTATACGGCGCTGAAACTTGATCGCACACACACGTTAGCATTCATAACGCATTCAAACAAAAATGCAATGCAAAGCGAGCACACACGTTTGACATAAATGGTATACAGCAGAAACAGACCTAAAGGCAAGAGAGAGAGAAGAGAAAGAGAGTGGAGCCTCAATCACGGGGGAACAGGTGGGTTTTGAGGTTAGATTTGAAGGCTGAGAGGGTCGGTCGCTGACGGAGGGAAAGAGGAAGTTTGTTCCAAGATGTCGGTCCTGAGACAGCAAAAGCCGAGCGCCGACCAACAGTTGAAAGCTTATACCTAGGGATCTGGAGAGAAAGCGGGTCAGAAACTGAACGTAAAGTGCGAGCTGGCGTATAGATGGAAATATTGTCGCAGAGGTAAGATGGAGCAGCTTTATGGATAGATTTATAGCAAAGGGTGTTCAATTTACACTTTTATACTTATACTTATAATTTACACACACACACACACACACACACACACACACACACACACACACACACACACACACTCAATTTATCGGTTCTTTCCGTGTTTTTGTGGGGGGGGGGGGGGGGGAGGGGGGGGGGGGGGTTTCAGTCTTGCCTGCTAATCTCAGATTAATCACTTAATTAAACTCTATCGTTTTCGATATTTAACATTAGTTTTCATCCATTTAAACAATTTAAAATATGCATTTGCAGATAGTAGAATGCAAAAGTAAGACTGGGAAGAGAAAAAAAGCGAAGAAAAAAAACAGAAAGAACCAAGAAAGTGAGGGGTGTTAATCTGCCTCTTTGCCGGGATCAGGTCAGGGTCGCGAGGAGGGGAATGGGGAGGAGGAGGGGGGGGGGTAGGTCGGGAGGGGCCGGGGTGGTGGTGGTGTTGGGGGAGTGGGAGAAAAGGTATGAACTTAGACCGCTAGGTTAGAGAATGAATGGATGAAAATTAGGACTAAACACAATCTAATCAAATTCAAAGTAATAAAGACCCACCAGATCACGTGTCAAAATCACGGGTTTCACGGGTTTTCCCTCTTATAGCTTGTAAGAAATCTTGTTTTGACCAGGTTTGACTCCCATACAAATTCCCCCAAATTAAATAAAAGAAACATCATTTTAAAGAGCACCCTCAATTTGAAGTTGGGGGAATTTGTATGTGGGTCACAGCTACCCAGAAAACCCCCCAAGGGAATTAATCGTGGTGGGTCAGTAAGGGGAAAAAAATGTTATAGTAAAATACGTCATGGTTACCTGGCCGAAAGGCCGAAGAGGGCGTTAAACCCTATTTCGTCGTTACCTGAACAGAGTTGGAAAAGAAAGAAGGATAGAGAGATAGAATGACAGACGAACAGAAAGGTGAAACCACGGACCTACATTATCCGTGGGTGAAACCTAGCTGAGGCCTACAGTAAATACAGTCAAGCCAGGTTCTCTTATCACACGAATGTTGTTCCTGTTTGCCGGCCATTTTGCTGGCTGGGTGACTGTGATAGGCTATATCCCGGATGTTTTTGGTTTTATAATTCCACTCCAAGTTGACTATTACGACGTTAAATTAAACATGGCCGTGTGTTTGGGAAATTAAGCTACACGTATCATTCTGAACGAGCTGACACTTTAGCCATGCCTAAACACGAGGGAAGGTGCAGTTTCCGCGAGGACACACACAATTAATATAAAGAGCCTGAACAGTCATTAACTAAAGGAACTAGAGCGCTAAGACGCTAGACCACCAGCCGCGCGGCAGCATTTTCGGGTCCAGTGACCTTGACCTTTGACCTATGACCTTCAGTTTTGAATTTGGCCGAGATATTCTTAGTACCTATCTGCATGCAAAATTTGAGCGTCCTAGGTCCCTCCGTTCAATCGTTATCGTGCCAGGTGCTCAGCAGCATTTTCGGCGCCAATGACCTTGACCTTTGACCTATGACCTTCATTTTTGTACTTGGCCTAGATATCTTTTCTACCTATCGGCATGCAAAATTTGAGCTTCCTTGGTCCCTACGTTATCGTGCCAGGTGTTCGGCAGCATTTTCGGCTCTAGTGACCTTGACCTTTGACCTATGACCTTCGTTTTTTAATTTGGCTGAGATACTCTTAGTACCTACCAGCATGCGAAATTTGAGCGCCCTAGGTCCCTCCGTTCAATTGTTATCGTGCCAGGTGCTCGGCAGCATTTTCGGCACAAGTGACCTTGATCTTTGACGTATGACCTTCATTTTTGAACTTGAACTAAATATCTTTAGTACCTATCCGCATGCAACATTTGAGCGTCCTAGGTCTCTCCGTTATCATGCCAGGCGTTCGGCAGCATTTTCGGCTCCAGTGACCTTGAACTTTGACCTTCAATTTCGAACTTGGCCTAGATATTCGTAGTACCTATCCCCATGCAAAATTCGAGCATCCTAGGTCAAATATTATCATGTTAACATAGATAGTTAACCACAGAATCCACTGAAAACATTACCAGCTTCGCTCACTACGTACGCGGCTGGTAAACATGAAGATCCGGTCGTGTGTACTAGTAGCTTACGTAACACACACACACACACACACACACACACGCACGCACGCACGCACACGCGCGCACGCACACGCACACGCACGCACGCACACACACACACACACACACATACACACACACACACACACACACACACACACACACACACACACACACACACACACACAGAGAGAGAGAGAGAGAGAGAGAGAGAGAGAGAGAGAGAGAGAGAGAGAGAGAGAGAGAGAGAGAGAGAGAGAGAGAGAGAGAGAGAGAGAGAGAGAGAGATCGAATTATCGAACTCGAAATGTTTAATGAGGATAACTGAATAAGTAAAAATACTTCTTTTCATCAAGTCCTCTAAAAGTAAAAAATTAACAAAAATACGAATAAACAAACAAGTAGATCAATCAATCAATCATCAATAATCAACTAGAACGCAAAAAAAATGATGTAAATGGTTCACACGTAAATTACAGTCAAATATAACAAAACTCCAAGAGATCATGTAACATGAAACAACACACACACACACACACACACACACACACACACACACACACACACACACACACACACACATCAAATCTGACGTAGCCATGACATGACATGCAAAAAAAGCATTAAATTAACACGATCTCTCTCTCTCTCTCTCTCTCTCTCTCTCTCTCTCTCTCTCTCTCTCTCTCTCTCTCTTTACTTTCTTTTTCTTTTCTTTTTTTCTTTCTTTCCCATCCCCTTTTCTCCCCCCCCCCCCCCCCCCTCTCTGCCGTTGGCTTGCCCTTGTTTTGGTCATGCGGGTGTGCGTGCGCGTGCGCACGTGTGTGCGCGTGCGCACTTGTGGGCGCGTGCGCCTGTGGGTGTGGGTGTTGGCGTGTAAGTGTACCGTATGGTATTGTATTGTTGTTTCTGTGCAGTCATATTTTAAAGGTTCTATATTTCCCATAGTTTTCGTGTGACGTACTGCTTTATATTGTCTTGATTATCACCCGCGGAGTTTACGGAGCGAAGGTGATATTGTTTTTGTTGTGTAAGTGGCTGTGTATGTGTGTATGTATGTATGTGGGTTTGTTAACAGCATATCGCCATGAAGGAATAGGAGATAGGAAGATGAAACTTGATGTGCATGTAGGCTCGGGTGTACTGTAGATGTGCCTTTTGGTGTCAAGGTCAAGGTCATGACCTTGACGTATGACCTTGAAAACTGAAAATCTATTTTTAGCCATATCTCGGGCACCAGTCGACATATGATGTTGAAACTTGGTATGAAGGTGGTTTGGCTTATGCTCCGATATTGTTGACCAATCAAGGTCAAGGTCATGGAGATCGCTGGACCTTGAAAATCGGGGGGTCTGAAAAATGGAGTTTCCAAGATAACAGCATATCACCATGAAGGAATACGGATAGGAAGATAAAACTTGATGTGCATGTAGGCTAGGTACTGTAGATGTGCCTTTTGGTGTCAAGGTCAAGGTCATGACCTTGACGTATGACCTTGACAACTGAAAAAAAATGTTTAGCCATATGTGTGTATCCCCTATTATTATTATTATTATTATTATTATTATTATTATTATTATTATTATTATTAAATGTCAAATGGATAAGAAAGAAAATAATAATATGCATCAACAGCATGCATTGTCCTTAAACACTCATTTCCCCACCTAAGCATTACTGAGAGAGAGAGAGAGAGAGAGAGAGAGAGAGAGAGAGAGAGAGAGAGAGAGAGAGAGAGAGAGAGAGAGAGAGAGAGAGAGAGAAAAACTTGAAAACTTGAAAACTTGAACTTTATTTTGCAAGGATAAAGATTTTAGGCAACGCCTAGTCTTCCAATCTGTCCTTGAGAGAGAGAGAGAGAGAGAGAGGTGAAGCTATAATAATCGATCTTAATTTATTTTATGTGCATAGAAATTATTCTATGAGGAAAATGGCTCATTTTACCACTACAAATCGTGCAAATATTTGTTTGACAAATGGAATGCCATAGTTTATATGTTTGGGAAATTAAGCTACGCGTATCATTCAGCATTTGCTACAAAACTATTGGCATTAAAAAAAAAA
>CM065690.1:57892657-57897657 GCA_017654935.2 Phymorhynchus buccinoides | reverse complement strand
GCCTAAAAAAAGCCTTTACTGCCGCGCGATTGTTTTTTTTAAAAATCTCTCTCTCTCTCTCTCTCTCCCCTGCATGCTTTTGATTTCGCTGTGTGTGTGTGTGTGTGTGTGTGTGTGTGTGTGTGTGAGTGTGTGTATATATATATATATATTATGTGTGGGGCTGGATGTAAAAAAAAATGTACTCTTTTCTATTTTATTACCGTCTTTAAATCAAATTCAATTCAATTCTTTCTCTCTGCTTTCACAATGTTATATTTACTATTTAGAAGGAACTGTGTGTAGTACATGTGCACTTGTGAAGATGAACTGATAAACGTGATGACGGTAGTGGGCGTGGTGTGGAGAGAGAGAGAGAAAGAGAGAGAGATGTCAAAAAGTGGGACGTTTTCATTAGGCCTAAGACTCTGGAAACAGACGAAACGAACCAATGCCAAAAGGAAAGAAAAAGCACACAAACACCTAGATCTAGAAAGCAGTGTGCTATTTATGATCACGAGACTGAAATTCGATGTTCGACTTTCTTGAGATTTTCTGCTTTGTCACTGTCACTGTGTCATTCTTATATATTTATGTAAATAAAGCAGACTCAACGCCCCACACAGCAGGGCCTTCTGACGTCATGACGTCATATTGTTTTGTTTCCACCGGTGTAGGCAATACTTTGAGGAACCCCTATATGTAAAATGTCCTCAGATGTTTTCTTTTATTCGAACGCGTTTGCTTGAATTCGCACAGCTGCGTTCTCGCGTACACGCTCGCGCGCATGTGCACACGCACGGAGCACACACACACACATACGTGTCTGTGCGCACGCACACACAAACCCACACACACGAACGCACGCACATGCAGAGAGAGAGAGTTAACATCCATCATCAAATAACTTATCTTTGTCTGTTTGTGTGTCTGTTTCCCCCCCCCCCCCCCCCCCCCCCGTCTGTCAGTGTTAGAGTGTCCATCAGCCTGTCTTTCGGATAAAATATTTAACCACACACATATGATTTTCTTCATTTGCATAATAAGTACAGTTCTTCTTCTTCCGGCATATGCCCACAATCAACAATTTTATTTTTATGTCGCTGTGACGATTGTGATGCTCAAAGTCATCTCATTTGTTGGAGGTGTGTAGGCCTTCTACATCACTGTTTTTCCAGGATTTTTGTGTGTGCGTTTCAACATGAAATTAAAACAAATTAAGCTACAATGCATATTTTACGCAATTCCGCACCTACATCAGCTATAATAGACTTGCACAGAATTTGTTTTGAGCATAGGTGTGTAGAATGCATAAAGAGAAGGATCAGTACATAGGCTAGTTTTGCGAGGGAGCCAGGAATTAGTCTTGTACGAAGAGGCATTTGTCATGCTGGACACATCTCTGTTTTGAGCTATGAATTTGGGAAGATGGAAAGTACATTAAATTGCTACATATTTTTTCTTTGTTGGAAGTAACTTTCATCATTGACTTATAATTTCATTGATGTTCCAGACCACGAATGAGCGCTTCTGGCCGACCCACTGGGGATCACTCAACTGACTTACATTACGCACTTTTGGTCAAATAGAAGGCGAAATCTATTTTTGCTACACGCAGCTGAGAGAGAGAGAGAGAGAGAGAGAGAGAGAGAGAGAGAGAGAGAGAGAGAGAGAGAGAGAGAGAGAGAGAGGAAGAGTGTGCGTGCGCAAAAGAGAGAGTGAGCTTGGCGTAGCTAAGAAACAGCCTTCAAATGAAACGACACCTGGTGTCAAGGGCTAAGGACTATAACTCCACCTAAGCAGCCCCAAAAGTTCATTTATATTATAATGCGCTAAGGATCCGAGGAGGGGACCCTAAAAACTCGAGTACCGCGTAAATGTCGGACTTTCGCTTGCAATGCAGGTCAAGATACGCGCTTTGTCTATTTATTCTGCTAGGTCGTATTACAAATTTTGCTTTTGAAAGTTGATTTTGAAGGCAAAATGTTGCTCATGTGTCAATTGGCATTATTTTGAAGCTGCATCACCTGGTCCGACTTGACTGCTTTCCCTTCTTCCTCTTATAATGATTTTTTTACAGCAACTTTCGACGAAGCCTTAATAGCTCGATAGGTTAGGACGCTGAGTCGCAAATCCATAGGTCGTGTAGGTTGTGTAGTTCGAGTCTGTCCCTCGCCACAATTTCAAGTTTAATTTTTTTTTTGGGGGGGGGGAGGCTTTTCATCATTTTTTTTTTAAAGGAGAGGAGAGTGGGCGGAAGGGAGGGGGCACAGCCCAAGGAGGGGAAAGCTGGGGGTGGGCGGAGGGGGGGGGGACACGGGGAGGGGGAAAGCAGGATAGGGGAAACCCCAAGCGAAGCTAGGAAGCGCAGATGCTTCATGCTGCCGTGCGGAGCACGGGTGAGTGGGTGGAAGGGAGGGGTGCTGCCGTGCGGAGCACGGGTTTATCTAGTATTACTTTATTAGGCTAGGATAACAAAAATGTCCAGGGGCAACATTTATTAAGGGTGTAGTCTCACTTTGAACGCATGCGTAAACATTGGTGCGCAGTCGACAATCTTTGGTAGAAAAGATTTGTTGAGTTGTCAACGGTCGAAGTAGGCCTAGTCTAGATCAAGCTTCCTTGTTGTTGAATAGTGTCGTTCCCATTCGTCTCCACTTTTGAAGAAACGCTAAAATGGCTCCACCACAAGTTAACCTGAACGAGAAACCACCCGCTGAAGCTTCTGAGGTAATTTTATTAGTAGTAATTATTCTCCTCATCGTTGCTTTTGTCAAAAGTTTAGTCAATGTCTGTTGATAAATGATACTGATCTGACAGTGACAGTGAATAGTGATCACCTGTGCCGTGATCTACATCTGATATAGATCATAATTATATCTAGTAGATAATCTACTGATCTGGAAATACTCAGGTCAGGTCAGGTAGGACGACTATGCCTTGCGGCCTCTCAAGCGTCCTTTCTCTTGATTGTGATTTTTAACACTTCTTCTTGACTGTGCGTGGCCACAATCAATACTTTGATTATTTTGCCTTTAACACTTCTTCTTGACTGTGCGTGGCCACAATCAATACTTTGATTATTTTGCCTTGGAACCGGGGAGGTTCTAGACCACTTTTGTCGGAAGAAAAAGCTCAAGGCCTGAGAAGAAATAATACAGAGTGGCATACTGAAGTATACTGAAGCTGATCGAATTCGAAGTGTATAAAATTCTGCATGGTCTCTATGATCACAGTACTACAAAACATTTACTAACTTTGTGTGAGGAGGATAGAACCCGAGGACATGATTATAAACTTCAAGAAAACCACTAACACTAAATTAGCACAAACTTTCTTCACTAGCCAGATAAGTAATGCATGGAATGATCTTACTAACGAGGCAGTAAATGCAAAATCATTAAATGTGTTTAAAAATTCATTAGATGATCACTTTCAAAGCATTATTTATGCAGTAAATCTGACTAATTTGGATCAGTAGAATAACACAAAGTAAATAGCCATCGGTTTTCACCAATATTACCAACTAACATAATGAAATTACTATGGAGAGGGCAAAAGGCTAAAAAAGCCTACAGAGCCTAAATTCATACAATCTCCTGACTAGTTGGAAACCCCCCATGTCGTCAGCGTCATAATCATCAAATTGTTGATGGAGGATGCTACATGCAAGAAGAAGAAGATACATCATACTGACAGAACTTTATGAAAGTTGTCGGTTTAACACAATCCCGCTGTCAGCAGTGTCAGATTTACACTTCCCGTGCGCCGAGCTCCGCCGATTCCGGGTAGATGGCTGATTTTAGTTTTCTCTATCATTATTTATCACTTTTCAATTCGCCTTATAACAGGGACGGATTATAGTAGGGAGTTTCCTGATAGCGTGGATCTTCCCCCCCCCCCCCCCCCCCCCCCCGGTTGCATAAAACAAAACAAAACACAATCTCTCTCTCCAGCACGCGCGCACACAGTGACACACACACACACATACACACGTACAGATTGTATTGTTCATCCATGACAATTTTTTGTAACTGTAAAGTACTTTGAAATCTGCTGGAAACTCCCCTTCATGGTACAGCATAATCCGCCCCTCTAAAAATCTGTCCCACAACTCAATAGTCACTGACTTAGTTCACTTCATTTACTTTATGAGTGAAAGGAGCCATGCATCCTGTTTATATTATTTCTGAGAATTTCTCTTCCAGTCAGCTAACTGCTTAGTGGTAAAAAAAAGATTCCAGGTTCAGCATTCTTTCACGTGCAGGCAACCTTGCTAAGACATCCATAAAACTTATAACAGAGATTGTTTCTCTTACAACAAAAATAGGAGAGAATGATAATTTTTAGAGTTCTTCAGTCAGCCAGTAAGGGCTGCAGTGTCTGCAGATTCAGATCCTGCAGCAACACAATATAGCTGCACTGTCTGCGGATTATGACCCAGCCTGCAGCAATATGCGACCAATTCGTCAAGAAAAGGTTAATGCAGTTAAGACTAATAAGAGTTATGTAGATTAACTTTTTCCTTGATTTGTTCGGTCTACTCACCCTAGTGTTTCTGCTTTAGTATGGTTGTATACACATCTGCTGATGTTGCCTGTTGGTCCAATTTCAAGCCTACTTTGATTGAATTACATTTTACTACACACCTTTGCAGACTTGACTGTATTGGTGTATAGTCTAAGTCTACACAGAGAGAGAGTTGTACTTTGTAGGGCCATGTGTGTACAGATACTCTCTCTCTCTCTCTCTCTCTCTCTCTCTCTCTCTCTCTCTCTCTCTCTCTCTCTCTCTCTCTCTCTCTCTCTCTCTCTCTCTCTCTCTCTCTCTCTCTCTCCCCCTTTTCTATGGTTCAGTATGGTTGCCCCCCCAAAGTGTGTACACTTACTAGTTCTATACAAGAAGTTGGTCACCACCACAGAAGAAGAAGAAATTGGCCAAATGAATGCGTTCATGTGAAGAACTGTTATTTTGGCAGGGCTGGCCAAAGCTAGCTACCAGTACCAGCCTGGTAGCCATTG
>CM065690.1:57777657-57882657 GCA_017654935.2 Phymorhynchus buccinoides | reverse complement strand
ACTCTCATGTGATGGGTGTATGACAGACAGGGCGTGGCAGAGGTCAGACTTGGGAAAACCCCCTAAAACAAAGAACATCTGTATTGTAGCTTGTCTTATTAAAGCGCTCTATGTAGTGCCTGCATGCCTATCTTATCAAAGTTAGTGCATTCAGGCCAGGATCTGATCAAAGAACATCTGTATTGTAGCCTGTCTTATTAAGGCACTCTATGTAGTGCCTGCATGCCTATCTTATCAAAGTTAGTGCATTCAGGCCAGGATCTGATCAAAGAGCACAAATGAGTGCTTTCAGGAAAGTCTATTTTTCTCAGTGAAAGAATGGCCTTTTTCCTGAAAATAGTTCCAGAAACCCATACCCTAGACACTATTTTTTGTTGGTCTTAGTGTGGATAATTATGTTTGTTGGTAAAGAAGTTGTGCGTAGAGACTCTCTCTCTCTCTCTCTCTCTCTCTCTCTCTCTCTCTCTCTCTCTCTCTCTCTCTCTCCCTCCCTCCCTCCCTCCCTCCCTCCCTCCCTCCCTCCCTCCCTCTCTCTCTCTCTCTCTCTCTCTCTCTCTCTCTCTCTCCCTCCCTCTCTCTCCCTCCCTCTCTCTCTCTCTCTCTCTCTCTCTCTCTCCCTCCCTCCCTCTCTCTCCCTCCCTCTCTCTCTCTTTCTCCCTCCCTCTCTCTCTCTCCTCTCCTCTCTCTCTCCCCTCCCTCCCTCTCTCTCCCTCTCTCTCTCTCCCTCTCTCTCTCCCTATCTCTCTCCCTCCCTCTCTCTCTCTCTCTCTCTCTCTCTCTCTCTCTCTCTCTCTCCCTCCCTCCCTCTCTCTCTCTCTCTCTCTCTCTCTCGCCCTCTCTCTCTCTCTCTGTGTCTCCCTCTCTCTCTCTCTCCCTCCCTCCATCCCTCCCTCCCCCTCTCTCTCTCCCTCTCTCTCTCTCTCTCTCTATGCTTGTATTCGCTCATTAAAATAATTTGTGGCCTAATGAATTAAGCCATTCAGACTGTGTGTGTGTGTGTGTGCAAGCACGTGTGTGAGAGAAATAGATAACTCTAGACAGAACGATTTCTGAAAAGTTTATGCACTCAGAGTCAAATGTTTTTTTATATACCAACATATATGCATATTTTAGATGCATATCTGCATGTGGGCCTCAGTGTACCTTCAGTGTCTACATGTGTGCATAACATTGTGTGCATAACATTGTGCACATAACATTGTGTGCATAACATTGTGCGCATAACATTGTGTGCATAACATTGTGTACATAACATTGTGTACATAACATTGTGTACATAACATTGTGTACATAACATTGTGTGCATAACATTGTGCACATAACATTGTGCACATAACATTGTGCGCATAACATTGTGTGCATAACATTGTGTGCATAACATTGTGTACATAACATTGTGTACATAACATTGTGTAAGCCGCAGCATTGGCGAGAGAGACTTGGCGACAACTAAAGAGAGGACAGCACAGTCAATAATAGTAGGCCACTCCAGTGTACATACACCCCTTTGGCAGTTGGCCAAGGTGCACATAACATTGTGTGCATAACATTGTGTACATAACATTGTGTAGATAACATTGTGTAGATAACATTGTGTACCATTGTGTACAGCCGCAGCATTGGCGAGAGACTTGGCGACAACTAAAGAGAGGACAGCACAGTCAATAATAGTAGGCCACTCCAGTGTACATACACCCCTTTGGCAGTTGGCCAAGGTGACACACATCATATGACACCTGATTTCAGCAACAAGGGTTGAGGGAGAGGGTACAAGAAAGAGTAGGTGAATTGATCAAGTTGGAGGGGGGGGGGGGGGGGGGGGGTAGGTTTCTTTCAGGTGTAGGCTGCAATGTTGTACATGGTAGAGAGCTTATGTTAAAAAAGAAGTTGTATGTATCTGTAAGGTTCTTTGCACTGTTTACTTCCTTTTGCTAGAATACATTTTGGGCCAGTCGAGTAATGGGGTAGAACTAGAAGACTTAATATATAAAGCCTATACTGTCATATATTATATATATATATATATATATAGCAGAACAAAAAAAGAGAATGAAAACTAACAAGAAAGAATGTAGACTATTCCCAATATTTCGGCTTTTGGCCTTGGACGCGGGACAGACAGTAGAACAAACTTGACGTAACAAATACAACACGTAACTTTTCTTGAAGTCATTGTTGTGACCCACATTCTGTGTGTATAATTAGATTGTGTTGCAGTGTGTGTGTGTGTGTGTGTGTGTGTGTGTGTTTGATAATTCGTTTGGACTATTGAGTCCACATAATTTAAAAAAATAAAAATAATAAAAGAAAGAATCCCCCAGTACAGTCTCCTATCTCTCTCTCTCTCTCTCTCTCTCTCTCTCTCTCTCTCTCTCTCTCTCTCTCTCTCTCTCTCTCTCTCTCTCTCTCTCTCTCTCTCTCTCTCTCTCTCTCTCTCTCTCTCTCTCTCTTTCTCTTCTCTCTCTCACTCTCTCTCTCACTCTCTCTCACTCTCACTCTCTCTCTCATATCCATGTCCGCTCTGTCCATCTTTGTAGTTATCACTTCCAAACTATGTAGAACTAACGCCAGATGTCTTAAGACCCTTTAGTTAAGAGAGTGGGCATGTATCATGGGTAAAGCATCTTCATTATAAACAAATTCAGCATCTCCACTATGATAATGCCAAGAGAGTGTGTGTAACCTGGGCCAAGCGTCTCCACTATAAACAAATAAAGCATCTCCCCTAGGAACAGGTCAAGAGAGTGGATCCTGGGTAAAGCATCTCCACTATAAACAAATAACACAGCTCGATGGAGAAATAACTGCCCTCTCAGACAATTCATTAGAGAGAGTTCAGACCCAGCGGAGCCATGGTCTTCAGCTTGTCCATCCAGAACTTTTCACGACGGAGTCTGGACTCCTTGCTCTGGACAAAGACCTGTTCGAGGATGATGCATCTGACATTCTCACAGGAATGTCCGGCCAAGTTGAAGTGCTCTGCCACCAGAGTCCCAGTGTTGTGCCTAATATGGGACCGGTGTAGAGTGAACCTTACGCTAACTGAGTTCTTTGTCTCTCCAACATACTGGGCGTTTCTACTTGTGAATATATATATATATATTCCTTTTGGTGTCTTTTGTGAGTATACTCACACTTAAGCACTATTTTTAGGCGTCACTTATTCACATTCAGACGTGAGATTTAAGCCAAAGCCTTAATAAAATGTGTAAAGAAATTACTCTTTGGAAAAGAGTGAGAGGAGGGAGTGGGGGTGGGGGGGCGGGGGGCAAGGGTTGAATGATGTCAGTGGTTTATTCTCTTGTTTTTGTGTGAGACTGCTCAGCTTGAAAACTTAATAAACTAATGCTTTCATCACTCTTTTTTTGTTTCTTATCTCTCCACGTTTTATAAACCCACCCCCCACCCCACCCTGCAAATGATTTTCTTCCTCTATTTCTGTCTCTGTCTCTCTGCTCTCTCTCTCTCTCTCTCTCTCTCTCCTCTCTCTCTCTCTCTCTCTCTCTCTCTCTCTCTCTCTCTCTCTCTCTCTCTCTCTCTCATCTCTCTCTCTCTCTCTCTCTCTCTCTTTCTCTCTCTCTCTCTCTCTCTCTCTCTCTCTCTCTCTCTCTCTCTCTCTCTCTCTCTCTCTCTCTCTCTCTCTCTCTCTCTCTCTCTCTCTCTCTCTCTCTCTCTCTCTCTCTCTCTCTCTCTCTCTCTCTCTCTCTCTCTCTCTCTCTCTCTCTCTCTCTCTCTCTCTCTCTCTCTCTCTCTCTCTCTCTCTCTCTCTCTCTCTCTCTCTCTCTCTCTCTCTCTCTCTCTCTCTCTCTCTGTCTGTCTGTCTGTCTGTCTGTCTGTCTGTCTGTCTGTCTGTCTGTGTATTGCACCGCTTGTGTTTTATACTGGAGGTCTCACATATTAAGCGTGTGCCCATTTTAAAAGATTTGCGTACAATTATCTGTCTGTCTGTATTTGTCCGTCACCGAAGGTGAACGGACTTTGCGATGGGCTGGTTTGTCTGTTTTTTAGTGTTTTTTTAATCTTTTTTGAATCTGTGTTGCTTTCTTTTTCTTACTTTTTTCTTCTTTTTTTCCTCCTTGTTAATTTTTCTTTAAAATTTCTTTCTTTCTGTCTGTTTAAAATGTCTTTCCTTTCTTTTTCCTTTCTTGCTGCTTTCTGTCTCTGCTTGTGTGTCTTTCTTCCTTTTCATCTTCCCTTTCCATCTGTCTTTCCTACTTTGGTTTTTTTCTGTCTTGCTTTTTGTCTCTCCATGTATCTTTCTGTCCTTTCTCTCAATCTTCTTTCTTTTTGTCTGCCTTTGTTTGTGTCTTGTCTGTTTTTAGTGTCTGCCTTTTTTATATTCATCCTTTTTGCTTTCATTTGTCACCAGATTAACTGTATCTGTGACTATGGTACAGTGAAAATCTGGCAAGACAAAATTGAAAAGCTGAAATTTTGTTTTGAGATAGCCAAAAAAAAGTTTTGCCAAAAAAAGGATTAATAATTGGGATGGATCAACAATTATTGTGACTTGTCTGATTTGTTTTGGTGATACACTCACCAGTTTTAGAGTTAGTCGGTTTCCACTTATATTTCCTTTCCCTTTTTTTCCCAGTCACATCTTCCAGGCCGTACAGTGGCGTTTTTCCCACGCCGCTCATCCAGAGTCCCAGAGCCACACCCTGGTTTGTCAGGTCACAGAATCCGAAACCAGCATTCCAAGGGGAGCAAATCTATGTTAGGCCGTCAGGAGGCAACCAACTGAGGAGACACTGCACTGCTGCTGAGTCACTTCGGTAGAGTTCAGCGGAGCCTGTTCTGATGTAACATGCGCAGGACATCATCCACTAAGCCCCCCGAATAAAGTCTTAGTCGCAGAGCCAACGTTTGGATCTTCTGAGGGCACCACCATGTTCGTCCTTTCCTTTCCTTAGTTAATACATAAATTATCTATGAGATCTGTCTCGACGTCTCACTCAATGTGTTCAAGGGATTTTGTGAAAACTGGTACCTTGGCTTGCAGGGCCCTGTCTGACCATGTCATGGTTGTAGTGGAAATTGACAGGCTGCTATACATTCACACATACATGTACCAACAAGTACATGCAAATGGTACACACCCACTTTCAGGACCCTCATACAAACCAATGGTACATACCCACTTTCAGGACGCTCATACAAATGGTACATACCCACTTTCAGGGTCCTCATACAAATGGTACATACCCACTTTCAGGGCACTCATACAAATCAATGGTACATACCCACTTTCAGGGCCCTCATACAAATACTATATAAATGTTCTTACTGAATGGTACACACCCTCTTTCAGGACCCTCTGCCGGAGAATAAGGAGGATGTGAGGAGGGAGGATGCCATCATTGTGACAGTGGACACCAACCGCCGTCGCCCGCCCATCAGCGTCATGTCGGGGGAGCAGCGACGTCAGCGCCGACGATGCCGCATTGCCTGCTGTGCCAGCCTGAGCTTCCTGCTGGTCCTGTTGATGGCCCTGGGCACCGCCTGCCTAGTCTACCGCATGAAGCACCGCAAGGTACATAGTGTAGATCGTTAGACAATAGTTCACCCACCTTCTGGAAGCCTGAGCTTCCTGCTGGTCCTGCTGATGGCCCTGGGCACTGCCTGCCTAGTCTACCGCATGAAGCACCGCAAGGTACATAGTGTAGATCGTTAGACAATAGTTCACCCACCTTCTGGAAGCCTGAGCTTCCTGTTGATGGCCCTGGGCACCGCCTACATAGTCTACCGCATGAAGCACCGCAAGGTACATAGTGTAGATCGTTAGACAATAGTTCACCCACCTTCTGGAAGCCTGAGCTTCCTGTTGATGGCCCTGGGCACCGCCTACATAGTCTACCGCATGAAGCACCGCAAGAAACAGTGTAGTCTTTTTGTGCATTTACTAGTAGTTCCCCCACCTTCTGGATGTTCTGTCAGCTCTTGTAGTTTCTTTTGTATCGATTTCCATTTTTGGCTCATCCGTTTCCTTTACTTTCTGTTATTAATTGTTTTTGTTGTTGTTGCCTTAAGTGTAATTAACCCTGTCGGTGTCCGTACAAAAAAGAAAAAAGTTTGTGTTCAACACCTGAACAAGGGCTGTGTGTGAGAAGCCACTGTGGGCTGGAGGGGGGTGGGTGGGGGGTGTTTCCTGTTTTAGATGGTAATCCTCTCTACATTTGGATTGTATGCAAGAGGACAGGAAGGTGCCAGAGTGGTTAAGGCCATCCCCTACCAATCCATTGCATGAGTGATCCCAGCCGGGGTCGAATCTGGATCTGGGCCTCGTCCTTTCTCTCCAGTTAGATAGGACAATCCAACTGAAGGCTGAGCCCTTCAGTTGGGACTTAAAGCAAGTCTGACCCATGCGCTTTATGCATGCAAAACTCCCACGGCAGTCGAAAGTCAGTAAGAGCAGGGAGAAATCCTGCTGCCTGATCTGTACCAAATTGATAGCTAGGTTTCCAGAGTCCACCCCCCCACACACCCCACCCCAGAAAAAAGAGGGTGGCACTGCACTGGATGATACGCTTCCAGGTGAGAGCAACCCATACTTGACAGAGACTTGTCTGTGCGACTAGAAATAATACAAAATAGGGAAGAAAAAGACTGTATTCTTCCTGTACTACTACTAGCCGTGCCCTGTGTTTTGTCCTCAGATGTTTGGAGTGACTGTCACACTGTGGCTTAGTCACCATGGTATTGGTAGCGACTCTCAGGTGGGTAGGGCATGTAGCGTGCAAATCTGTCGCTCGTGCAAATCTGTAGCTCGCTACCTATGAGAGTCTGTACTTGCGGCATTTTGCGACATTGAGCATGAACCACAAATTTCACTTTTTCCGTGGGTTAGGGATAGGGATAGGGTTAGGGATAGGGTTAGGGTTAGATACATGGTTCAAATACGGAAAAAGTGAAATTTGTGAATGTCGCAAATACACACTCTCATAGTAGCGAGCGACAGATTTGCACGAGCGACAGATGTGCATGCGACAGGGCATGCATGCAAATGATGTACATAGTGGAATGTCTTGACCAGAGGGCGGTGGGGTGGCTGCACCATCCTTCAATGCCCACTTGCTAGAGTTCTGACATGGAAAAGGTTCATCCAGAGATGCAACTGCATGGTTTATAGTGTATGTGGTGATAGGCCTGAGACTGTCACTGGTCAGTCACATGACTTCAATTGATTAAGTAGACAAGTTGGTTTACAGCCTACAGCGTTTCAGTGCTAAGTATACTTGGACAAGGTTTTATAACCAATGGCGGGAAGTATTGTCAAATTGTAAAGCCTTTCTATGGAAAGCATTTCTAATATGCGTTTCAGTGCTAAGTATACTTGGACAAGGTTTTATAACCAATGGCGGGAAGTATTGTCAAATTGTAAAGCCTTTCTATGGAAAGCATTTCTAATATGCATTTCACAGAAATTGGACCATCCTTTTTTTTAAAAAAAGTTGATTAAGTTTGATTTTATTGCCTAAGAGTTTCTCTCTCATTCATTGAAAATATTGGATAGAGACCTCACTTGAAACCTAATATTAATAATCGTATTATAGTGTTGGAGATAAATTGCTGTCATTTGTGTTTGTAACGCAACTGCAGTTGTCCTGTCATGTCTTCTTTTTTCAGTCAGGTTTTGGAACCACCATGTTCAAATGCCATAGCCTTAAATTAAAAGTTGCATACTGTTATTATTTTTACATTGACTATCCAAAAGACCCACTTTACATGGACAACAATGGTGTGATTCCACCAGTGACACGGGTAGTGACACATGGTCAGCTTGGTTACTGGCTTGTTGGCAAGTGGCATTGAAGCACGGTGAACATTGTATGGGTGCAACTTTGTCCTTTTCACAAGCATTCCTTCCTTTTTAAAAAAACCAAAATCAGTAACGGCACATCGACTACACGGTGCTACAAGTGATTAGGCGCGTTTTGAACTTGGTCACTTTGAACTTGGTCGCTCTAGTCTGGAAGTGCTTTCACTTTCTCAAGTGATGCCTTATTGTTTTCAAACGCAACAAGGCAAGGCTTATCGGACTCAAACGGGAATGAAAAGAGAAGAAAAGAGGGCAACAGTGTCTTTTTTGATGGACAGGGACTCTACTTTATCAAGTATCGATGATGGCATTCATGGCATCTGCCAGGTTTGCACCAACGCCGCAAAGTACAGAGCAACATAAGAAAAAAGTCGGCCTACCATTGACTCAGTCAATGTCTGAAACGGACAAAACTTTCAGTTTTCTTTTCATGTTGGTGAGTTGCACCCATGACATTGCGATGCCAGGCATGTTTGGCACCAAAACGCATAGCTCATGCGCAGGACAGGGCTATTAACTGGATGCGCATGGCAAACTGTGGCCCCTTTTTTAATGCAGCGGTTTGGGGCTTGTATCGTATTATAGTACATGTAGTAGAGACAGGGTTGTCGGGTAGGTGAAACGTTGGCTAATGAAACACGAAGGTAGGGGTCTCAGGTTGTGGTTTACATATAACAGTCTGTTTGACATAACCCTTTCACCTCCAATGTCATGCACCACAATGGTTAAACACCCATGTCGCTAAAAGGCATCAAACTGGGGCCTGTTATCCAAAGACCCTATTTTCTTAATTTTGGGAGGTAAGGACAGGCCTAATATTATACATGTCACAGAGGAATTCCCAATGTTGCAGATAAAAACATTTCTCTACCAAGTTAAGTTTGAAATGGTATTTTATGACTGAAAAATGGCTGGCGGCGAAAGGGTTAAAAGGCAGGGGTGTTGGATGGGGTAAGCGTGTGGTGTATATATTGAGCTGTTTACTAACAGATATAGAAGGCAGGGGTGTTGGATGGGGTAAGCGTGTGGTGTGTATATTGAGCTGTTTACTAACAGATATAGAAGGCAGGGGTGTTGGATGGGGTAAGCGTGTGGTGTATATATTGAGTTGTTTACTAACAGATATAGAAGGCAGGGGTGTTGGATGGGGTAAGCGTGTGGTGTATATATTGAGTTGTTTACTAACAGATATAGAAGGCAGGGGTGTTGGATGGGGTAAGCGTGTGGTGTATATATTGAGTTGTTTACTAACAGATATAGAAGGCAGGGGTGTTGGATGGGGTAAGCGTGTGGTGTATATATTGAGCTGTTTACTAACAGATATAGAAGGCAGGGGTGTTGGATGGGGTAAGCGTGTGGTGTATATATTGAGCTGTTTACTAACAGATATAGAAGGCAGGGGTGTTGGATGGGGTAAGCGTGTGGTGTATATATTGAGTTGTTTACTAACAGATATAGAAGGCAGGGGTGTTGGATGGGGTAAGCGTGTGGTGTATATATTGAGCTGTTTACTAACAGATATAGAAGGCAGGGGTGTTGGATGGGGTAAGCGTGTGGTGTGTATATTGAGCTGTTTACTAACAGATATAGAAGGCAGGGGTGTTGGATGGGGTAAGCGTGTGGTGTGTATATTGAGCTGTTTACTAACAGATATAGAAGGCAGGGGTGTTGGATGGGGTAAGCGTGTGGTGTATATATTGAGTTGTTTACTAACAGATATAGAAGGCAGGGGTGTTGGATGGGGTAAGCGTGTGGTGTATATATTGAGTTGTTTACTAACAGATATAGAAGGCAGGGGTGTTGGATGGGGTAAGCGTGTGGTGTATATATTGAGTTGTTTACTAACAGATATAGAAGGCAGGGGTGTTGGATGGGGTAAGCGTGTGGTGTATATATTGAGCTGTTTACTAACAGATATAGAAGGCAGGGGTGTTGGATGGGGTAAGCGTGTGGTGTATATATTGAGCTGTTTACTAACAGATATAGAAGGCAGGGGTGTTGGATGGGGTAAGCGTGTGGTGTATATATTGAGTTGTTTACTAACAGATATAGAAGGCAGGGGTGTTGGATGGGGTAAGCGTGTGGTGTATATATTGAGCTGTTTACTAACAGATATAGAAGGCAGGGGTGTTGGATGGGGTAAGCGTGTGGTGTGTATATTGAGCTGTTTACTAACAGATATAGAAGGCAGGGGTGTTGGATGGGGTAAGCGTGTGGTGTATATATTGAGCGGTTTACTAACAGATATAGAAGGCAGGGGTGTTGGATGGGGTAAGCGTGTGGTGTATATATTGAGCTGTTTACTAACAGATATAGAAGGCAGGGGTGTTGGATGGGGTAAGCATGTGGTGTATATATTGAGCTGTTTACTAACAGATATAGAAGGCAGGGGGGAAATATTATGGAAAACAAGAAGACACATCGTGTAATACTTGTCATAAAGGAATGATGACGCTGTTCTTATAACAAACTTTAGGTCTTCAAACAGATTTAGCTGGAATGCATGCATCATGAAGGAGCAAGAATACATGATTGCTGTTAAATGGAGTAGAACATTTGATCTTTTCTTTTTCCATTTTGTACATGAACAGTCTATCTCACAGCCTGTTGGAGCATGCCTCCCTGATGTGGTGACTGTTTTTCTGAGGGGTTCTTTTTGTCTTCACAGAGTTTCCCATGGCAGAAATCATGCCATCATTTCCTGATTCTTACTTGGGATTCTTCAATTTTTCTTCTTCCTTTCCTTTACATTTAAGTCATTCTAACTGTATGAACCCAATCTAACTCTATGTAGTTGTGATTTTAAAATTCTTGACGTTGTTACTAATACCCCCCCCTCAGTTAAATAAATGGCAAGTTATTTTGCAGACTGTTTGTTATCTGGCCATTGCGTAAGTGATGCCAAACAGCTGTGCATAGGTTTTGTTCCGGTCTGTTTATGCGTTGTGTTGCTTTGTCTTAAAGATTTTGTTGTCTGAAGTAAAACAGTCTTCAAAGAACTTTTGGGGCATGGTGACATTTTGTTACCACGAGGTATGAAATGAACAGTCTAGATGTGGCTTAGAAATCGGCGATAAAGGCGCGGCTGTTTGAGATCCTCCAGATGACAACCGGCTGACGCTGTAGCTGATGCTGGGTAGCAGAATTCTCTTCTCAAGCATCCTTGATTTCGTAATCACAACTTATTCTGGTTTTGTGATTGGGCTGAGTGGGTGAACTAAAATCCCTTCATAGACTACGTAATGACATCTGCTGTGCTTAGACTGTTAAGCGTAAGTAAGTTGTGGATGACGTGATAAAGAGAGTTATGTCAGTCTTCGTTTGGCTTTAAGACTAATTCCTTTGTGTAGTTGTTTGTTTGTTTGTTGTATTTCCTTTGTGTTAGAGACATGAGATTGGGGTGGGTGGGGTGAGAAGCCAGTCACATGTGTGATTATTTTCCTGGTATAATACTAGTTCTGCTTTGTGCGATTGTCAATGAATCAGTGGCACCTGTGTTGGGGAACATGAAGCATTTTCCTTTGTTCTTCAATTGTGGTTTGGAAGGTTTTATCATGGCTGTGCTATAGAATAGGAGGAACATTATACTTTTTCTTGAAAGTTATAGTATTGCTTAAGAATAGTTATGCATGTTATTGCTAGACTGTAACAGGATATTGAAGGAAGATTGAAGTGTCATTGAAGAGTTACAACCCTAATAATAATACAAACTTCAATCATAATTTATCATAATTTTTTTTACGTCCCCCCTCTTATGTGTGTTGCCTTGTATTGACCTGACTGGCGGTATGTTTCAGCACATGTGTGTGTACTGACCTGACCTGACCTGTGTGTGTGTACTGAGTGTTTCAGCACATGTGTGTAATAATAATAATAATAACATAACAGTACATTTATATAGCGCTTTACCTCAGATGAGCCACAAAGCGCTTTACAATCAATTATTCATCAACAGATAACACAAAAAAAACATTCAAGAGTGACACCAACCATGTTTCAGCACATGTGTGTGTACTGACCTGACTGGCGCTATGTTTCAGCACATGTGTGTGTACTGACCTGACCTGACCTGCATATGCAAAGCAACTCTCTCTCTCTCTCTCTCTAACACACACGCACACACACACAGCACACATTCGCGCACCACGCACACATACAAAGCACTCTCTCTCTCTCTCTCTCTTAAACACACGCACACACACACGCACACACACACACACACACGCACACACACACACACAAACACACACACACACACACACACACACACACACACACACACACACACACACACACACACACATAAACACACACAATTATTGACGCCAACTCGTTCATACCCCATTCGGTAAGTCACAGCAACTGAGCCGCATGGACTGACCACATACACCAACACGCAGACACAAACACCCTCACACACAACGTACGCACGCAGACAGACACACAGACACGCACACAAACACACACACATGCGTGCACACACAACCCACAAAACCAAAATACACACAAGCACACATTCATGCTCACACACACACACACAACACACACACTCACACACACACACACACACACACACACACACACACACACACACACACGCACCACAAAACACAGCACAAACCTCTTAAATCAATCTTCCCTCACGTGCACACAACGATAGACAACTGATCAAATATTTAGGGCGCAGCAGGAAAAAGATGGGTTTTAAGAGAGGTTTTGAATGAGGAGACTGAGTTGGAGTGTCGGAGAGGAGAAGGCAGAGAATTCCACAGAGATGGTGCTTGACAAGAAAAAGAACGTTGGCCAGCAGATTTGAGACGGATGGAGGGAATGGAAAGGAGACGAGAATCAGAAGACGAACGTAGTGTGTGTACTGACCTGTGCTGTGTTTCAGCACATGTGTGTGTACTGACCTGACCTGTGTTATGTTTCAGCACATGTGTGTGTACTGACCTGACCTGTGTTGTGTTTGAGCACATGTGTGTGTACTGACCTGACCTGTGTTGTGTTTCAGCACATGTGTGTGTACTGACCTGTGTTGTGTTTCAGCACATGTGTGTGTACTGACCTGACCTGTGTTGTGTTTCAGCACATGCGTGCGACCTGTGTACTGACCTTACATGTGTTGTGTTTCAGCACATGTGTGTGACCTGTGTAATGACCTTACATGTGTTGTGTTTCAGCACATGTGTGTGACCTGTGTACTGACCTTACATGTGTTGTGTTTCAGCACATGCGTGCGACCTGTGTACTGACCTTACATGTGTTGTGTTTCAGCACACGTGTGTGACCTGTGTACTGACCTGATCTGTGCTTCAGCACATGTGTGTGACCTGTGTACTGACCTTACATGTGTTGTGTTTCAGCACACGTGTGTGACCTGTGTACTGACCTGATCTGTGCTTCAGCACATGTGTGTGACCTGTGTACTGACCTGATCTGTGCTTCAGCACATGTGTGTGACCTGTGTACTGACCTTACATGTGTTGTGTTTCAGCACATGTGTGTGACCTGTGTACTGACCTTACATGTGTTGTGTTTCAGCACATGTGTGTGACCTGTGTACTGACCTTACATGTGTTGTGTTTCAGCACACGTGTGTGACCTGTGTACTGACCTGATCTGTGCTTCAGCACATGTGTGTGACCTGTGTACTGACCTTGCATGTGTTGTGTTTCAGCACATGTGTGTGACCTGTGTACTGACCTTACATGTGTTGTGTTTCAGCACACGTGTGTGACCTGTGTACTGATCTGATCTGTGCTTCAGCACATGTGTGTGACATGTGTACTGACCTTACATGTGTTGTGTTTCAGCACACGTGTGTGACCTGTGTACTGACCTGATCTGTGCTTCAGCACATGTGTGTGACCTGTGTACTGACCTGTGTTGTGTTTCAGCACATGTGTGTGACCTGTGTACTGACCTGACCTGTGTTGTGTTTCAGCACATGCGTGTGACCTGTGTACTGACCTGACCTGTGTTGTGTTTCAGCACATGCGTGTGGCCTGTGTACTGACCTGACCTGTGTTGTGTTTCAGCACATGCGTGTGACCTGTGTACTGACCTGACCTGTGTTATGTTTCAACACATGCGTGTGACCTGTGTACTGACCTGACCTGTGTTTCAGCACATGCGTGTGACCTGTGGGACACAGGACGGGGACATGCTGCCGGAGCATGTGCGTGTGGACCACGACAATCAGCTGATCTACGTGAAGCCCGAGCACCACTCGGACAAGGCCATGGAGATGCTGCACGAGTACAACAGGGTAGGTGCTGCAGTCTGCACGCCAGTTGGGAGGCCGCTCTGACCATTTAGCCCACAGTCAGTGTGCAGGGACAGAGTAGCTGTCCTTAGCCTATCCCTGCCACTTACCTGGCGATCCATGAGCCTTTATTGATGACGGCAGAACTATTTGGACGCGTTTGTCAACTGGGCATGCTCAGAAGTCTACCTAGACCTTTCATCATGCTGATTTGAGGTGGAAAGTTGGATGTAGACCTAAATTGGTTAAAAACATGACAGTGCACATAGTTTAGCGAAAAAGGAAATTCAATTCCGTGGAACTGTTTTATTCTTCTTCATGACGACGCATCAATCTCAAACGTTTGCTTCATTCAGTTTTATGAAAATAATCCTGGGCTGATCCTAACCCTATCCCTTTCCCCAAATGGGCAGAATGTTGCTTCTCTGTGAACATTTTCTGTGGGAAAATTTGAGGGGAGGGTGACTAAAATACCTGACAGCCGAAGGATGTTGCTGCAATAGGCCTAGGAAGCATGATCATTTGAAATGCTATGGCAATTTGGAGGGCTGCATTCTTTTGAGTCAGCCTGCATCAAATACAAGGGGGGGCAAGAAGAAAGGTAACAATGATAGGTTATAACATTTAATAACAGCTAACATAACATACATATAAAACAATCGGATTAGCGAGAGAGAGAGATAATAGAAAAAAATAACAGTTAAACATGAAGCAAATCCATTAAACTTTAAAGGTAAAAAATATTGGGACTTTGGACAAGCCCTAAAACAATGTGACAAATTAATGGTGGTTTTTCAAAGACCTCCTTCAGAGGAATTTCTGCAGAAAGCAGGTACCTTATTTTTCGGACTATAAGGCGCATGCGCACCCCCAAATTTTAAACAAGATTAAGATTTTGTTATGATATTTTCTTACTATTTTATTAGCCACATTATAATGCACAGGGGTCTCAGTCTGGGCAAAAACTATCGCCTTATAGTCTGAAAAATACGGTAGATAGATTTTCAGACCACTGCAATGGAACAGAATGTGATCTTTGAAATTTCCCTACCTTACATGTTATGTTGGGGGAAATTTTGTTACTAAAAGCTTTAAGTTTAAGTCTATGAACAAGAGAAGTTAAAAGCCTGACATTAGACAAATGTCCTTACTTGGACACAAATACGTCTTCAAATTTCATATGTGTGTGTGTGTGTGCAGCGTCTGATCGCCTTCAAGAACAGCACGGCCAAGGTGTGCTACCTGGATCGTCTGGACGAGACCTTTGCTGACGGCTACGCCCGCTGGCAGGGATATGAGGTCTGTCTGTGTTTGTCTGTGTGTCTGTAGCATGTCTGTGTGTGTTCCCCCAGAGGATCATTGTGTGTGTGTGTGTTGTAGGAGGGGGTGTACCTGCAGAACCACACACTGAGAGTGTTCCCCCAGAGGATCATTGTGTGTGTGTGTGTTGTAGGAAGGGGTGTACCTGCAGAACCACACACTGAGGGTGTTCCCCCAGAGGATTATTGTGTGTGTGTGTTGTAGGAGGGGGTGTACCTGCAGAACCACACACTGAGGGTGTTCTCCCAGAGGATTATTGTGTGTGTGTTGTAGGAGGGGGTTACCTGCAGAACCACACGCTGAGGGTGTTCCCCCAGAGGATCATTGTGTGTGTGTTGTAGGAGGGGGTGTACCTGCAGAACCACACGCTGAGGGTGTTCCCCCAGAGGATCATTGTGTGTGTGTTGTAGGAGGGGGTGTACCTGTAGAACCACACGCTGAGGGTGTTCCCCCAGAGGATCAGTGTGTGTGTGTTGTAGGAGGGGGTGTACCTGCAGAACCACACTGAGGGTGTTCCCCCAGAGGATCATTGTGTGTGTGTTGTAGGAGGGGGTGTACCTGCAGAACCACACGCTGAGGGTGTTCCCCCAGAGGATCAGTGTGTGTGTGTTGTAGGAGGGGGTGTACCTGCAGAACCACACTGAGGGTGTTCCCCCAGAGGATCAGTGTGTGTGTGTTGTAGGAGGGGGTGTACCTGCAGAACCACACGCTGAGGGTGTTCCCCCAGAGGATCATTGTGTGTGTGTTGTAGGAGAGGGTGTACCTGTAGAACCACACTGAGGGTGTTCCCCCAGAGGATCATTGTGTGTGTGATGTAGGAGAGGGTGTACTTGTAGAACCTGAGGGTGTTCCCCCAGAGGATCAGTGTGTGTGTGTTGTAGGAGAGGGTGTACCTGCAGAACAACACTGAGGGTGTTCCCCCAGAGGATCATTGTGTGTGTGTTGAGTGTGTACCTGCAGAACAACACTGAGGTGTTCCCCCAGAGGATCATTGTGTGTGTGTTGTAGGAGAGGGTGTACCTGTAGAACCACACTGAGGGTGTTCCCCCAGAGGATCAGTGTGTGTGTGTTGTAGGAGAGGGTGTACCTGCAGAACCACATTGAGGGTGTTCCCCCAGAGGATTATTGTGTGTTGTAGGAGAGGGTGTACCTGTAGAACCACACTGAGGGTGTTCCCCCAGAGGATCATTGTGTGTGTTGTAGGAGAGGGTGTACCTGTAGAACCACACTGAGGGTGTTCCCCCAGAGGATCATTGTGTGTGTTGTAGGAGGGGGTGTACCTGTAGAACCACACTGAGGGTGTTCCCCCAGAGGATTAGTGTGTGTGTGTGTGTGTTGTAGGAGGGGGTGTACCTGCAGAACCACACTGAGGGTGTTCCCCCAGAGGATCATTGTGTGTGTGTTGTAGGAGAGGGTGTACCTGCAGAACCACATTGAGGGTGTTCCCCCAGAGGATCAGTGTGTGTGTGTGTTGTAGGAGAGGGTGTACCTGTAGAACCACACTGAGGGTGTTCCCCCAGAGGATCATTGTGTGTGTTGTAGGAGGGGGTGTACCTGTAGAACCACACTGAGGGTGTTCCCCCAGAGGATTATTGTGTGTGTGTGTGTGTGTAGGAGGGGGTGTACCTGCAGAACCACACTGAGGGTGTTCCCCCAGAGGATCATTGTGTGTGTGTTGTAGGAGAGGGTGTACCTGCAGAACCACATTGAGGGTGTTCCCCCAGAGGATCAGTGTGTGTGTGTGTGTTGTAGGAGAGGGTGTACCTGCAGAACCACACTGAGTGTGTTCCCCCAGAGGATTATTGTGTGTTGTAGGAGAGGGTGTACCTGTAGAACCACACTGAGGGTGTTCCCCCAGAGGATCAGTGTGTGTGTGTTGTAGGAGGGGGTGTACCTGCAGAACCACACTGAGGGTGTTCCCCCAGAGGATTATTGTGTGTGTGTGTGTTGTAGGAGGGGGTGTACATGCAGAACCACACGCTGAGGGTGTTCCCCCAGAAGATCGATGTGGAGGTGGTCAAGCACATCGCTGACATCCACATCTTTGAACACTGCGGACAGCAGGAGTATGAGTACCACTGGGTCATGGAGGTCACCCAGGAAGGTTGGTCATCATCATCATCATTGTCATCATCATCATCGTCATTATCATTATTATCATCATCATTGTCATCATCATCATCATTGTCATCATTATCATCATCATTGTCATCTTTATCATTATCATCATCTTCATCATCATCATTATCGTTGTTGTTATCTTTATCATTGTCATCACATCATCATCATCATTGTATTGTCATCATAATCGCCATCATCATCATTGTTATCATCTTCATCATTGTATTGTCATCATAATCATCATCACCATCATCATCATCATTGTTATCATCTTCATGATTGTATTCTTCAACCACAGAACTCTTCTCTCATTTTTTTCTTCTTGTTCTTCTTCTTCGTTCGCTCAGACAGATTCCTGTCATATGAGCGTAGATGTGTTGTGCGCCTAGCTAAGAAATAGTTAGGTCCAGCATGTCCGACTTCGGCTGAAGAAATCTTTGTAAGAATTTATAGAAAAAAAGGCAGGAAAATGGACCAGTGAGATAGAAAAATAGCAGATGACAGAAAGCAAAGGGAAAAGGTAGAGTTAAAGAGAGTGACAGATTAGCGGATGTTACAAGCACATAGCTTCCAGAAGGTGGGGGAACTATTTGTATGAAAGACACCCCCCCCCCCCCCGGTATTCCCATGGGGGACTCCCAGTTTTTAAGACAAGAGAGAGGGGGAACACTGAACACTGAAAAACTTTATTTCACAAGGATTAAGATTTTAGGCGATGTCTATTCTTAAGATCGAGAGAGAGAGAATGAATGAATGAATGAATAAGTTTTCTTTATTGAGGATAATAGATTAAGCAACATTGCTTTTTTTCCGTCCAGTCCTCATGCAGAAAAAAAAAAAAAAAAAAAAAAGAAAAGAAACCAAACATAAATACAAAGAACAACCAAAAGAATTAAACTAAACAATTGTCTGCCCCATCCTTCTTTTAGGCACACACACACACACACACACACACACACACACACACACATCACCTCCCCCCACCCCTCTATGCACAAGGTATCATAAGCATATAAACATGAAGATAAAAATAAACTCGGAGAGAGAGAGGTCTCTCGTTCGCTTCCATATTAGGTGTCTCCTTTTGCTGTCATATAACATGACAAAAAAAAAAAAAGTAATGCAATCCACAAAATTGCTCATAACATTTTTAATAATCAAGCGATCATTTAGATTTTTTAGATCGATGAAGAAGATTCAGTGCATAACAGGCTTCAAGAGTTTGCAATGTTAATAACCAAGCTATCATTTTGATTTTTTAGATCGATGATGATGATTCAATGCATAACAGGCTACAAGAGTTTGTAATGTTAATAACCAAGCTATCATGATTTTTTAGATCGATGAAGAAGATTCAGTGCATAACAGGCTTCAAGAGTTTGCAATGTTAATAACCAAGCTATCATTTTGATTTTTTAGATCGATGACGAATATTCAATGCATAACAGGCTACAAGAGTTTGTAATTCCAAGAAACCTTCAAGCGCTCCATAAAAGGAACAGTTTCCTGGGTAACCCACTGGATCTCATTGCGGTATTTTGCAGAGGTGCGTCTGAGCCCGGCAGACAAGTACATCACGGTGTAAGCAGGGGGTGGCCGCACGTGCGTAGTTCAGGGGACACCACCAGGAGTGCACAGAGCTGGGCAGGTGGTCACCAGTCACACTGGATTGGGGCTCCAATGGGGGGGTGCAAATTACTAACAAGTTCTGGAACCTTTCTTTACTTCTCCACAACAGGTTTTTTTGTTACGGGCATTGGATAAAGAAAATCAATCCTCAGTGATTTCCTTTCCCACAACTTTGTATCTGATTTTATTTTAGGTGGTTATGATTTTTTTTAAAGATGTCATCTGCTTAATTTATTTGCAACAACAAAATATCAGTCTCAGAATACTTGTATGTTCTGCTTTGAAAGCTCAATGACAATTTTTTTTTTTTTAATGGACCAGATCTTATATTCTTTTGTTAGATGTTTTTTGGGTCAACACATTAGCTAATAATCAGCCTCAGATTGTCTATATTTTCTGTATGGATAGCTCGATGATAATTTTTTTTTCTTAAAATAAATGGACCAGATCTGATATTGGTTTTTTTCAGATGTTTTTTTTATGAATATATTTGCTAAAAGGAAAAAAAATATCAGTCTCAGAATGTTCAGTTTGGAAAGCTCAGTGAGTTGACTTTGAAATAGGACCCGATCTGATTGTGGAAGCCTGGAGATCTGAAAGGCATGTGCGGGGGATCTGCTGCTTAACTGTTGTGACGTTTCGTCTTACGCCTACTCTTCTACTTTTATTTTGTACACACTTTTTTTATAAAATGTACTCTTTTCCGTTGCCATTTAGAACCCAGTTATTCACAGTTAATCAGAATTGATGTCAGCACTAAAAAATCAAAAGATTGTGGAACAAATTTTTTTTTGGGTGGGGGAGGAACTAAGCAGTTTGAAAGCACAAAAGGTGATTATTGTTTTGACAGTTTTTTGGACATTCCAACTGCAGTTTTGGTGATAAAGTGTACAGGACCAGCGCGGTACATCACGTTTCTTCCTAACTTTGTGTGCACTTCGTATATGTTTAGCTGCTTCACATTGTATCTGTTGTTGTGTGTTTGGTGTTGTCTTGTTTGTTGTTTCTGTATTGAATCTGTCTGATTTTGTGATGTATTAACCTTTTTTAGGCTTTGTTACATATCTGCATGTTTTTTGTGGTTGTTTTTTTTACAGAAGATACTGTTGAAAATTAGACGGTTAAATGCGTGAAACCACTTTTGTGGTATCATTTTACACAGTGGCAATCAGTGCTACTTTCTGATTTTGAGCATAATGGGCCTTAAAAGATAACGTGAAAAATATAAATTAGTTGATTGACAAATTTTGAGAGTAAGTTACGGAGAAATTCACCAAATGTCTTTCAAGGAAATGTAATTCGAAAAGTAATAAACCTTCACTACTTGGTATTGGCTGAATTTGTGTTTTGTTTTTGTTAATATTCTTGGAACGGGCAATCAAAAATGTTAAATCCCAATTTGTTGCATATGACTTAATCAGAGAACTGTGTATCAATGTGTCATTTTTGTGTGTTTTGCTTTAATTTTTTTTCTATGCAATAAAGTTGTTTTCTTAACACAAAACACGACTCGTTTGTAGTGATGCATGTGTCAGAGAGAAAGTGTTTCCCATACTCGAGTCAAAGACCAACATTTAACACAAATCACTCTTTAACAAACATTTTAAAGCATCAAGCTTTTTATCAATCATAAAAATAATTCCGGCAAAAAACAATTCACAACGCTACTGGAAAATGCTAAAAAATATTATGATATTCTAATCTTAATCAAAGAAAATCATAAAAGTTTACTTTGCAGATTTTAGAAGAAAAAAGACATGACAACTGCTTTCAATAATGAAGACTAAACTGGAAACAAAATGTGGCCTTGTATACTGATTTGCGTCCCCTGAAGTCGGAGTATGGCTGCCCTTGTGGCGGGGCCCTTTAAAAGCAGCCATGCACACAATCTTCCCACCCAAGGCCATGCGAAATGTTGACAGTGAGACTCCTGTGCCTTATAGCATGACCACTAATGCTGGAAGGAAATGCAGTAGCAACAATCTGAATTTTGTGTGAAATTTGGGGTTGCGCCTCATAGTCCGGAAAATAGGGTAAATACACTTGAGAAAAAGGGGTGCTGCAATAACGGCGACATGCTCTCCAGGTGGGAGCAGTCCAAATGTCAGTCTTTGTGATTATAAAGTCTACCAATGCCAATAGGTTTGTTCACCTCAAAATGACGCTCCTTCAGTGAAGGCCGTTTATTCACTACCACTGACGCCGCATGTGGAATCTGGCATTGGCATTACTTTTCTTGTCCCAGAAACACCTCCTCTTCTGCGTTCTCAGGATGTATGGCCATAATGGGTGTGGAGGCACCGTGGCTCAGTTAGTTAGAGGCACCGGCTCGTAATCCAATGGGTTTGCGAGTGCGGAGGTTCAAACTCAGCTCCGTCCGCGGTGTTGTGTCCTTGGGAAAGATACTTTACTCCTATTGCCTAGTCCTTTGGATAAGACCTTAAAGCGAGGTCCAGTGGGCGAACAACTGTATAAGGTCTTGCGCACACGTTAACACCCATTCCACTATTCAGTAGGACCAGGCCATGAAGTGCTGGTGGAATGGATGACGCAAACTCACATACAATGCATCCTGTGGGTGGCGCTGCGCTCGCGGCAACGCACTCCACGTGGGAACAATACCAAATACCAAACAATGGGTGAGGTACATATTTCTCTGGTTTTCAATTTTCTGTGGTCTCCCCATTGTATTCAGCCGACACATTCTGATTTCAGAGGAACAACAAAAACGGGTCTCTGTAAAGGTTGCTCCCACATGGAAAGTGTGTCACCGCTGGCGCTGTGCCACCCTTTTATATTTTGGCGTAACTGAAGGGTAAGAGGGTAGGGGTAGATTCTGACCAAATGACAGCGCCTTCGTCATCACCGGATCCTACAGGACCTCAGATTTCTTTATATTTTGGCATGACTGAAGGGTAAGAGGGTAGGGGTAGATTCTGACCAAATGACAGCGCCTTCGTCACCGGATCCTACAGGACCTCAGATTTCTTTATATTTTGGCATGACTGAAGGGTAAGAGGGTAGGGGTAGATTCTGACCAAATGACAGCGCCTTCGTCACCGGATCCTACAGGACCTCAGATTTCTTTATATTTTGGCATGACTGAAGGGTACATGGGTAGGGGTAGATTCTGACCAAATGACAGCGCCTTCGTCACCGGATCCTACAGGACCTCAGATTTCTTTATATTTTGGCATGACTGAAGGGTAAGAGGGTAGGGGTAGATTCTGACCAAATGACAGCGCCTTCGTCACTGGATCCTACAGGACCTCAGATTTCTTTATATTTTGGCATGACTGAAGGGTAAGAGGGTAGGGGTAGATTCTGACCAAATGACAGCGCCTTCGTCACCGGATCCTACAGGACCTCAGATTTCTTTATATTTTGGCATGACTGAAGGGTACATGGGTAGGGGTAGATTCTGACCAAATGACGGCGCCTTCGTCACCGAATCCTTAACGTGCATGAACACCTCAGATTTCGTTGTCACATTCAAAAGACTTTCCACAGCAGGTCAAACATAAATACAAGACAGTTTCAAGAAGCGCTTTGCCTACCGACTCGCCTCGCCCCAAGCTGCATTTGGATGGGTCACCCCGGCTGTCTTTACCACGGAGGGATGGGAGGATGAATCGACTAATGCGCTGATTGTCAGGGACGGACATGCGGGATTACTGTTCCCGCATGCGGCGGAGAAGGAGCACATGGAGAGGAGGTCTTTGCGAAGGAAATGTCAGAAGTCACTCAGCCGGCCGGCGTAGATGAAGACGTTGACAGCCGTGTTGAGAGCCAGGAAGATTCGCGAGGTGGCGCTGCACAGAAAGGGAAGGGTTTAATTGAGCTTTGGGCCTCGTACACAGTAGATGCGGAAATCCCACGCGCAATCCGTAGATAAGTAAAAGAAAGAAGGAAAAAAAATATGCGCACGTTTCCGTATTTCCTCTAATCGGTATATTTTGTTCCTTCTTTCTTTTACTTGTTTACAGATTGCGCATGGGATTTCCGCGTCTTCTGTGTACGAGGCATTACCTTTGTTGAGGTTTCCACTTGAACAGGTCAGAGAGATGTGCTTGCGTACACGCACACCCACACACACACACCACCATCTAACCAGTCTCCCACATACATACACACCAATCTCAGGAAGGGGGTGGGATAGTGTTAAATTCTGACCAAATAACAACTTTTTCGTTGCCACTGGGCTTAAGATGTGCTAAGTGCATGGGCACACGGGACCTCGGTTTATCGTCTCATCCGAAAGAATACAGTGGGATCTGACGGTTGGCATACCGTACGTCACACGCTTTTCTTCTACTTCCGCATTTCTCGAGCCATGTGGCCATAATGGGTGAGGACATGTGGCCATAATGGGTGAGGACATGTGGCCATAATGGGTGAGAACATGTGGCCATAATGGGTGAGGACATGTGGCCATAATGGGTGAGGACATGTGGCCATAATGGGTGAGGACATGTGGCCATAATGGGTGAGGACATGTGGCCATAATGGGTGAGGACATGTGGCCATAATGGGTGAGGACATGTGGCCATAATGGGTGAGGACATGTGGCCATAATGGGTGAGGACATGTGGCCATAATGGGTGAGGACATGTGGCCATAATGGGTGAGGACATGTGGCCATAATGGGTGAGGACATGTGGCCATAATGGGTGAGGACATGTGGCCATAATGGGTGAGGACATGTGGCCATAATGGGTGAGGACATGTGGCCATAATGGGTGAGGACATGTGGCCATAATGGGTGAGGACATGTGGCCATAATGGGTGAGGACATGTGGCCATAATGGGTGAGGACATGTGGCCAGTTTTTACTGGTCTCCCGGCCGCTCACTGCATTCAATCAATCAATAAAATAATTTATTATGTCCTCAAGTACAGGATAATTTTCGTGCAGCACGTCGCATAGATATAAAAGAAACAACATAAATTGATAGCGACAAAATAAACGCGTGCATTTAAAAATAAAAAATAAATTGCAAACCCAGTGCTCCGAAATAGCTGAGCTGCGCCTTCTCTGCTATCTAGAAGTCATAGTCCAGGTGAACACCACACAGATTGGATCAACTATAAAAATAAGAGTAAAGACAAGTAATTCATAAATCAAGTTGCCATTCATGGAGACATTTTGCACACTTTTCCCCAACATAAATATAAAAGTAGAAGTATCTGTATTGTTAAACTTTCGGGACTTTCCCGGGCATTGCTTCCAGGATCGTTTCCACCATCTTTATATCTACTAATGTCCCATATGTGTCTGTTCCAGACCGGAGGACGTTAAGCAGAATTTTATTCACAAACTTTGCATACGTTAGTGCTGAAATAAAACACAAGGAGGCACCCCCCCACCCACAAATCAATCAATCATCACTCGGATATCACGTGCTATCATCTGATATCCAGTGGGGGTCACTCCACATCAGTGACAGCCCAAAACAATCGGCAAAGTTATTGCATGAACAAGAAACAATATGGCTAGAATCCATTGCCTATGGATAGCGTTCTGAGCTGCTCTGTGGCGCTCTAACTTAGATAGGAGCGCTTGAAAACAAATTGATGACTATCATTTTTGTTTTAAATGCGAACACACACAACACAAGCCTGTTAGAAAATGGGTCCTGTGCTTTCTAGTAAAGGACTCGTTTCTATCAGACTTTGTTGTTTCGTAGCAGGAGCAATGGTAAGTGTGCTGGTCAGTCGAATGTGACAGGAGGTATTGCACCGTGTTTTTAATGCTGCAGCTTTAGGCATTAGTTGACTTGAGTCTTTTTCCACATGCCAAGTATCCTAACGTTCTCTCATGGCCGAGAAAGTGGATAGGGCCGATGTCCCATGAACGAGGTATGCAGATCTACATACTGAACACATCTCAGCCAATCTTTTAATATGCTCAAAATTATTGTTCAGTTGTTATAAATGAAGCCATTACCGAGGTCCAGTTTTGAAAGAGAGCTATGCTCAAAAGCTTAACTTTTCCCTATCAAAGGGTCAATAGACGATTTAGTGCCTTTAAACGCATTCTATCAACACAGGACACTGATATTAGTACCCGCATGTTTCTATTTTGGCAACCGCAAAGAACAAATTTTGCACTGTCGTCTTCGCCTTGAATTATGATTTATTCACCAGGTTGCACTTGTGGTTATGTACGCGAAACAGCTGAGCATTATCTCTTAGCATGCCCCCTGTTTAATGTTGTTCGTGCTAACACCTTATCTAGCCTTTCTCCTGATTATCTTAATTGTGACATTCTCTTGTGTGGTAGGCAAAATCTTCCACGTGAAACCAACATATTAATATTTGAAACTGTACATCTCTTCATTTCTGGTTCGAATCGATTTTAAACTTATTTATAAACTGTTTTCAATTATCATGTCAAATCAAGGAAATAATGTTTAACGCCCTCTTTGGCCTTTCAAATCAAACATTTCAATCATTTTTGTGTGAAAGCGCAGGTGCGCCTCTATATTGGTCTAAATGATTGAATAACTTGTTCTAGACATGTAAGCATGGTTGTAAGTACTTTTGTGGGATGCTTGATGAGTGTCATATTGAGTCATCATATTGTTCATTAATTTGTCTCTCAATCCCCCTTTTGTTTTCCTCCTTCCTTTCCTTTTTCCCATAATGTCACTCTTTTATTTCTTTTCTGGTTTTCTATTTTGTTCGCTTTGTTTGTTAGTTTGTGAATAATGTTTCTAAATATTGAAACAATATGTTCTAATTGATGAGAGCACACCTTCCGTCATTTGAATCCTATGTAATGTATTGTGTGCGGGTACGTTATAAGCTATATGCTTGTTGTTACCCTGTTACCTCATTATTGTTTATAATTTGAAATTGTTGAATAAAAAACCCGTTTAAACCAATAGACGATTTTCGGAAAAAAGATGGGAGAGCATTTCGTGAAAATTAGAGTTGCTTACCTTGACTAAGGCGGCCAAACCATAGCAACCATGGTGTCGAAGCTTGAAACCGCAGGATGCTAGTCAGCGACTTGCAAACATTTTTTTTTAATAGAAAAATGGGAGGTGGCCAGTGGCCACAAACTGATAAAACATTCCCCCCCCCAAATAATGACATCAATTTTAGAATGACGCACGGTGTTCTAAGTGCTGTATCGTGTTACTCAACACACGAGGCGAGAGCTGGGGATATACCTGATGGTAGAGTAACTTCCCCTGTTTGACCGATTGAATTAGGCAAGATCACTCCCACGCACTATGAAATTACTCCCCTTAATTATTTCTGAACAATTCCTATTCTCTCCCCGTATCAGTCAATCATAGATTACTATTGCTACTGGAAGACAGAAAAGGAAAGCAATGGATGCTTATAAAAAACGCTTAGCTTGGTATACATCTGTGAAAAAACTTTCACCTCTTTAAAAAAAACCACATTATTTTGCCCTCTGCTGCAAGACGGTTTCTTGTAAGCCTTTAGGATTTGTTAAAAAAGTTTTTAAGAGTGATTTGATGCAGCAACCGACCCTTTGTGGAGAGAGAGAGAGAGAGAGAGAGAGAGAGCGAGAGCGAGAGAGAGATTGACGTGATAGTGGTCTGTTGTCCGACTGGACAGTCAAATAACAAACAGGATCTAGTATGGCCCAAGGCTTGTCAGTGACGCATCTTCTGCTATTGACATAGTTCCATAGTGAAATGCCTGCATGTGTGTGTGTGAGCGAATAAGTGGGAGGGCGCATGCATGTGCGTTTGTGTAAGCGTGTGTGTGCATGCATGTGCATGTAAAAAAAAGCAGGATTTCAGAGATCCCATTCATTTATATCAATGGTTGAAAAGTGTTCGTACATGTAATTATCAGCCGTGAAGCGAAGTGGTAATGCTTTCATTGATGTCTGGCTGTTCCTGGTTCATTGACTGACTATGTTAGCATTTGTACGGAATGTGTTCCTGGCTGGCTATGAATGTCAACACAATGAACGGAGGGACCTAGGACCCTCAAACTTGATATGTTAACACGATGACGTGTGAACGGAAGGACCTAGGACCCTCAAACTTGATAGGTTAACACGATGACGTGTGAACGGAGGGACCTAGGACCCTCAAACTTGATATGTTAACACGATGACATGTGAACGGAGGGACCTAGGACCCTCAAACTTGATATGCTAACACGATGACGTGTGAACGTAGGGACCTAGGACCCTCAAACGTGATGTTAACACGATGACGTGTGAACGGAGGGACCTAGGACCCTCAAACTTGATATGTTAACACGATGACGTGTGAACAGAGGGACCTAGGACCCTCAAACGTGATGTTAACACGATGACGTGTGAACGGAGGGACCTAGGACCCTCAAATTTAATATGCGTATAGGTAGTTAGGCTATCTAGACAAGTTCCAAAAATGGAGGTCGTTGGTCAAAGGTCAAGGCCACTGGGGCAGAACATGTGCGTGGCGTGGCACCTGTCTTTACACTCTACGTCACGTGTACCATTCCCTCTTATGCTTGGAAGATTTCGTTAAGATTTCTTACCAGCTATTAGAGGGAAAATACGTAAAAAACGTGATTTTACTATGTGACGTGGTGGGTCTTTAAGGAACAGGGATGTTTCTTTTCAAATAGGAAATGTCGAATGGTGTCTTCAATTAGGTCAACTTTATGAAAATCAGGAATGGTTGGCCTAGCTGCTTTCAGCTACGATCTGATATACAACAATCAGGCTTTTTTCCCCCCACACCACAGATCTCTTGTCTCACACACACAAAATCCCTGCACACATACCAAGTCTCATTCAGTATCTTGGTTCTTTTTATTTTCCTTTTGCTCACAATGTACACACGCTATCCACACATTTAGCCAAAGAACAAGTGGTATCATGCACAGGGTAAAATCATCCACCCATCCAGTTCACAAGCAAACCACCTAAAAAGAAAAGAGAAGAAACCTAACAAAACAATTCTCTTGTCCTTCTCATGTTCTTCCACTGTCATAAACTGTCACACCACACGCAATCATCAACAAGCATTAACAGCAGGATTCATAAGCAAAGCATATTGGGCTTCAAAACTCTCAAAGTTTTTTAAAGGTGGACCCTGACGGATGAGTTTTTGCAAGAAGCACATTGAGATCACCAGAAAGACAGCCTTTTCAAGGATCGGAACACTCACTATGCTCAGGTTTCCTAGAAATTAAACCGTCAAAACGGTGATTCCTCCATGGCGGAAAAGCCGGAGAGAGTAGCCATTATGGATGGGGTGGGTGGAGGACACTCATTGTGGTTGAATCGTTTTCTTTTTTTGTAGTGCAGTAAAAAAAAAAAAGGAAAAAAAAGGAGCCATTTCCTTTGTTGTGAGCGAAACTCTATAGATAAACTGTATAAAATTCAAAAAAAAGAAAAGAGGATTGTATTGTGAAAATTTTGTTCAAGCGATTTGGCGGCCATTAGAAGAGAGACGCCTTCTCTTTGGGTGAAAGAATTTCACATCCAGCACCTCTGCCAAGGAGGAATCGCCGATTTGACGGTTTGACTTCTAGGAAACCAGAGCAAAGTGAGTGTTGCGATCTCTGTAACGGGTGTTTTCCTGGTGATCTCAACGTGTTTCTTACAAAAACTCATCTGTCAGGGTGGCCCTTTAAGACTCTATCGTGATTTTGTTCAGAAAGTTGGGCTTGAAGATTCCCAAAGTTTTTCCGACCCTATAGTGTGTTCATGGGAGCTGTCAATGGGCGGACATGGTGGAGCCTATAGTGGATCAGTGTGTTCATGGGAGCTGTCAATGGGCGGACATGGTGGAGCCCTCGGGGGAGGACCTCACTCACGCTGGCACCGCGACTAAGACATTATTATCGTCAGTAGGGGGCTTAGTAGGTGGTGTCCTGCGTATATTAGCTCAAAACTGGCTCCACCGAAGTGACTCAGCAGCAGTGCAGTGTCTCCTCAGGTGGTTGCCTCCTGATGAACTAACATAGATTCACTCCCCTTGGACTGCTGGTTTTGAATTCTGTGACCTGACAAAACCAAGGTGTGGCTGTGAGTTGGGAATTGGAATGAGCGGCGTGGGAGCAACACCACTGTATGGCCCAGAAGAAAAAAAGGCTCTCCCTGAAGCAAAGTCCACAGCTGAAGGGGAAACACTACAGGCTCTCCCTGAAGCAAAGTCCACAGCTGAGGCGTGCTAAAGGCTTGCAGTGACCAGTGGTGCTAGGTACTAATATCAGGTGAGAAAGGGAAGTGGCTCCTCAATTTGTGAAAACCGCCACGCTATTGGAGGAAAAGCATTTTTTCTGTGAAAATAGTTTGGGGGGTTCAGGAGATGCTGTCTCTTGGAGTGGTCAAGGGGTCATTCATGGTGATCAGGAGGAAATTCCTCTGGAAGATGAATACATAAAGCCGTTAAAAGTTGGGAAAAGGGCATCATCACCTCAACGTTAAAACTCCCTCCGACATTTGCATTTTTACATTCAGTGTTCTCTGAACTCAGAGAATTTTCCACCCAACCTCAGGCAGAGGTCACTACAGAAAGCTGACTTCAAACACACATCCTGAAGAAAAGCGTCCATGCTGTTTCACTGTTCCGTCTCTCTTCATTCTCGCCGTTTTGTCGTGATTGCGGGCGCTGTGTGTGTGTGTCCGACAGTTGTGTCCCCTATTTCCCCACGTCCACGTATTCTTCTTTCACCAACAGTTGAATCGCTCTGTAAAGACAAATAAAGAAAAGAGAGAGAGAGAGAAGGGGGCAGACAGAGTGATTGAAGAAAGGGAGGCAGAACAGAGAGAGAGACAGGCATTGACGATTTATATATTTTTTCTACAAGAGTAAAAAAAAAAATCAATCTATAATATAAATACATTTACAATGCAAAAGCTCTTTTTCTTTCTTTTGAAATAATAATCACAGATATTCTCAGATAAAGGATTAGCCTAAAATGTCCAATTAATCTGATCAAATCACTACAGTAATCTTTCGACCTTCTTTCAAACATGCACAAAATCATTAGAAAGCTAAAATACCTAGAGAGTGAAATAACAGTCGGTTATGTTGTAGAATTAGGCATGTTTATCTACATACACATTCATGCGATTAAAGCATCAAAACTAATGACAAAATACTTGAGGAAAGCACTATGTACATTTTAGTAGGAATTCTCGTCCACTTTTTGTAAAGATAGGTTTCAACTTTACTACTTCCTAAGCAATTACTGTATGTTTCGGACTATAAGGTGCACCCCCCAAATTTGACACAGAATTCAGATTCTGTTATTACATTTTGTTACTATATGATCAGTCACATTATAAGGCGCAGGGGTCTCAGTCTGGGGAAAACTATCGCCTCATAGTCCGTAACATACGGTAACACTTTTCTTTTTGCTTCATTTTATAACAAAAAATGCCATCACACACACACCAGAGAATCACAGCAATGGTGAGCCAAAAATCAAAGAGAGCAAACTCTACGCTGCACAAATCACAACACTAAGTAAAACAACAGGAAATTGTCTCCCTTGAGCTAATCATAATTTTGGATAAATATCGACAGCAAAGTTGGATAAAACAGATTTTCATGCCAATATTGACTGAGAAAAAAAAGAACAGGGCAAAAAAGAAGAGGATGAAGGAGGAGGAGAAAGAGAAAGAGGATAGAAGAAATAAATTCAAATAGAAAGAAAACACATGGACCATGCACTAGAGATAAAACTGATGCTTACAATATGGGATTACATATTGCCAGTGCACTTTTTCATTTTCATGCATCTTGCGACAAGTTTCCACTAGAAGTTCAACCAAAGTAGCACTCATGTATATGGTGTTAACATGGGTGCAACTACACAAAATATTAAAAAACCCTGAAAGGCCGGGGTCCAGGGGTAATGTCCCCCTGCAGCTGAACAAAAACATGATTCATGAAGGTATTTTAGTTTGCTTTTTCCACGATTTATACAAATGCTTATTTCAAAGTGTTTGAAAAATACAGTAGACACACAAAGATCTTGTTTGACAAATTAAAAAAAAAGGAACTTCCTTTTGTGGTAAAATTAAAACAGGAAATCCTTGCATAGCAGGAAACGTTGAACCCATGTGTTTATTGCTAGGCACAAAACTACAGACTGAATGTATGCAGCGCACAATAGCAGCTATTATGTCACCAGAGTCAGTAACTAAGCGATCAATTTCCCATTAAAAGCACACAGGTGTACTTAGTAGTTAACAGGTTTACAACGATGCACCATATTGAAAGACACCCACCACGAGTATGTGATGCTATAAAATAAAGTCAGTAAGAGAAAGTAAACAGTATACAGCAGAGAACTGATAACTCAAATACACTAGGCTAACTCACAATCATTTTTCGGTCCCAGTATAATAATCTCTTTGTTGAAAAGTCTTTTTAACTCAAAATATTGGTTATCTCAAAATAAAATTTCAGTCCCTTCAATTTTGACGTAAGCAATTTTTACTGTATATGATGGGATAAACTAGGGTTGTGAGTGTGCACGCGTGTGTGTGTGTGTGTGCGCGTGTGCATGCATGTGAAGTCTATGATTGCTTTTATAAATGTGTATTGTAATGTGATTGTGTGTTGAGAGAGAGAGGTCTGAAGTCTGAAATGATTTAATTTGTTAGGCCACAGGCCCATACAAGTAGATATGAGAGAGAGAGAGAGAGAGAGAGAGAGAGAGAGAGAGAGAGAGAGAGAGAGAGAGAGAGAGAGAGAGAGAGAGAGAGAGAGAGAGAGAGAGAGAGAGAGAGAGAGAGAGAGAGAGAGATGTTATGAATTTTTCCTTCTACAATTGGCCATGTCTTTAGAAAATTATATCCCCAAAAATTGTTTTGTTTCTTTATTCTTATTTTATTATTATTTTGTAAAATGTAGACAAAATCATAAAAAGTGCAAGATAATTTGGACTTAACAATACTTTTTATAAGACAACCTCCCCCATGGGGATACCGGGGGGTCTTTCATACAAATAGTTCCCTCACCTTCCGGAAGTTCTGTGCTTGCAACTTCCTCTAATCTGTCACTCTCTTGGACTCTGCCATAACCCTTTGCTTGCTGTCATCTACTATCTTTCCGCCTAACCGGTCCATTCTCCTGCCTTTGTTCAAGACATTCTTACAAAGACACCGGCCGAAGACGAACATGCTGGGTCTAGTTATTTCTTAGTTAGGCGTATAACGGCAGCATGATGCATCTGCACTCATAACTGACAGGAAACTGTCTGAGCGATCGATGAGGAAGAAGAAAAGACAACCAAGTCTCCACTGCGACGGGAATATAAAAAATCCTGGTAAATGTTAAGAAAAAAAAGCCTCCTCTGCCCCTTCCATTCATTTCAGGGGCTGTTCCGTCGACTGCTGTCACAGTCTCAGATCATAGCTGACACTAAACTGACCCTAAACCTAACCTGAAACCAGTCGCATTCCCTTAGGGTTAGGGTTTGGATTAGGGTTAGGGATAGGGTCAGTTTAGAGTTAAATACACACAAAAATAAAAGTTGATGGTACGTTATGATCATGTGCACGTAAATTCAGAACACAGTAATCTGAGAATGCGACAGCGGTCGACGGAACAGCCTGAAATGAATGGAAGGGGGCAGAGGAGGGGGCTTTTCTTAACATTTGCCAAAATCCTTTTGTGTTTTTAAGCTAATTGGTACAGGTAAAAAGTACGTAAGATAAAATACCAACAATGAAAACGTCAGACTGTCAACCAGACACAACAACAGACGAAAACAGAAAGCAAAAAACAATTAAAATAATAAGAATTCAAAACAAAAAGCAAACAACTGAACAATACAAAATAATGAACAGCACAAAGTCAAAGAACACGGTTTCAACTCTAATGATGCAAAGCAATTGCAACAATAAATCCATGAATCACTCAGTACAGCAAACCAGCAAAAACGGTGATATATTTGATATAAGCTTTGTTTTCTGGAAAACGGTAGCAACTCCTCCACGACAAAACACAAGATAGTTTGAAAAGTGGAGCAAGGCATAACCACACAGCACGTTCTAGCTCCCACCACAGTCAGTGTCTTTGCTACAGTGCAGCCAAAAGACGTTAGGTCAGATAAGTGACACTGCAACCGGAGACTGAAATATACTGTCAGCTGACAACACATTTACAATGCTGCCAAGACCACATTTACAATGCTGCCAAAACCTAATTTACAATGCTGCCAAAACCAAATTTACAATGCTGCCCAAACCAAATTTACAATGCAGCCTACAAAGAAGTTTATGGCCCACTCTACAGTGCAGCCTGAGACTGAAATCCACACTGCAGCCTGAGACTGAAATCTACACTGCAGCCTGAGACTGAAATCTACAGTGCAGCCTGAGACTGAAATCTACACTGCAGCCTGAGACTGAAATCTACACTGCAGCCTGAGACTGAATCTACACTGCAGCCAAAGACTGAAATCCACACTGCAGCCAAAGACTGAAATCCACACTGCAGCCAGAGACTGAAATCTACAGTGCAGCCTGAGACTGAAATCTACAGTGCAGCCTGAGACTGAAATCCACACTGCAGCCTGAGACTGAAATCTACACTGCAGCCTGAGACTGAAATCTACAGTGCAGCCTGAGACTGAATCTACACTGCAGCCAGACTGAAATCTACACTGCAGCCTGAGACTGAATCTACACTGCAGCCTGAGACTGAAATCTACACTGCAGCCTGAGACTGAATCCACACTGCAGCCTGAGACTGAAATCTACACCGCAGCCTGAGATTGAAATCTACAGTGCAGCCTGAGACTGAATCTACACTGCAGCCAGACTGAAATCTACACTGCAGCCTGAGACTGAATCTACACTGCAGCTTAAGACTGAAATCTACACTGCAGCTTAAGACTGAAATCTACACTGCAGCCTAAGACTATCAAGATTGTAGAGGCTACACCCATCAATTCATTCTTTGGCTACACAATATATGACATTTTTGGCCTACAAGTCATGTTTTACTTCAGTAAATTGGGCCTACTCTGCCTTTTCCCCATGGCCCAGTCCACAGGCAGACATGCCCACCTCCACAGCTACACATTGCTCATTTCACCCCTAATACCAGTGATGCACACTAAGTGATACACAGATGAGGGTACACTCAGCCAAAGGAACCAAGCCAGTCCACAGGCAGACCTGCCCACCTCCTCAGCTAAACATCGCTCATTTCACCCGCAAGTCGTGAGCTTTCTGTTGGCTTCTTTCTTTTCGTCAATGTCTTTGCTTTGGTGAAGGCACAGCTATAGATTCAACAAACTGAAGACTAATACTTTGGCAGCGATGAAAATGTTAGTTATCATTTTGCAAGTGTTCACAGGTTGTCACAAGAATTTAGTTTCACTTCTTTGTACATTTCCAGGCTAAGTTGTAGCCTCAACAACTCCCCCACCCTCAAAGCTTCGCATTGACAATTTTCACTGAGAATCAATATTCTGCCGTTCCCAGGAAAGGGATGTGGTTAACTTAGGATCAACCTGAGTTTTATTCATAAAACTGAATGTAGGAGACGTTGAGATTGAGCATCATAAACATGACGGGGGTGTCTAAAGTACATTGTTTCTTTTTTTTTTTTCCTCAACACACAAATGCCACAGGTGTCCAGATTTGAGACAGACACAGTTTTGTGAACCAGACCAAGTCTTGAGCTTTTTTCTTTAACTAACCTGTTTGAGGAAGCACCTCTTTCCGTTCTCTAGCAAAATGGTTCTTTCACAGACTTAGCCCACGCTTTCTTCTGTTACTACCCTGTTTGAGGAAGCACCTCTTTCCGTTCTCTAGCAAAATGGTCCTTTCACAGACTTAGCCCACGCTTTCTTCTGTTACTACCCTGTTTGAGGAAGCACCTCTTTCTGTTCTCTAGCAAAATGGTTCTTTCACAGACTTAGCCCACGCTTTCTTCTGTTACTACCCTGTTTGAGGAAGCACCTCTTTCTGTTCTCTAACAAAATGGTTCTTTCACAGACTCAGCCCACGCTTTCTTCTGTTACTACCCTGTTTGATGAAGCACCTCTTTCCGTTCTCTAGCAAAATGGTTCTTTCACAGACTTAGCCCACGCTTTCTTCCGATTCAGACCATGCTGTTTTTAAGACCATAAGAGCAGCGTTCAGTGTTAGACAATGTGACCCGCCTCCTAAGGTTACATCTTGAGCACAAGAGTCCAAGGACTGACTAGCCAAATAGGGCGCCTCCCCCCCTGAACACAGTCTGCCAGGAATAAGATCCTGACATGGGGACACTTTCTAAAGGCACTTTCAAAACTAGAGGCTATTTGAACCGTTCAATTCATTTCAAAATACTGTTTCAACGATTACTTTCAAATTGTTTCCAAGACCTGTTTCAAAAAGCTGTTTCAATTTCAAAAAGATATTTCAATGATCAGTTTAAAAAAAATAGCTGATCAGTTAAAAAAATTGTTTCAATGATCAGCTTCCAAAAGCTGTTTCAATGATCAGCTTTAAAAAGCTGTTTTCATTATCAACTTCCAAAAGCTGTTCAAATAATCCACATTTAAAAAGCTGTTCTAAAGACCAATTTCACAATTTTATCAACCTTTTTGTTGTTGCAGAGTTGAATAATAAAAAAGAAGACAATTTTGTTAGTGTCCAAAAAACACTTAGTTCTTTATAATTTAACTCATTCAAGTTGTTCCGGCCATATATGTCCGGAATTAATAGGTAGCTGTCAATGTGATGCATTTGCTTCAAGTTCAAGGGAAGTAAATTTGTGTGCACACCATACCTTGGTCACTTCTAAACTCACTTCGCTCCCTAATACCATAATTTTGCCTCCGACTTTGCTTTTGTAGTGGTTTGTTGTGGGGGAACCAATGTGGCAATCAGCGTAGAGAGTTTTTCTATTATATAAAGTCTATATATAAAAAAGTCTGATCTACCACTTTCCACCTGAAGTAAAAACCCGTAATCTTCTTTCATTTCTCTTTTGATTTATGCATCTTTTGTTTGTGCGTATGGCTGGAGTGATTTTTTATATTTTTTAATAATTCAAAATCGTTGCGATAACCAAAAATTTCCCTGCTGAATTCTAAATCTCAATTGTATCTGAAAAAGGCACAATTTTGTTACAGATAAAAAACAAAGTTATTTATAATTTAAAAAAAAAGAAGTTTAAACATGAACCTTTTGCTGTTTGAATCTTAAACTTCAGTTACACAGTTGGATACAATAAAAGAAATATTTCTCACAAGAAACGCTAATCCGTTAACGGAGTGTGGGCAGGTCTGCCGAGCTCAGAGACACCAAGCAGTCAAAGGCAGCAGGCAACAGCAAGCCACAGACAACACACAACACGCCCCCCTCACCCTACCTTACCCCCTCTCTCCTCTTCCTCAACCCCACCCATAACTGCCAAATCCCAGTTCAGAATCATTATGGGGGGGGGGGGGGGGAACTGGGTGAGGAGGGGCTACAAAAAAGGTTCAGGGATCCCAAGCTTTGAGGTTTTCTTCTGATTGTGATTTCACATTTATGATGTTCATAGATTTCTCCTGAACAATATGTCAGCGATAACTTCCATGTGGAATGTCAATGATGCATCAACAGCCAAAAGTGTAACAGCCTTTCTGGGGGAGAAACATTAGTGGAAACAACTTGTTCTCTCAACTTCGAAAATAAATAAATTGTAAGCTTTTTGTTTTTATCACGCTTTCCTTATGTGCCATTTTAAAAAAAAATCAGAATAAAAAAACTAATAGCATCCACACAAGCATAAAATATAATTTTGAGTTTTTAAAAAATATGTGGATAATAGTTGGATTTGATTCCTCGTCTGAAAATTGTGGATTTTGACAAGTTTCTTTCACCTTTAGAAATGCCAAATTGTGGATTATGACAAGTTTCTTTCACCTTTAGAAATGCCAAATTGTGGATTATGACAAGTTTCTTTCACCTTTAGAAACGCCAAATTGTGGATTATGACAAGTTTCTTTCACCTTTAGAAATGCCAAATTGTTGCAGGAATGTGGATAGATTCTACATAATAAGGATTGGTTGGCAGCTATGCCCTCCCCCCCACACACAGCGGAGAAGGAGGGTGGAGTTACAATGGTGCAAGATAGGGCCCAAAGGGGAGGGCAACTTCTGCCATGTGCACCTGTGCCACACACCCACGTCATATTTTCAGAGTATCCACCACCCTTTTCTCTTATCTTATTGGGTTTGTTACGTGTTCGAACATGTGAACCCAAAACAGAAGTTGTTTAAGCATCACTACATTTTACTCACTTTACCCTTTGCATTTCTTACAGCACAACTAAAATGTGCTTCAAGATCAACTACTATCCTCAACTTCAAACAGTGCATTAACAATCAGTCGCATGTCTGTTATCATCCACAAGAAATGAAAAGTGACCAGGTGCATTCTGCTGAGAAAAAAATTCCTATTTTTTTAATTTACTTTTTAAAAAATCCATTAAAAAACCCACCCTAACAATGTTTGCAATTTTAATTAAAGAATGTATTACACACACATCTTGACCCGTCGTTGAGAATCTCACGCGCGAATTGCCCTTCCAAGTTGAGCACCATGACAGTGATGGAGGACTAAGGTAGCACTGTAGCGGTCATCCAGCCTTCTGGGACACTCTGCCCCCACTGGGTCTGCATTGTGGCAAGAAATGCAGCGTCATGGGTGGATTATCCAATCATTAAAAAATCACCTCTTAACAACCCCCCAAATGTGACAGGGGTGGATTTGGCTGAAAGTGGACGTGGCAGAAGTGTACACCTTTTACAGCCCCCCCCCCCCCCCCCCCCCCCCCAATTCAAAAGCGGAGAGAGGTGCAGGTAGTGAGGCGTGAAGCGACCCAGCCAGTGTGCGCCCTCCGATACTCACATGAAGTGCTGTCCTTTCCTTTACGCTGCTTGCCCTCCGGCCTGGCAGCACAGCAAGGCACATAACTCATCACACCGATTCACACACAACACCCCCCCCCCCACCTACCAAATCAAAGGTTTACTGCTTTAGGCCTATTTTCGATCTGCAAAATATCCTGTCACAGGATAGGATCTATTCCTCATATTTTACAGAATACCCCCCTACCCCCCAACTCACACAATGTTCATTGTGATTCCTTAGCTATCAACATTCACCAGTCATAACTCACAATACTAACAAAGTGTACCACTACATGTGCAAATGTTCATCGGACACAGATTTAAAAAAAGTTAAATAGATACCCCCTGCCTTTGAACACCTACAAAATCGGAATATGTCGGCTGTATGCAGCGGGGAGACCAGTGAAAACTGAAAACCGGACACATACGTACCTCACCCATCATGGCCTTATGGCTGGGAACGCTGAAGAAGTCGGTTGAAAGCTACAGTGGAACCTCCCTTATTAGCTATAAGACTCCCTTCCACATAAGACCTGCTTCTCCCAGACATTGCCCTTCTTCGTAAGTAGTAAAAATTACCTCCCTTAACAGACCTCATTTTGGACGATTTTTGAAGGTCTTAACCCTTTCACCGCCAGCCATTTTTCAGCCAAAAAATACCATTAAACTTGTCTGGGTAGAGTAAAAAACCTATCTGCAATATTGTGAATTCCTCTGTGACATGTATAGCATTAGGCCTATCTTTGCCTCCCAACATGAAGAAAACAGGGTCTTCGGATAACAGGCCCTGATTTGGGTGTTAAACCATTGCGGTGCATAAATGCGACATTGGCGGTGACAGGGTTAAAAGAGAGGTTCCACTGTACAAGGTTAAATCATCCTTCGTTATTCCTGTTACTACAGTACCTTAGGGCTTTCAACCAATGATATTTGGCATGCATAGTCATCACACTCTAAGACCCACTGGGCCCCCACCTGGTGCGTCCCTTGCTCTTTCCCTTCTTGGTGTAGCGCGCGCTCTTCATCACTTTCCCGGGGGCAGGAGGGTGCGAGGAGGAGGCAGCGGAGGAGGGGAGAGGGGGCACAGGCCCGTTGCTGTTGGCGTTGCCAGTGGCGCCCTCTGCTGGGGACCCCGCCCCGTTGCTGTGGGAATTGGGCGTGCCCACGTTGAGGCTGCCGTTCGTCTCCGGACTCTGTGGCTCTCCTGGGAAACGAGTTTGATGCATCATGAATGCCTTTACGTTTGCCAAGATGACCCACCCACAAGTTTCCACTTGTTTGAGAAAAAAAAAAGATATACCATAAAATGCGGACTATAACTTGTATAAGCCGCTACTTTTTTTCTTCAACTTTGGCCCATGCGGCTTATAGACTGATGCAGCTTATCTGCGGATTTTTTTTTCATTATATATTTATCAGTATGATGAAATCTGTTTCTGGCCACATTGTTCAGTCTATTTTGAGCTTCTTTAGCCGCATGGTTTTGGTAGTCAATAGATTCAAATCTCATGTTCTGATAGGAGAATTTCTATATTTGTGTTGGTTTGTGCACATACAATTTACTCTGCGGCTTATAAATTGGTGCGGCTTATATGTGAATAGATACCTAATGTTTTGTTAATTTAAGGGATGCGGCTTATATACAGGTGCGTCTTATAGTCCAGTTTTTACGGTATACGAAAAATGTACTGAAACTTCATATGTATGTAAGCAATCAAAAATATAATTTAATAACATATAAGGAAAACTCAGAAAAGTCAATGACTTACACAGTCGCATATTCACCCAAACACAATGCACACACACACATACACTCACCCCCTTCCCTCACAATGGAAAGTCACACACACACACACTTTAAGAATCAGGTCAGGTCAGGTCAGGTCAGGTAGATAAAGACGACTAGGCCTCGCGGCCTCTCAAGCGTCTTTTCTTTTTTTTCTTCTTTTTTTTTCCTTTTCCTTTTGGGGGGTTGGCACAGCTGTGACGGTTTTGGTAGACTATTCGTCATACTGGTACTTTAATTTACCAAGGTTTGGGTCTTTGTCCAGGAGGTTTTTGAATTTGTTAGTATCAGGTGCAAGTTTTGTCTGAGCAGGAAGTGTGTTCCAATAGTTAGTCACTCTGTTACTGAAAAAGTGTCTCCTGATGTTAGTTCTACTATACTGTGTTAGTATTTTTAATTCATGATTTCTAGTTTCTAATCACAACCAATTGCTCAAACAAAAACAATTCCTTTAGTTAATTCAAGAAGTTAATAGAAAGAATTAAATATGTTCATTATATCATGACAATTTTTTTTTTTAAAGCGTGTGTGTGTGTATGCTTGTGCGTGTGTGTGTGTCACTGTGTGTATGAATGAGTGGCATCTTAGTCGAGTCAAGTGTTAAAAAAAAATGTGTGTGTGTATTTGTGCATATTTGCACGTATGTGTATGTGTGCGTGCGTATCACTGTGTGTGTGTGTGAATGAGTGACATCTCAGTTGAATCAAGTGTAAAATGCACAAGGGTGAAACTGGAAGCTTTTACACTCTACAACTTTCCTTCATAAAGAAAAACAAAAGAAAAATGTGTCAACTCACTGTTTCGTTCTGACTGGTCGGTGACCCCACTGACCGCCTGTCCACAACAACACACAACAATTAGTAAGTAAACTGATATCCATAATGCACACAGAAATCAACTGCAAGCATTGCAATCAACAAGGGCCGTTGCACTGTCCACAACACATAATTTAGTAAGTAAACTGATATCCATAATGCACACAGAAATCAACTGCAAGCATTGCAATCAACAAGGGCCGTTGCACTGTCCACAACAACAATTAGTAAGTAAACTGATATCCATAATGCACCCAGAAATCAACTGCAAGCATTGCAATCAACAAGGGCCGTTGCACTGTCCACAACAACAATTAGTAAGTAAACTGATATCCATAATGCACACAGAAATCAACTGCAAGCATTGCAATCAACAAGGGCCGTTGCACTGTCCACAACAACAATTAGGAAGTAAACTGATATCCATAATGCACACAGAAATCAACTGCAAGCATTGCAATCAACAAGGGCCGTTGCACTGTCCACAACAACAATTAGGAAGTAAACTGATATCCATAATGCACACAGAAATCAACTGCAAGCATTGCAATCAACAAGGGCCGTTGCACTGTCCACAACAACAATTAGTAAGTAAACTGATATCCATAATGCACCCAGAAATCAACTGCAAGCATTGCAATCAACAAGGGCCGTTGCACTGTCCACAACAACAATTAGGAAGTAAACTGATATCCATAATGCACCCAGAAATCAACTGCAAGCATTGCAATCAACAAGGGCCGTTGCACTGTCCACAACAACAATTAGGAAGTAAACTGATATCCATAATGCACCCAGAAATCAACTGCAAGCATTGCAATCAACAAGGGCCGTTGCACTGTCCACAACAACAATTAGGAAGTAAACTGATATCCATAATGCACACAGAAATCAACTGCAAGCATTGCAATCAACAAGGGCCGTTGCACTGTCCACAACAACAATTAGGAAGTAAACTGATATCCATAATGCACACAGAAATCAACTGCAAGCATTGCAATCAACAAGGGCCGTTGCACTGTCCACAACAACAATTAGTAAGTAAACTGATATCCATAATGCACACATAAATCAACTGTAAGCATTGCAATCAACAAGGGCCGTTGCATTGTCGACAACAACACACAACATTACAGGGCTTCTGATAAGCTGGTGTTTCTTAGGGTCCCAGGGACCCCTTCATCAGATTTAAAACGAGTCCCAGGCTAACTTCAGTGGGTCCCCTGTACCACATCAAGAAACATGTCTATAAACATGTACAAATTCACTTATTACACATACCTCAAATTCGGCGATTAACATTACATTCATAACATTTTCACGCACGCGCTGCACTTCATTGACTGTGATGTTTCGTCAACCTCCAGCCAGGAAAACTTTTTCCCAGACTGGTTTGTAGGCCGGCCCACACCTTTTTCGTCGCAGGTGGATCATTGACACTCGCAGATGTTGATGGTTGATTGACATCTTTCTCACTTTCTTTGCGCTTTCCGGGCACTAACACCCACACATTTAAAGACATTTTGTTGTTAGTCGAGTAGCACGAAAGGCTTTTTCAGGTACAGCGAGAGGCATCATGGGAAAGGGAAAGTTTTATCATTAAGGGAAGCAACTCTCGCATCATAGCAGACGATGCCTGTGGCCGACTTTCAATGTTAGACAGTATCTTTATTCGTTTTTCAAGATTTTTTGAGTGCGTCCCCAGGGACTCGCTTGACAAACATTCAATGCGTCCTTTTAACTTTCAATGCGTCAGGGACACTAGTTTTTGCGTTATCAGAAACCCTGAACAATGCACATGGACATTTTGATTTTTGAGTTTGTATTACTATTAGATAACAGCATAGTTTTGTAGAATTTGGCGTTCTGATGAAAACACACTTTGAGTTTTGACAATCGGACAAGTCGTTCCAGAATTATTGATATTTAAAGGCCTGGATTTTCAGTGGATGTTTGGTCACCTGCTTCAGTGTGAATTAGTAGTGTTACATAGAGAGGGCCATGGTACTCTGATTTTGCTCATTTTGACACATATTTGGGAATACAGTCTATCATTCTATGGATGATAACATAAACTGATGAAACATTGTTCGTGTGAGCGACATTTTGTGTCGCCGACAGTGATCGCGTTTAATGGTAATTATTAGTAAAATACTGATGGCAAAAAACCCAAAATACTGAAAAACATTGACTCGTCAGTCCCAGGGACTGATACATTTTTGCTAGGACTGATAAATTGTTTAATAAAGGCCTTAATATTGTGGTTTTCACTGGTTTTTGTTTCCCTGGGACTGGTTTTGACACCGGTTGTTGACGGGCCTTGTCGCTGATGGGACTGGTTTTCAAAATTCCTAGCACGATCTCTGGCTGAATGCAATGGTTGTTGTGTGACGCTATTTCACACAGTCCCTCTTTGTTAAATCTGGGTATCAAATATGCAAAATATGACAACTCACCGCAGCCGAGGTGACGGAGGACTTGGAAAACAAGCGGTCCGATTCTTTGAATTTTCTATTGCGCTTGTCTTGTTTGCTAGAAAAGAATACATCACAGTGTAATTGAATGCATCCTATCCTTAAAGCATTGAATACATTCAAATTAAAATAAATGAATTCTATCTTTAAATTAACCAAATAGAATCCTGTCTTTAAATTATCAAATTAATCTAACTTTATTAGATTAAGGTGCACTCTACTATAACGCAGTTAAGCACACCCAACAAATGTTCCACAAAAGTCTGATTTTGTTATTATGGTTTCTGTACTATTTATTAACAGGGGTCTAATTCTGGGTGGAAAAAATTCCTTACTCAATTCAATTCAACAATTTTATTGTCTCCAAACAAGTGAAGAAATTTGTTTTTCGGCATGCACATAAAAATGAAGACAAAATAAGACATTGTTATAACCTAACAGAAGAGACAATTTGTAAAATAACATAAAAGCACATGTAATTGACATACAACATAGTTATCAAACACACACACCTGAACAAGTACTGTGTTATAATCCATAAAATATGGTACATGATGTTGATATGATTGTCCTTGGTGGCCCTTTACTCAAAGGGCCTTTCTCATTGGTTGACATTAGCCCATAGCAGGGGCCCACAGCAAAGGGAGAGCTGTACGATGGAAGATTTTCTGCAGTGATGGAACATCATGGTACAGGTTAAATCTTTCATGGAACACTGACTCTCAGTGTCAAACTAGGGGCGTTGGCCCCGGCTCTTCGTCCCGCACCCAAAGGGATTGGTTGGCCTTTGGGGACCTTCCCCAATACCAACTGTCCTCTGATCTCTTTGGCAGAGATGGGGTGTATCCTGGGCAAGGCATTTCCACTAACATTAAAAACAAAGCTTTCTCCCTGCCTGCTGGAACAGTGCTCAGCTGCCCCTCTGCCATCTGGCAGTCATAGTCGGAAACTATTTAAAAACTGCCATAAATACATACTGGTGAGGTAGCCATCCCATCCCCTGATAATAAATAAATAATGATCATCACACATTCATACTATTACTATATATAATATGAAGTTGATATAATATCACAATCATCTATGACAGAACTTGGTGTTGGTGAGGTAGAGGTCCCAGCCCTGGATGATGTTGATATTATCATTGTTATACTATAATTATCATGATATAACCCCAGCCCTTGATGATGTTGATATTATCATTGTTATACTATAATTATCATGATATAACCCCAGCCCTTGATGATGTTGATATTATCATTGTTATACTATAATTATCATGATATAACCCCAGCCCTGGATGATGTTGATATTATCATTGTTATACTATAATTATCATGATATAACCCCAGCCCTTGATGATGTTGATATTATTGTCATTATACTATAATTATCATGATATAAACCCCAGCCCTTGATGATGTTGATATTATCATTGTTATTATACTATAATTATCATGATATAAACCCCAGCCCTTGATGATGTTGATATTATCATTGTTATTATGCTATAATTTATTTAATTATCATGACATATACCCCAGCCCTTGATGATGTTGATATCATCATTGTTATTATACTATAATTATCATGCTATAATCCCAGCCCAGTACTTGGTGTTGGTGAGGTAGCGGTCCCAGCCCTTGATGATGTTGATATCATTGTTATTATACTATAATTATCATGATATAACCCCAGCCCAGTACTTGGTGTTGGTGAGGTAGCGGTCCCAGCCCTTGATGATGTTGCCGTACAGCTGGGTGTCCTCCAGGTAGCTGCCCTCAAAGGCGTAGATCTGACGCTCCAGGTTGGCCAGCGTGTCCTGCAGTCATCACACAACAGCCCACAACGATCATAACATAAACTTCAACGGCCAGATAGGCGGTACAGCAGAGCACAGGGCACGTCGGAGCACAAGAAAACCAGGGGTTGGTTTCACAAGGGCTAACGTTACGTAGCGTGAGTGCAAATCGACAAAACCGGTACTAAGAAACACCTCTCATTTTGTGGCTACTCCCAAGGTATCTCTTGGCGAACTATCACGTAAGAAGCATGGGGTGAATACAATTCTTGTTGTTGATTGGTCCATTAAAGTTTGGTTAAAATAATACATTTTTTTGACCAGACAAGAGCTTGTGATATTCTTCCGCAAACGTTTTCTAAAGTGTTTGTTAGGCCCCTTTTGGCGTAAGCGTTATTCGCACGGCGACCGTTATCTAGAGAAACTCAACCCTGGCCATCCATCCACTGCTGTCGAAGAAGTCCCCGGTTGTAACGATCTACTCGTGCCGCTGGACCCAGACTTCTGAGGCAGAGAGAGAGGGATTGCCCCTGAGCAACGGCTCTCCCACTTTAACTGTTCCAGCGCCATGTACTTTTTGACGTTCTTGGTTGTCTGTTGCATTTCCACCGACAAGAGGGAAATCACTATTTTTTTTGAGTGTGCGTGCATTGCTTTAACCCCTTCACTGCCTGCCACGTGTCTACTACGGGGCTGTTTGCACTATGCTGTACGCCTATAACCGTGTCTACTACGGGGCTGTTTGCACTATGCCGTATGCCTATAACCGTATCTACTATGGGGCTGTTTGCACTATGCTGTACGTCTATGACCGTGTCTACCATGGGGCTGTTTGCGCTATGCCGTATGCCTATAACCATGTCTACCACGGGGCTGTTTGCACTATGCTGTATGCCTATAACCGTGTCTACCATGGGGTTGCTTGCACTATGCTGTACGTCTATAACCGTGTCTACCACAGGGCTGTTTGCACTATGCTGTACGCCTATAACCGTGTCTACCACAGGGCTGTTTGCGCTATGCTGTATGCCTATAACCGTGTCTACCACAGGGCTGTTTGCACTATGCTGTACACCTAGTAAACCATGTCTAGTACGGGGCTGTTTGCACTATGCTGTATGACGATAACCGTGTCTACCACGGGGCTGTTTGCACTATGCTGTACACCTAGTAAAACCATGTCTACTAGTACTACGGGGCTGTTTGCACTATGCTGTATGACGATAACCGTGTCTACCACGGGGCTGTTTGCACTATGCTGTACACCTAGTAAAACCATGTCTACTAGTACTACGGGGCTGTTTGCACTATGCTGTACGCCTATAACCGTGTCTACCACGGGGCTGTTTGCACTATGCTGTACACCTAGTAAAACCATGTCTACTAGTACTACGGGGCTGTTTGCACTATGCTGTATGACGATAACCGTGTCTACCACGGGGCTGTTTGCACTATGCTGTACACCTAGTAAAACCATGTCTACTAGTACTACGGGGCTGTTTGCACTATGCTGTATGACGATAACCGTGTCTACCACGGGGCTGTTTGCACTATGCTGTACGCCTATAACCGTGTCTACTACGTGGTGGTTTTGTCAGCGAATTTTGAGTGAGTTAAATGGAAAACTATAAAGTGCTCCTTACTCTTTGAAAAAACGTAACTTTACAGTTCTCCTTCCTGCATTTTATTTGGTACATGTGATATCAACAAATGGATGAGCAGTGGACAGATGTGTTCAAAGTAACCCTCTGAAGGCCAAATTTGGCTCGGCACACAGCAATACAAGAAATCCATTATCCCTCGGCAGTGAAGGGGTTAACGGCAGAAACCGTGATAAAAGCTCTAAAAATAGACAAACATATGGCAGGGTGCTTGGCAGTGAATGTCTTTACATTTGGTGGGAGTGTACATTACAGTGATGTCTTGGGTGAATATTAATCGCCCATGGTACTAGAAGAGCTAAAATCTTTCACGCACAGGTTTCGTTGTGTCGCATGTGCCCTTATGTGTTTGGTCTCCATGGCCACATGTGCATCCACCGATGACGGCACAGAGACAATGTCATCCTGGGACCCCAGGGACAACCTTGATGATGATATTATATACATAAATGAGGTTTTCCCTCTTTGTCTTCTTCAATCGCTGTCAATTATGAGCAGATCATGCGTCATGCTGTCGCTATGCGCCTAACTAAGATTAGGCCCAGCAGGACATCTTTGGAGGACATCTTTTTTGAAAGCGTTTCTTGAAAAAAGGTAGGAGAATGGACCGGTAAGGCACATAAATAGTACTTTTACTGTTTTAGTAGATCATGACAGTAAGCAAAGGGAAAAGGCAGTCAAACTCAAAGTCAAAGAGAATGACAGATTAGAGGAAGATACAAGCACAGAACTTCCAGAAGGTGGAGGAACTACAAAAGACCCCCTGTTATCCCCACGAGGGGAAATGAGGTTTTGAAACAACAAACACACAACAGCAGTCATGCACCCAGGATTGAAAACAAATTATGCTGAAACAAGAAAATCAACAAAATGTTCTGGCTTGTGCAGATCTAAGTAGTAGTACATAGCCGTACTTAGTAGTAGATGCTAGATAGGGACAAAATATGCCGTCAAGCTTATTAGATAGTGCCATCTTTACAGCGCACTGGATTGCAGTTTTCTGCGTGTCATATTGCAGTTCTAGGCGCACCGAAAGTGCGTCGGATGGCAGTTTTTAGCTCGCCGGATGGCAGCTTTCACTGATTCAGTGCGTCGGATGGCAGTGCTAAACACACCCAAATTGAGTCAGATGGCAGCTTTCAGTGCGTCAGATGGCAGTACTAAAAGCACCAAAATTGAGTCGGATGGCAGCTTTCAGTGCGTCAGATGGCAGTACTAAAAGCACCAAAATTGAGTCGGATGGCAGCTTTCAGCATGTGGGATGGCAGAACTAAACGCACCAAAATCGAGTCGGATGGCAGCTTTCACTTTCAGCGCATCAGATGGCAGTACTAAATGCACCGAAAGTGTGAAGGTCACGGATGAGTATACTATTCAGTGTGTCAAATGGCAGTTTTCGACACGTTGGATTGCAGTTCTAGGCACACTGAAAGTGCGTCGGATGGCAACTTTGTGCGTCAGATGGCTGTTTTCACAATTTCAGTGCATTGGATGGCAGTACTAAGCGCACCAAAAGTGCGGATTGCAGTTCTAGGCGCAATGAAAGTGCATCAGATGGCAAGACAGACAAACACAGAATGACAGAGAGAGAGAGAGAGAGAGAGAGAGAGAGAGTTACCGGTTACGGGAGATTACTCTCGCATTACTTCAGTCCAAAAAAAAGTGGGTCAGTTACCGAATGAAATGTTATTGTTAGCCTACATTTTTTTTTAATAAAAAGAACTCGCTTGAAGAAATCTGGAAGCAAACATAATACATCAAATGTTTATTATTGGTAAATTCAACAGATTACACTTACAGAATTATGATCCGAAAAGTGAATGAGAGTTCGACTTCAGAAATGGCGCTAATCAGTAATCGCCTAGACTAATCCTTCCGTTCCGGACCGACCTATAGTCGCAGTAAATAACCTAAATATTCAATTACCATGAATAGATTTCAAAAGTAAACTCAAGAAAAGTTTAATAAATGACTAAAGATCTACTCACCGCGATTTCAGCTCTACGCCGCACAAGTTCAATCAGTTCTGACCGTGTGTCTGAGGGTTGCGAATTTTTTGTGTTCGCCATTTTCCCCAGTAAATTTATCAAGCGCTTCTGTGTATTCAGAGTGGCTTCCCTTAGGCCCTAGGCCTATACGGCCTGTCCCAGTCCGCACTTACAAAAGTATTATTAACAAAAAATCTTGCTGTGTGTGTCAGTCAAAGTTACAATAATTATTATCTCAACAACATTGAGGTGTATAAAATTCTTAATAAGTTCTATGATCCTAACACAACTAAAACTTTACTAACTTTAACTGACGAGGAGAGAACACGAGGGCATGATTTTAAATTAACAAAAAAACTAAATAACAGTCGTTCAGCTCAAAACTTTTTTACTAACAGAGTAATAACTGCATGGAACAATCTTTCTAATGAAACTGTAAATGCATCATCACTAAATAGGTTCAAAAATCTTATTGACAAAAAATTTAATACTATTATGTACTCCACAAATTTGGAGAAATAAAAAAAAACAAAAAAAAACCACCAACCCAACCCAAAACAAATACACAATAGCCGTAGTAATTCACGGGCAAACAAAAAGAAAAAGGAAAATAAATATTTATATTTGAGAAAAATATCTAGAGGGCAAAAGGCTTCATAAGCCTACAGAGCCTAAACTGATATGATATGATAAGAGAAATGACACTGTGGTCCAATGCTTGGCACCATTCGGTGTTTAGACGGGTGCGCGGTCAAAAGCCCACCTCGTTATCTCGGAAAACGGACAAAAGCCCACTCTGTCTCTCTCCAGACATTGTCTCTGTCTCTTTGTCTTTCTCTGTCTCTGTGTTTCTGTCTCTCTCCAGACATTGTCTCTGTATCTCTACGGGTATCTGTCTCTGTCTCTGTGTGTCTGCCTCTCTCTCCAGTGTCTGTCTCTGTGCGAGTCTCTGTCTCTTTGTCTCTCTGTCAACCACACTTTGACTTTGTCTGTCTCTGTGTGTTTCTGTCTCTCTCTAGACATTGTTTCTGTCTCTCTCGTTCCTTCTGTTGTATATGTCTCTGTCTCTCTCTCTCCAGACTTTGTCTCTGTCTCTCTCATTAGCCCACCAAAGCAGCAGACCCAGATGGCACCCCCCCCCCCCCCCCCTAGAGAAGGTCCAATGTAGGGCGGTAAGATATGTGCTAAACCGAGACACAGAAACACTTCCAGTGTCAGCACCATGCTCCACCAGCTATCTCTCGCTGAGCGCCGCCGCACTTCCAGGCTATCCATGATCTACAAGATCACAAATGGACTGGCCTGTGTTAAATGCAACGCCCTCAAACCCATGCCCCCCAGCAGCAGAAGACAAAACCACAACAAGCAGTTCCAAAGAACCAGAACCGACTACCGCAACAACTCTTTCTTCCCCCGAACCGTCCGCGACTGGAACTCCCTACCATCAGAGACAGTCCAGTCCCTCACGCTCAGCTCCTTCACCTCGAAGGTGCTGAAGCTCCCTGACTAAAAGCACTACTACCCCTTCTTTTTTTGGTCCCCCCCCCGTGTGCGGCTGGGTGTTCTCGGACTAGCCAGGGGTGCTCGGTCGTGCACGTCCTCTTATTTGTCTAGACTTATTATTTTAGTTTTTGTTTGTCCTGCGCTGCATACCATTCTTTGTACCCCAGTACATGTCAGTAATTGCCGGTTACGGCAGGTGGACATTATTGGCAGAAGAAGAAGAAGAGTACTCAAATTTATTGAAGAAGTCTCTGCAGCCATGGAAAGCGGTAATTCGACTGACGTCATCTGACATCATGATGGACTTTGAAAAAGCCTTTGACCGGGTGAACCACAGCCTGCTGACCCATAAGCTCGATCACTATGGGATCCGAGGAAGCACCAACAGCTGGATAGCAAACTTCCTCGGCGATCGAAAGCAGGCTGTGGTGGTCGACGGAGCACAGTCCAGCTACGTGCGAGTGAAGTCCGGTGTACCCCAGGAGACTGTTCTTGGTCCATGTCTCTTTTTAGCCTACATTAATGACCTACCCTCCAAAATCTCATCTCTATCATGACTCTTTGCTTACGATACTTTTGTGTATCGCTTCATCACTTGCAATGATGACCCGGCCAAATTGCAAGAGGACCCTCGCAGACTGGAAGACTGGGAAAGAGAGTGGGACATGGCATTCCACGACGCCAAGTGTACCCAGCTGCCACTGACGTGCAGCAAAAAGCCACTCAATGCCAACTCCAGCTACAGCCTGCATGGCCATAGCCTTGATAGAGTGTCCTTGGCAAAATAACTTGGGGGTCACCCTGCAGACCGACCTCTCGAGGGAAGCCCACATTGAGGCTGTCTGTACAAAGGCCAACAGAATCCTGGGCTTCGCTTACAAGGCTATGGTGAGACCTGTTGTAGAATACGCTAGCCCAGTCTGGGATCCACACACCAACAGGCTCATCAAGGAATTTGAAAAAGTCCAGCGCAGAGCTGCGAGGTTTGTGCTCAACTGGCACAGTGTCAGTGCTATGCTACAGCAGCTGCAGTGGCAATCAGTAGCTGAACACTGCCGAGCCTCCAGACTGTCCACGTTCTTCAAAATCTTGAATGGACAAACCTGTGTACAATGTTCTGCCCTTACCCCCTACAAACAGAAGACATAGCCATAGTCAACATGACCAGTGGATCACCTCGAGGACAGACTACAGAAAGTACTCCATCCCCCGCACCGTCTGTGACTGGAATAATCTGTTCCCTGAAACAGTCCAGTCATCCACGCTCAGCACCTTCACCTCGAGGGTGCTGAAGCACTACACATTAAAACATCCGACAGCTTTTTCCCCCCTTCTCTCTCTCTCGCACATGCACCATGTGGGGGCCTGCTTGGTGGTCATGCATGGTTTTGTGATAAGGTACAGCAGTCATTCTTTATTTTACTCATTGTGTGATAAGGTACAGCAGTCATTCTTTATTTTACTCATTGTGTGATAAGGTATCATTCTTTATTTTACTCATTGGTACAGCAGTCATTCTTTATTTTACTCATTGTGTGATAAGGATTTAAGGTACAGCAGTCATTCTTTATTTTACTCATTGCGTGATAAGGTACAGCAGTCATTCTATATTTTACTCATTGTGTGATAAGGTACAGCAGTCATTCTTTATTTTACTCATTGTGTGATAAGGATTTAAGGTACAGCAGTCATTCTTTATTTTACTCATTGTGTGATAAGGTACAGCAGTCATTCTTTATTTTACTCATTGTGTGATAAGGATTTAAGGTACAGCAGTCATTCTTTATTTTACTCATTGCGTGATAAGGTACAGCAGTCATTCTATATTTTACTCATTGTGTGATAAGGTACAGCAGTCATTCTTTATTTTACTCATTTAGTGATAAGGTACAGCAGTCATTCTTTATTTTACTCATTGTGTGATAAGGTAAAGCAGTCATTCTTTATTTTACTCATTTTGTGACAAAGCAGTCATTCTATATTTTACTCATTGTGTGATAAGGTAAAGCAGTCATTCTTTATTTTACTCATTTTGTGACAAAGCAGTCATTCTTTATTTTACTCATTTTGTGACAAAGCAGTCATTCTATATTTTACTCATTTTGTGACAAAGCAGTCATTCTATATTTTACTCATTTAGTGATCAGGTACAGCAGTCATTCTTTATTTTACTCATTTTGTGATAAAGCAGTCATTCTTTATTTTACTCATTGTGTGATAAGGTAAAGCAGTCATTCTATATTTTACTCATAATGTGTGATAAGGTACAGCAGTCATTCTTTATTTTACTCATAATGTGTGATAAGGTAAAGCAGTCATTCTATATTTTACTCATAATGTGTGATAAGGTACAGCAGTCATTCTATATTTTACTCATTTTGTGACAAAGCAGTCATTCTATATTTTACTCATAATGTGTGATAAGGTACAGCAGTCATTCTATATTTTACTCATTTTGTGACAAAGCAGTCATTCTATATTTTACTCATTTAGTGATCAGGTACAGCAGTCATTCTTTATTTTACTCATTTTGTGATGAAGCAGTCATTCTTTATTTTACTCATTGTGTGATAAGGTAAAGCAGTCATTCTATATTTTACTCATAATGTGTGATAAGGTACAGCAGTCATTCTTTATTTTACTCATTTTGTGATAAAGCAGTCATTCTTTATTTTACTCATTGTGTGATAAGGTAAAGCAGTCATTCTATATTTTACTCATAATGTGTGATAAGGTAAAGCAGTCATTCTATATTTTACTCATTTTGTGACAAAGCAGTCATTCTATATTTTACTCATTGTGTGATAAAGCAGTCATTCTATACTTTACTCATTTTGGATGATTTTTGAAGGGAGGTTCCACTCACTATACACTGAATTTGGTTGGTTGCTATGGTATCACCAAAGAATCTTCCGTTCAGTTCTTGAATCTTGATTGTCATTGAGATTTAAGAATTTTTTGTATTTATTTTTTATTGCTAGGATAGTTGAAAACTGTAAAACCAGATGTTACTGATTTTGTAATAAGGATAAACCAGTGTTAGGAAAAAAATTGAAAACTTAATAGTTCTTGGGTGAAAGCCAGAGTGGCACAGAGGTAATGCGTTTGCCTCGTATATACAATAAACCCGAGTTAGAACCTGTGTACAGGGGATTTTTCGTCTCACCCTTACAGTCTGAACGTGGAGTCTTTCGGATGAGACGATAAACCGAGGTCCTGTGTGCCCATGCACTTAGCACACATTAAACCAAGTGGCAACGAAAAATTTGTCATTTGGTAAAAATGTACACCCCACCCCCTTTCCTTCCTCATCAGTCACACAAAAATCGCATGCAACATTTTTTTAAAACAATGTGTGGCGCACATCTGGCTGCAACGCACTCTCCAGGTGGGAGCAACCCAAATTTCACAGACGCCTCTGTGACTACCAAATAGAAGGCACCAACATAAAAGGTCAATAGTACCTTCTGACCCTTACCTGAAAAGGGTAGTACATTCTGGCGTACAATGCTCTAAACAATGTCTCTAGGTGGTCTGATGATGCTTACCCAATACAAACTACAGCATAAAGAGCCATAGCTCACCAGCCGCACAGCAGCATTTTCGGCTCCAGTGACCTTGACGCAAAGATTTTCGTCTTTGAACTTGGCCTACATATCCAAACTACCTGTCCACGTGCAAAATTTGAGGATCCTAGGTCCCTCCGTTCAAACACTATCGTGTCAACATAGAAACATGGTCAACCAGCCAGGAACAGACAGACAGACAACAGTGAAAACATTAACCAGCTTCGCTGCATGGCTGGTTCATCATTTACACACATCCTTTCATGTGCATCTAGCAAACAACAGTTTCTTTTCATGCTTAGCAACATTTTATTCATGAAATTCTTTCACGTCATAATTATGGTTTTAAAAAACAAAACTTAAAAAATGCGAGTTTGTGTGAGTGCATCACTGTGTGTGTGTTGGGTGCTTAATTTTGTGTTTTTCACTCTGTTGTAACTCTGTGTGTGTGCGCACACGCGCATGTATTTGCGCGCCCGCATGCAAGTTCACGAGCACACACGCATGTATTTTGTGTTCGTATGTACTGGTAGATGTGTGCACGTGCAACATAAAAACCATCACAAATACGCTGTACGCACATTTGTATACTCCAAACATTAAAACAACCCAAAGCGTACAGACACAATACACAGTCAGTACAAAGAAGAACAACGGGGGTGCTTGCCACAAAGTACTAATCCAAAGCAGGGGTGAATGCTCAAAGGTACCATCGCAAAAGGAACAAAAAGGCTGATAATACTTGTCAGCACGCACCTGTGCTTTGAGATACAGTGGAACCTCCCTTATAAGACCTTCAAAAATCATCCAAAATAAAGTCTGAACCCACTATGCACCGCCCATTTGCCCCGTGGGTTGCTCTCCCAGCCTGCAGGTTCTCAGAGAGAGAGATTCAGATACAAGTCTTATTACAACACACACACACACAAACGACAATGAAGTGCTTGCAAATGATTTAAGATCGCGTAACGAGCTTAGCGATCATTCCGACGCAAATAACGTCAGAATAAACATATGTTAGTCATTAATAGTTTCTAGATTGATAAGGAAAATAAATCTTCGGTGAAATTCAAAAACCTCCTAACTCGATTTTTGGGGGGGTTTGAGTTAGATACATAGTCAGCTCTCTAATTTTTCTCGCCACCTTCCACCAAAAGCTCGTATCTCTAACGACTTTCTATCTGGGGTAAATGAGGTTGTGAAAATAGAAGAAAAACTCGTAAGTCCCAAATTCAGATGTAGTTAAGGACGAAAACCTCATATCTTCGTTCTTTTTAATTCTAATTAATTTTTTTTTTTTTAACGAAATGCAGGACTAAACTCGCAATGTCTTGAACAACATATTCATCATAGTTAATCAATTGTGATCAACGCGGTTCATTTTTCTCAAAACTACCAAAATTGAGATACGAGGTTTTTGAATTTCACCGACACCTAACAAATTGTCAGGCGCAGGGCGGAATGAGTTAAGTGGGAGGGAGTTGTATAAGGGAGGTAATTTGAATACTGTACTTACAAAGAAGGGCAATGCCTCAGAGAAGTAGGTCTTAAGTAGGGAGTCTTATAAGGGAGGTTCCACTGTAGTCACTTTTGGCCAGCACTCTTCAAATTTAATTAGAACATTTCACATCAAAATACTGAAATACTGATGCCCCACCAACAAAAATAAATAAATAAATAAGTAAAAACAATGCTGTTATAAAGTGACAATACCGAAACGAACATATCGTGGAAAAAATCCCAATAGTGGAAACAGTAAAGAGAATAGAAACTGGCAGGACAACGCATGGGACTGGGAATGCTGAAAACAGGGAAGGGTGGACACTTCGATGTCCCGAGGCAAGTCACAGGACATCGCTAAAACTGAAAATGTCCTTCTGCCCCCCCTCCCCTTCCCCCCACCACCCCTGTATGGAAAGCTTCCTTTAACCCTTTCACCGCCAATGTCGCATTTTTGCGCCACAATGGTTTAACACCTATGTCACTAAAAAGCATCAAATCAGGAAAAGACCCTATTTTCTTAATTTTGGGAGGAAAGGGAATAGGACTGATGTTATACATGTCACAGAGAAATTCGCAATATTGCAGATTTTTTGTCTCTCTACCCAGATAAGTTTAATGGTATTTTTGGCTGTAAAATGGCAGGCGGCGAAAGGGTTAAAGCGTAAAGTCGCTAAATCTTATTCTAAAAGAACAAAAAAAACCAAAACACACGTACACACACAAAACAATACAAAATATATTTCTATTTTTCACACAGACACACATAGCCAGTCAGACAAGGTTAAAAAAGACAAGCAGTAGCTTGTTGAAAATTGCCTAAGGTATTTTTTTTAATTTTTATAATTTATTTTTCTTTATTCAAATGACTGTGAGCAAGAACACAAAATATGACCACCCCACAGCCGGAAAACATCTCCACTCTAACAATACAAAAACAAAAGCAAAAAAACAAACCCCACCCAACTAATTCTATCTAAGCTAATATAGTATGTCTTAATTCAAACAGTTCTGTAAAGGAAATATCAAGCAAAGTTTTGCATACATTTGAACAGGGTGAATATTTTACACAGGCATCATGTTACAGACTCAATAATCACTCCAATAAGAAAAGCCCGCGGAATAAAAGCACTGTAAGACAATTAATGTCACCAGCTTGAGCAAAAACATTCACCAAGTATTTCTAACATATTGCGAAACATAAATCACTTGAAAAGTCAAACACAAAATGCGTTTCACGCATGCTGTTTATAATATACAATTTCTGGTTAATGGGTAGAGCCCGACCAGCATTTCCATCAAGTCAAAGAAAACAACGATGGTCGAACATTTTCACGGTAGAGAAGCACTGTACAGACAATAAACATTTTGATTTTTTTCCTTTAAAAATAAAAACCCTGTTTTGAAGGATTACATAGCACAGTTTTATTGAATCATTGATGCCCAAGTAGTTCAGTATAAATAGTTTCAGTGCAAACATTTTCACATTTTGATTTAACCTTGGGATAATTTTGAGGAATGAAATTAAAAGGGCAAAAAAAAAAAAAAAAAAAAAAAAAAAAAAGGTAAAAAGAAAAAAAGAAAAAATAAAAAAAAAAAAAGAAAAAAGGAAAAAAAACTATCGGCCTTCTTTCTTTCATTTGAGACAGTACCTTCCGGCTTTGTCAAACTGGACGCAGGTACAGCGAAGAGGAAAAGACAAGTCAGGGCCCAAGCATTGTTAAGGGGATACGCTGCTGCATTGATTTCCCACGATGACAGATGATCAAGACTTTTCTCATAGCATCTATACATACTTCTAAGGTCAAAACAAACAAAAAACCACAGGGTCACTGTGCTACTTTTCTTGTAATTCATGGTCCAAGGGTTGGACCATTTTTGGGCAAAATCAGTTCTACTGAATACTGGACATCTTTCATACACATAAGTTATTTACATATTTTTCGGACTATAACACAGTATAAGGCGCACCCCACAAATTTGACACAAAATTCAGATTCTGTTATATTTTCTTACTGTTTTAGTAGTCACATTATAAGGCGCAGGGGTCTCAGTCTGGGAAAAAAGTATTGCCTTAAACTATAGTCAGAAAAATATGGTACACCTTTCATTTAATCGTGCCTGATACTGTAACCCATTTAGTATCAGAATCTATGTCAAATTTTGAGGAAATACAATTTAGTCAATAGAAAAATTAGGAAAATTGTCGCTGTATTGACAACTATTTCTCTACATTTTATGGTTCAAATGCCAGTAGAAAAAAGATCAACGATGAAATCACATTATTTTTCTTTATAATAGATGAAATAATGTATATTCTACATAATAAACACAAAAAAACATTGTTACCATGCTTTTTATTAAATTTACAAGAGCAACTTTTTCAAGTCCACCCCACATTTTTAAGCCAAACTCATGTCAAGAGTTACATCTGATAAATTTCAACGCATTTTCTTTCCTTTCAAACTATTGAATATAAACGCTATGCTTAAAAGTACAACTTTTGTTAGCAAAATACTCCCAAAAATACAAATAAACATGTATATTTTGCAATAAATAATGAAGACCTACATATTAGTGGCATTTTGTAAATCTGGCAAAACACAGCGAGCCACTATGGGGCGACACCCGTCTACCTCACATCCCCTTAAAAGAAGACCAATCCCCCCAATCTTGTGACTTCACTATTACGCCTCCATTGAGACCTTCTGTCCAGCTCGCCATGCTTACTCAAACACTGCTAAAATGAATACAGTGGAATCCTGCTAACTCCAAACTGACAACTCAAAAAGACTAGATATTGCTTTGGTCCCAGGTTAATCATTTTTATGCTGATATGTCTTTTTATCCAGAAAAATTGGCTATCTCCCCCAACAAAGTTCAGTCCCACCAATGTTGACTTGGCAGATTTTCACTATATTTTTTTTCTTCAGAATTCAATCTTTCAATTTTGCTAACTAGTATTGGTTTTCTTTCACAGATATACTCAAAAGTGATGGAAGGTGAATGCCCATTGGAGTCGGTTGAACTGATGAATAAAGGAATATACTGCAGCATATCTGTTATGATTGAGATTGCTAAAATAAATGCCATATCTGGCAGAATGCAGGAAGATCTTTACAATACTGAATAGTAACAATTGAGAGAGAGAGAGAGAGAGAGAGAGAGAGAGAGAGAGAGAGAGAGAGAGAGAGAGAGAGAGAGAGAGAGAGAGAGAGAGAGAGAAGACAGAAAGGGAATAAAGAAATAAAAAAGTGTGATAAGGTGTGTGTGTGCACGCAAGTGTGTGCGCGTATGTGTGTATGTGTGCATGCATGCACGCATGTGTGTTTGTGTGCATGTGTGTACATGCATGCAGGCATGTGTGTGCGTCCCACATTGTAGGAGCGGATACGTACGATAGATTAAAGGTGACAGGACGAGAAGCACACACACACACACACACACTATCATAAATCCCTACACAAACAAAACTTTAAATCCTTTAATACGCCCCCCCCCACCCACCCCTAAAAACAAACAATGATTTCCATACATGCTGCATAAAACAAAAAATGACAATGGGGTACAGTCAAATTGTTATCATTTGAACAAAAATGATACTTTAAAAAATTGAATGATATAAAGATCACAAACGCACAACGTAATAATCATCAAACAGAATCATTACTTTTGTAACATATTCACAGAAGTTATGCCTCTCAGTATAAACGCAACACATCCACAAGTTTTTACATCAATACTAAATCTGTACATCAAAATAGATACAAAATAATCTGACACATTGCACATGAATGAATAATATCCACTGTTTAAGAGACAAAATGACAAAAATGCACACAATTCTTGTACGCATGATAACAAAATCCACTGTTAAAATGAAGAGGTTGTAACTGTTCTGTACATGTACAAAACAATGAGATACATAGAGACAAACAGGAAGGAGGGACACTGGACAACTTTATTACGCAAGGATTGAGATTTTAGGCCAGGCCTATTAGAGAGAGAGAGAGAGAGGGAGGGGGAGAGAGAGAGAGAGAGAGAGAGAGGTAGAGGGAGGGAGGGAGAGAGAGAGAGAGAGAGAGAGAGAGAGAGAGAGAGAGAGAGAGAGAGAGAGAGAGAGAGAGAGAGAGAGAGAGAGAGAGAGAGAGAGAGAGAGAGAGAGAGAGAGAGAGAGAGAGAGAGAGAGAGAAAGAGAGAGAGGGGTCTCTTTTAACCCCTTCACTCTCAGAGGAAAACGGAGAAATTAACGATTTCTTTATATTTTTTAGAAAATTTAAGAGATCTGTTAGACCTAATCTGAGAAACTGGGCTAGAGAGACATCTTTCATGACTTGCCTAAACTACAAACCAGCATTCCAGGGCTATGACATCAAAAGTTATGACATCATCAATGCCTTAAATGCTATAAGAAAATCAATAATTTATCAGCTTTCCTCTGGCAGTGAAGGAAAACTACTGTTTTATTTTCCAAATCTCAAACTGAACATAAGTTGTTCATCAACATGCTCGGCTTACCTAATATCAAACGGCTGTTTCCCTAATAAAAAACCCACACTATAATGCTGTACAGTCAATGAGTCATACCAAAAAATATCTTCTGTTTGTTTTGATCAAAAAATAAAAGTTTGCAAACTACACCAGCCAATTAGAAATGATTTAAAGACAAAACACAGTCACATCAATGAAATGATACAGTATGATCATACCAATTGATAGTTAGACTGACAAAGCTGCTGAGAAAGAGAGAGAGAGAGAGAGAGAGAGAGAGAGAGAGAGAGAGAGAGAGAGAGAGAGAGAGAGAGAGAGAGAGAAAGAGGGAGAGATAGAGAGAGAGAGAGAGAGAGAGAGAGGGAGCAGAGACATAGATATAGAGACAAAGACAGAATGATGAAAAGAACAGACAACAGCGAGGCATACACACACACAGAGATCAAGACACAGACAGTGAGATGCGGTAGAGAGAGACAGAGCCAGCAACAAGCACAGCACAAACACAAACTGAAAAGACAAACCATAATCAGACTGTATAAGACACAGTATCTTATGAGTGTGGCTTCCAACACATCAACTGTTAGCGAAGCGAAATGGCAAATTGAGATGGACACTACCAAACAATCCATAAACAATACCCAAATGAATAGCAGATCTATAGATAATAGCAGATGGAAAATATCAAATAGACAATAGCAGCCAATAGAAAAATAAGACAATAGCAGTTGAACAATATCAAACAGGTAATGCAGATTAAAAAAAAAAGCATTTAGCAGATAAGCAACATCAGAGAGCCAATAGAAGACAGACAATAGCAGACAGACAATAGAATACACTAGCAGAGAGAAGATAGAAGAGCGACAATAGCAGACAGACAATAGAAGACAGACAATAGCAGACAGACAATAGAAGACACTAGCAGAGAGAAGATAGAAGAGCGACAATAGTACTAGTAGACAGACAATAGTAGAGACAATAGCAGACAGACAATAGCAGACAGACAATAGCAGAGACAATAGCAGACAGACAATAGAACACTAGCAGAGAGAAGATAGAAGAGCGACAATAGTAGACAGACAATAGAAGAGACAATAGCAGACAGACAATAGAAGACACTAGCAGAAAGAAGATAGAGCTAGAGGATAAAATAGAGACAATAACAGATCTAGACAATAGTCTGCTGCAGACCCTTCACCTGTTTAGAATCTGAGTGGAATGCGAGGAGATATTTAGAGGTCCATTAAAATGAGAAAAAAGACAACAACAACAATAACAAAACAAAACATAGAAGACAGGAAGGAAGCAAGAAAAAAAGACAAGCCACGAACAACTGCAATTCTCCCTCCTCTCCGCAAAGGAATTGGATGGGCTAAAATTGTAAAAAAAAGAACGAAGGAGTAAATAAATGAAATTAAAAATAATAAAATGGAAACACAACCCTAGAGTAGTAGCAGTGGCAGTGGTGGTGGTAGAGTCAGTTGCAGATTCTCACAACAACAAAAAAGAGAGAAAGATTTAGCGTTAGTTTGTGCGGATCTTTCCCGGAATGTAGTTCTTGTTGATGACGGGCTCCTGCAGGAACATGTGTAGACACTTCTCGTTCTGCGCCAGGGGGTGACCCGCCACCCTGCAACACAACAACAAATCAACACAAACATAAAACACTGCACGTGGGAATGGTGGATGGAGTTTTGTTAGACTCTATTACTGATTGTCATCATTCTATAAAGAGAATCAATGAAACGACAGAGTCATTATAGGATTAGGAGAAAAAACACAACACTGAAACAATGAACTCCCAACATGACCAAAAAGGCTTTATTGGAGTGAGAAATCACTTTAAAATGCCATCTAACAGAAATGATGACACTCAATTTCAAGTCAAAACCTCTGACAGTAGAACTAGAAGCCAATCCTCTGTCAGAAATTCTTAATCCTCTGAAATTTGCAAATCCTTGGACAATTCTGATGCCCGACACACACACACACACAGTCACAGACACATGCACAACACACCCAGTGACACACACATTCACTCACACACACCCCCAGTGACACACACATTCACTCACACACACACATAGTGACACACACATTCACTCACACACACACCCCAGTGACACACACACATTCACTCACACACATAGTGACACACACATTCACTCACACCCACACCCAGTGACACACACATTCACCCCCCCCCCCCCAGTGACACACACATTCACTCACACACACACACACATAGTGACACACACATTCACTCACACACACACCCAGTGACACACACATTCACTCACACACACACACATAGTGACACACACATTCACTCACACACACACACATAGTGACACACACATTCACTCACACACACACACACATAGTGACACACACATTCACTCACACATAGTGACACACACATTCACTCACACACACACACATAGTGACACACACATTCACTCACACACATAGTGACACACACATTCACTCACACATAGTGACACACACATTCACTCACACACACACACATAGTGACACACACATTCACTCACACATAGTGACACACACACACATAGTGACACACACATTCACTCACACACACACATAGTGACACACACACACACACACACACATAGTGACACACACATTCACTCACACACACACATAGTGACACACACATTCACTCACACACACACACATAGTGACACACACGCACAAACACAAACACTGACTTGTTGATGAAGACCTCCAGTCCTTTGCGTCTCTCCTCGATGAAGTCTTCTTCGAAGATGCCGTCGTCTCCCCTGAACGGCAGTTGACGCTTCAACGCCTTGCCCGGTAAGGGGGGGACAACTATCTGAACACATCAAGAGAGAGACAATGATGATGATGATGTTCATGGTGATAATGATGATGGTGATGATAATGATAATGATGGTGGTGGTGATGACGATGATGGTGCTTTGCCTGGGAGACTACTCTCCAGTTTTGCAGCTAAAAGCAAAGATTGTGATGATAATGATTAGTTTATTTTATCTTTTTGCTGAAATCAGCCAATTTGCTGAAGAAAGGGGAGATCTTTGCGATCCAAACTGCAGACAACACTTGTCACTTTGCTCACCTTGCTGTCTCTCTCAGCCACTCAAAGTCACTGTAGCCATACTGCAGACAACACATGTCACTTTGCTCACCTTGCTGTCTCTCTCCAGCTCGTTCCTCAGCCATTCAAAGTCACTGTAGCCATACTGCAGACAACACTTGTCACTTTGCTGTCTCTCTCAGCCATTCAAAGTCACTGTAGCCATACTGCAGACAACACTTGTCACTTTGCTCACCTTGCTGTCTCTCTCCAGCTCGTTCCTCAGCCATTCAAAGTCACTGTATCGCCGCCGTGCGCTGGAATCACGCAGCTTGAATACGGGAAGGTTGGTCTGAAAATCGATTTGAACATGAATTTTTTTAATTAATAAATGTGTAGTTGTTTGTTTGTTAAATGTGTAAAACAAGCTAAAAAAAAAAGACTGTATATTTATCAGAATTTTTAACTGAAATGAAATGTGTGTGTGTGTACACACGTGCGTGTGTGTGCATGCATACAAGCGTGTAACTGTGCTAACTGAGTACACAGAAAATCCAATGGAAAAGGACATTTGAGAGGCCACAACTGAACAATAAAAGCGTGGAAGTCTTGTAAGATGATTGAAGTTAAGACACACCATGCACTGACTCAGTGACGAGTGATCAACACTACAACATGGGCTCGGATTGAGCATGCGCAACAAGATGGACGAATTTGGCGAACTGCTTGAATTCAGCATCATATTTTGAGCCAAAGATCCTATTTTGGATCAATGTTTAGATTCAGTGTTTAGGGAAAGCACTTATGCTTCTTGGGGAACTTTCTTTAATATAATTATATGCCCAAGAGTTTCAGAAAATTTGTTTGGAACAAGTTTATATTTTTGCACAGAGACTTCACTGAAAATAAGTTGCAGATGAGATAGAATATGCATTATATAACATTAAACTATAAAGGCTTTGACGCTTTCTACAACAAAAATCCAAAAAGAGGTGTAGTTATGTACATACAGGAATCTCTACATGCTGTAGAATGTGCAGCACTGAACAAAACAGATTCAGAGGAACGTGTATGGTGCAGGGTGAGTGGTGAGGATGATGAAGAGGTTCTGCTGGGCTGCCTTTATCGCAGTCCAAACAGCTCAGAGGAGAACACTGATAAACTACTTAAACTTTTATCATCATAAGAAATTAACTCGTTCAAGAAAATATGCATAATCAGATAATGGGTGATTTTAGTTCCCCAACTGCACAGTTTGATTGCAAAGATGTTAGTGAGAAAGACAATTTAATTATAGAAAAATTGCATAATGCATTTTTAATTAAAAACGTTAAATGAGCGCTCTTTGAGGAAGATAGCAAGGTCCTTCGAAACACTATGGAGAATCTGTTCATGCAAAAACAAGTCCCTGAGCTTTTCAAAGGATTTTTCCGTGTTTGACAGATCTATCCATTCCAACGGTCCAAAAGATGACTGGCCCGAATCAAGAAAGCAGCGAACGACTCTCCCCTCTCAGGACGAACAGCTCTGAACTTTGCACAGAACCCTTTCTCTGTACTCTGAAACTTTTAAAGTAATAAATGGACTCATTCAGCCTTCAGTTCGTCCCAAGTAAGAGATTCTCGTGCCGCTAAACAAAAAGAGCACTTCCTTTAAAGAAAGAGGAAATGCAGGGATGTGAGAGGGCCCCAAACAAAAAAGCGTAGCCGATGGCATCGTCAAAGCAGGGCCTGTGTAGGCCCTGGTCAAAGTACTCAAACAAAACTTTGCCTCCGACATCAATTTTTTTCAGTCGCTGCTCGCCTACACGGATCTTCGACTGTCCGTTACTTCGTTTCATCCATCCAAGCCCTGTCAAATTTGTGTTGGCATCCTTTGTTTTACCGCGATCTCCTCTTTCCTCACATCTATGGTGTGATAAATAATTTTTATGGTTGACGATGAAACAGTCATTCAATAGCTTTGAAAAAATCAAAATCCTTCTTCGAAATCATAGCCGAACATATAAAAATGACGCATTGCCATTGGACGTAACTGGCCAACCACAGAGAAGCTTACAAAATTCAGTCAAGGGACTGTACTCGCGCTACAAACTGCTTTCGTTTTCACTGTGTGTGCGCGCAAAGAAATGCTACCTAACTCGACAATCTGTCTCTGTGCGGTTTTTTTCAAATAAGCTAGAAAAAGCGCATTTACGCGCTTACTCGTAGAGCCCTCTCACATCTCTGTCTTGAGTCTGTGAGAGGGCCCCAAACAAAATTAGGGCTAATAATAGTAATATGGGCTTTGCGGCCCTTTTACGCCCCCTCTCGATACATAAATTTGCATTTCTCGATACATAAATTTGAAGCGTTTGCTACATGCACTTAAGTCTACCACCTTGAATGGTGAACAGGCATCAACTGATGCCTCAATCACGTCTCAAGTTCAACTGTCAATGACCGTGGGCCCTCAACTGGGCTCACGAGAAGAAGCCGTCCTTTTCTTTGCCAAATATTAGACAAATGCAAATTTATGTATCGAGAGGGGGCGCAAAAGGGCCGCGAAGCCCATATTAGCCGTAACTACTAGTACTACTACAAGAACAAGTTGTACTTGTAGTACAACTCAGTACCGAGTACAACTTATACTACAAGTAAACTACGGTCCCAGTCTGGCCGGTTGTCTGGCTGTCTACCCACCAAAGCTCTCTCTCTCTCTCTCTGTTTTTGTTTTTTCTTCTTTTCTTTGTTTTCTCTCTCTTCGCCCTTTTCAGTTGAAATAATGGTCAGAACTGACTGTCAAATATTGGAAGAAGAACTACGTCTAGAAACTCACCTTCATGCGCACTTCATAGTCTGTATATCGGCCCTTGGCCACTCCATGAGTTTGAGGATTAACTATGTCGATCTCTAAAAAGTTTGCTGGAGGGGAATAGGCGTCTTCCAGCGTTTGCTTCACGGTGTTTATACGTGCAGTGGGTGTATTTGCCATTTTCTATCAAGTCCCCAGACCTTACTTTTGTTGTGTGCTAAGCTGATGACGTTGCAAAATATGCTAAGCAAAATTCAATGACGATATTGTGGTTTTTAAAAGGGAGCCTATTCTATACGATCAATAAGAATTAACTCCCCTGCCCAAGGGGAGTAACTGTAAAAGAAATGACCTGCTTGACCATGAAATTCACAACGAAACGATGATAAAATTAAAAAGTTGTGTCAAACATATTTGTTCAACGAACGCTGGACATAAACTAACAGATGTGGCTGTTAAATTTTGTTCGACAGCCGATGTAGCAAGTGAGTTAAGTGATTTGTTTGCTGAAGAACTGTAGCCTAGCCCTAGGGAGTAGGGCTAGGGTCGATAGAGGGGGTGGGGGTGCACATAACTCTGGCCGGTGTCACGATAAATAAGTACCTGTCATGAAATATATACCTATACTATAACCATCTAACCCTAACCCTAACCCTAACCCTAACCCTATCCCTAACCACAGAAAGAACCAAGAAATAGAGCAGGAGGGTGTAAATCTACATATTTGCCGAGAAATCGATGTGCAAAGCCATGCACTTAGTTTCGTAAAATTTACAATGGCGGACAAACAAGCGATTCTGATTGGCTACACGCCGGCTAGGACTACTTATCTCATAAGGTAGCATATTCTCTTCACACCGGTGTCATGATAAATAAGTACCTGCCATGAAATATCTACCTCTCGCATGCGAACATCTAACCCTAACCACGGAAAGAACCAAGAAATAGAGCAGGAGGGTGTAAATCTACATATTTGGGCTATATTCACATTTATGCCCGTCAACCCGGTCAAGAACGATAATCTGTTGACTGAAATTTTCAGTCAACAGATTATCGCAATTGCTTTTGTTCTTTTCGGTTACAAATTATCGTTCTTGACGCCAGCAGACGGGCATAAATGTGAATATAGCCCATATTTGCCGATAAATCGATGTACAAAGCCATGCACTTACTGACTTAGTTTCGTAAAATTCACAATGGCGGACAAACAAACGATTCTGATTGGCTAGGCGCCGGCTAGGCCTACTTATTTCATGAGGTAGGATATTCTCTTCACACCGAGTTTGCAGCTGCCACAATGCATTTCTAGTTTTTGATGTTTCTCGAGTGTGCATGTGTGTGTGTGTGTGTGTGTGCACATGCATATATGTGCGTGGGTGCCTGCATGTGCGCGTTTGTTGTGTGTGTGTGTGTGTGTGTGTGTGTGTGTGTGTGTGTGTGTGTGTGTGTGTGTGTGTTTGTTTCTGTTTCAAAAACTTTCATGTTTGTGTGGGTTTTTTTTTTTTAGGGGGATGGGGGGGGGGGGGGGGGGGGGGTAATCAAAATCACATGAATGAAACCACCCATCAGGAAAAGCAGGAATCATGATCTTGTCTTTGTTGTTTTTCAGGAAATCCTGAAATCGCATCCATGGTTGAGAATATTTTAATGACTACAGACTAGCAATAGTAGCAATTCCACAGGAATGAGGAAAAAAAGTTTGTTTCACAGTTGAACTTGAAGGAAGTCTGTGTCCAAATGCTTGATTTTACTAATATTACTAATAAGAGTAGAAAAAAACACCTTAACCCCCACTAGGGGCTTGTTCGTGCCAAGGCGGCCGCTGGAACCCCGCCTGGCCTTCCTCACCTGCTTCTCCCAGGTTTCACCCTGAAATCATACTGTGCTCAGTCCAATCAGTCTGAGTGTTTTCCTAGTGATCTCGGTGTGCTTCTTACAAATACTCATCTGCCAGGGTGCCCCTTTAATGCATCAGGCCATCATATTTCCCCGCTGTTTCAGCCTCCCCGGCAGGTGGCGGGTCCCTGGAGGACGGTCCCCTGGAGTCCTACCTGGGCAAGGTGAGGCGCGGGGACCTGCAGAGGGACGCCCACCAGCACCGGGTGGTGGAGAGGCTGCAGCAGCTGCACCGGGAACTGCTCACCTACAACCCTGACCAGCACATGGCCGACTCCTGGCTCACCAAGGTGAGGATGACTAGTGACGCACCGAGGATCATGGAAAAAGCGAAAGTGAAAACTCAATCAATCAATCAATCAACTTTATTATTTCCTCACACGAAGGATCTAATTTTGTTGTGGCATGTCGCACACATAAAAACAAGAAACAAAACACAAATAAATGTGTGTTGCATCAGAGCCTGCTCATTTGTACATCCCAGATAAGCAAACCGCTGACACCTAACTGGGCTTAGGTGTGACTGTCAAGGTGATCAATGAACATTAAGGGAAGTGGCATTATTTGATGCCAGCATCTTCCTCTGTCTGGTTCGTTTGTGTGTGATCAATGCTCGTTCTCAAAGTAGGATACTTACAAGTTACAATACTCTTCAAGTTCTCTCTTAAAATGTTGTTGTTGCTTATTTCTTAAAGCGGCGCCTGTTGCATGCATGACAGTGGCTGCTGATATTTTGTGCACAGTGTCACGCTAATCATCATCCGTGTTGCAGACCTTGCGTGGGTCCAGGAAACTGGTGGTTCCCAAGGGCTTATATCTTCACGGGGGTGTGGGTGAGTCAGTGGGAAAAGATGGAAATAGTGATGCTTAGGCCTTGTGCACTAAAGTTACCTGTAGACAGCTGTAACTCCCCCGCCCCCCCCCCCCCTCTCGCCATCTCCCCCTCCCCCACCCCCCACCCCCTCCCTCTGATCTCTTCCCACTTCCCCTCCCAGCCTTTCCACTCCCTCCGCCACCGCCACCCTCGCTACTTCCGAACAGCCAGAACATTTTCTTGGCAGAACCTTAGTCGCCCAAATCTTCAAAACGATGAAGTTTGGCATCAGAATGAAGAAGAAAAAGACACCCCCACCTACTCTGCATGAAAAGACAGAAGAACAAACCCAGAAACTTTCTTTGCCTTTTAAACTCACAGCCGGCAATTATAAAGCTTTCACGCGAGGCACGCGCCATCATTTGCATCACTGCTCGCGACAGAGACGGTTCAACCGTTCTTTTTTCCCTGTTGCCCGAGCCACGGCGAGGCAGAACTTCGCAGTGACTAGCCTAGCAGTCTAGACCCCATCCCTGGGATCGGTTGTTTTGCCTTTAAGTTTGTTCTCGCAGGGCTAGGCGGGGATGTCATAGGTAACTTTGGTGTGTGTGTGTGTGCGTGTTTGGTAGGGTGGTGGTGGTGGTGGTGGTGGTTGTATCCCTTTAATGGAAGGTTATCTTCCTTTCTTTATTTTCGCTATGTTCTTTCTGCTTGGGGCCTGTGCGCATTACACGGAGCCCATGCACACATCACACCAGCAATCCGCAAACAAGTAAAAGTCTTTTACTTTTAAAATGAAAGTAAGAAATAAGCAGACAGGATAATATGTGCATGGGTTTCCGCATTCGCTTATATATCCTATCCGCTTATTTCTAGTTAACTCAACAACAAAAAAAGGGTACAAACAAAAATAGATAATTCACAATACTATTTTAGTCTTAATTTAAGCCTTCTTAAGAGCATAAACTTGTCCTTTGTTTTATCTCTAAATGTCGGCTATCTTTAAAACAGAATTTCAGTCCTCTCAGTTTTGTCATACCAGATTTTTGATGTGGCAGGCTGCAGGAAAACCATGCTGATGTTCTATGACTGCTCCCTGTTTCACTTTCACCCATGTTGATGTGGCAGGCTGCATTGAAGACCATGTTGATGTGGCAGGCTGCATTGAAGACCATGTTGATGTGGCAGGCTGCATTGAAGACCATGTTGATGAGGCAGGCTGCATTGAAGACCATGCTGATGTCCTACTATGACTGCTCCCTGCTTACTGTCACCCATGTTGATGTGGCAGGCTGCATTGAAGACCATGCTGATGTTCTATGACTGCTCCCTGTTTCACTGTCACCCATGTTGATGTGGCAGGCTGTGGGAAGACCATGCTGATGTGGCAGGCTGCATTGAATACCATGTCAATGTGGCAGGCTGCATTGAAGACCATGCTGATGTTCTATGACTGCTCCCTGTTCACTGTCACCCATGTTGATGTGGCAGGCTGTGGGAAGACCATGCTGATGTTCTACTATGACTGCTCCCTGTTCACTGTCACCCATGTTGATGTGGCAGGCTGCATTGAAGACCATGCTGATGTTCTATGACTGCTCCCTGTTCACTGTCACCCATGTTGATGTGGCAGGCTGTGGGAAGACCATGCTGATGTTCTATGACTGCTCCCTGTTCACTGTCACCCATGTTGATGTGGCAGGCTGTGGGAAGACCATGCTGATGTTCTATGACTGCTCCCTGTTCACTGTCACCCATGTTGATGTGGCAGGCTGCATTGAAGACCATGCTGATGTTCTATGACTGCTCCCTGTTCACTGTCACCCATGTTGATGTGGCAGGCTGTGGGAAGACCATGCTGATGTTCTATGACTGCTCCCTGTTCACTGTCACCCATGTTGATGTGGCAGGCTGTGGGAAGACCATGCTGATGTTCTATGACTGCTCCCTGTTCACTGTCACCCATGTTGATGTGGCAGGCTGCATTGAAGACCATGCTGATGTTCTATGACTGCTCCCTGTTCACTGTCACCCATGTTGATGTGGCAGGTTGTGGGAAGACCATGCTGATGGACTTGTTCTACGACTGCTCCCAGCGACACCGCAAGAAGCGCGTCCACTTCCACAAGTTTATGCTGGACGTCCACCAACGTGAGTGAAACCGTCATGGAGCTACGGTACAGTGAGAATGAGAGCTGCGCGAGCATTGGTGTTAGACCATGCAAAGAAGCAACAACATAACAGTATTTATACAGCGCTAAATCTGGATCTTGCAACAAGACTTCTGAATGAATGCAACCATATGTTTTATTTTGAAAGATTAAAATACATTGATCTTCCTTCACTGAAAGGCAGACGGTTAAGTGGTGATCTTATTCAAGCTTATAAGATCTTTAATGGTGTTGATGACATCAGTGTTGATTCTCTTTTTTGCATGACAAAATCTAACATTACAAGACATTCAGAAGGTAGCATCTATATTGAGCACCGCCGTACTAACAAAAGAAAGTTTTATTTTATTTGCAGAGTGGCTCCATTTTGGAATCAACTTCCTACTAACGTTAAATTTGCACAGAAGTGAGAACACTAACAATTTCAAGAATCTTTTGGACAATATTCCCAAATTTAAATAATTATTTTTTACATTGATAATTGAGCCATTTTAGGCCATTCATAGTTACATGCAAACAGACCCGACAGGAAATACAACATGTACAACAACAAGGGGACGTTTTGTAGGCCGCGAGGCCTAGGCTATTTAAAGCCAGTCCATATCTTTACCTATGCCTAAACACAGTGCAATACTGTTCAGCGCTGCCAAATTTGACTGACTATTGTATTAGGCCGTCCCCCGTGGGGATGCCGGGGGATCTTTTGTACAAATAGTTCCCCCACCTTCTGGAAGTTCTGTGCTTGTAACTTCCTCTAATTCTGTCATTCTCTTTGACTCTGCCTTTTCCCTTTGCTTACTGTCATTTGTATTTCACTGGTCCATTCTCCTGCCTTTTTTCTATAAATTCTTACAAAGATTTCTTCAGCCGAAGTCGGACATGCTGGGCCTAACTATTTTTTAGATAGGCGCATAACGGTAGCATGACACATTTACGCTCATATGACAGGAAACTGTCTGAGCGAACGAAGAAGAAGAAGTATTAGGCGATATTTTTTTCCCCTGCGCCTTATAATAATTATGACTGATGATTTAGTAAGAAACTATGAACAAAAATCAGAATTTGGGGTGTGTGCGTTTTATAATATGGTGTGCCTTAGAGTCAGTAAAACACAGTACCGTAAAAACTGGACTATAAGACGCACCTGTATATAAGCCGCATCCCTTAAATTGACAAAATATTAAGTATTTATTCACATATAAGCCGCACCAGTTTTTAAGCCACAGAGAACATTGTATATGCACAAAGCAACACAAATATAAAAATTCTCCTATCAGAACATGAGGATTTAATGTTCTCATACATTTTAAACATGATATTTGAATCTATTGATTACCCAAACCAGTTTTGAGTCTAAAGAAGCTCAAAATAGGCTGAAGAATGTGGCCAGAAACAGATTTAATCATACTGATAAATGTAGAATGGGAAAAAATCAACAGATAAGCCGCACCAGTCTATAAGCCACATGGGCCAAAGTTGAGGGAAAAAGTAGCGGCTTATAGTCCACATTTTACGGTATGCAATGACAATACAGCGTGTGTGTGCAGGAATACATCAGCTGAAGAGGGTGCAGCCTAAGCGCGCCAACACCAGAGACTCTGCGGGGTTTGACCCCATCAGTCCTGTGGCCGAACAGATCAGGGAGGAATCATGGCTGCTCTGTTTCGATGAATTCCAGGTGGGGCCAGATGGATGATGAAAATGATGTTTTGCGTCCTCTCAGTCATAGACACATATGGGACATTTGTAAATACAAAGATGGTGGGAACAATACTGGCTGCAGTGCCCGGAGGCAGTGCAACACCAGTAAAGTCCCGAGTTTTTAACAATATAGATAGGTGTAGCGGTAACCACGCCTCGGTTAAACCTCATCGGCTATGGTACCGCCACATTAAATATTCTAAATGTAATGGGGCCAGATTGGTCTTTTTAATGAGCTGTTTAGCTGGAGCTGTGGGGCAAAGTTATTGGGTAGACACCTCCCCAATTTTCATATAGTTTTTTTTAAGCTGAGAAGCAACATTCTGCCTTTCTCAGGGGAAAAGGATAGGGCTAGGATCAGCCTAGACTCTGAGATTGAGAGTGGTAAACATGGGGGGGGGGGGGGCTAAACTACCACTTGGCTGAGTTATGTCCCTTAGCCCTGGACACCAGGTGGCATTCCATTGGAAGGCAGTTTCTTAGTGACAGCAAACTCACTCTCTTTCTCTCATGGACGAGTGGTAAAAATAGATTGTGCCTTCTATTTGACCAAGGAAAGTAAATGGAGTGATCTGTACGTCCACAAGAAGAGCTGGTTTCTGTGGTTTCATTGACAAGGAACGATGAACATTCTGCACCTTGCACATTTTCACATTTATTTCCTTTCCCTTTAGCAAAGCAAAAGGTGTCATTTCTTTTTCTTTAGTAGACAACATTTTAGGTGTGTCAGATTTTTCGAATTTCTTTTAAATTTCTTGTTATTCATAATATTTTGTTACATTTATTTCATTATACATGTATTTACTTCATTTTTAACGAGTTTCCATGGTGTCTGGTTTATTTTTTGCGTGCATTTTGCTTTATTACTTTGACAAGTTTCAGGTGTGTCAGATGTTTAGTGTTCTTTTCACCCGCCAGCACCACCTTTAACACCACCTGTATCACCAATATGCTTCAAGTCAGGGTCTGTACGCACACACAGAGCGATGTACACATGCACGCATGCATGCAGGCATGCGCATGCATGCACACACACACATACATACACACACACACACACACACACACACACACACACACACACACACACACACACACACACACAAAGCACACACACAAAGCACACACACAAAGCACACACACACACACACACACACACAGACAGCACACACAAAGCACACACACACACACACACACACACACACACACACACACACACACACACACACACACACACACACACAGAGACAAACACACACATACACTTACACACACACACACACAAACAACACACACACAAACACACACACACACACACACACACACACACACACACACACACACACACACACACACACACACACACACACACACACACACACACAACACACACACACAGACACACACACACACACATACAACACACACAACACACACACACACACACAACACACACACACACACACACACACAACACACACACACAGACTCACACACAACTGCATTGTGCCTTTCAGTGTTCCCCTTGTATGCAACACCATCTCAGATTTCTTGTTGCCATCCGTTATGTTTTCAGTGACTTTTGTCTCTTTGTTCTTGGTTGGCTGACTGACTGACTCAATCAATCAATCAATCAATTGTTTTATTGTCCTCATTATAAAATACAAGGAAATTTGTCTTGCATTCGTTTATCTTCACACATACACACACACATGCACACACACATGCACACACATAGGCACTTTCGATGTCTAGGCCTGGTTAGAAAATGAAGGTCATAGGTCAAAGGTCAGGGTCACTGGAGCAGAAAATGCGCACCTTCTCTGGTTGTATGTTGTCAGGTGACGGACATCGCCGACGCTGTGATCCTCAAGCAGCTGTTCACGGCTCTCTTCGCCTCGGGTGTGGTGGTTGTGGCCACGTCAAATCGACCGCCAGACGGTATGTGCAAACACCCCCCTTGAGGAAGCAAGGAAGGAGGCAGAGTGGTTAAAACGTTCGTCTGCCAGTTCAATGCGGGAGTGACACACACACACATGCATGCACGCACGCACACACGTACGCACACACGTACACACACACACACACACACACACCACGGCTTTACAAAACTGGCATTTGCAGACTCTTTAGTTGCTGCCGGCTAGGCTTCCAGAGGCGGGAAATGCGAATGACTCAACCTCTTGGAAGCGCCAGAAACAAGTGGGAAAACAGAGTGGAATTTGTGCTCCGTATGTTTTCGTCCACTGCTTCTAAACAGACTTTCGATTTGCCAAACATTTTGGTGTGAGCATACATAGGTGTGTGGTGAACAGCATTGTGTGAACAGTGATTCGAACCAAAAGCTAGTTGTGGTGTAATTAGTGTTAATTAATAAACCACGCTTTGTGTACATTATAGCAGTCAGGGTTGGAATAGAACAGCAGTGCGCGCTATTTTAAAGGCCTAGGTTTTTCCCTCAGTACCACAGATTTATGTGGCATTTTCCTCGGCGTGTTCTGTCTAAAGTAGCCAGTGTTGATAAGTGTGCTTTTACATATAAGTTCTAGAGTCATCTTGTGTTTAAAGTGTGTAGTTAGTTAGGTGCTCAGTTGAACGGTAACTGAGCAATTTAAATTGAAAGACAACTAGTGTCAGTGTGTAGTTTCTCCACAGCACAAAGCAAAGAGGAACACTCTTTACTAGGCTATACTCTTCAAGCCACCAAGCCTTGCTGCACTGCTGCGCGCGTGTGTAGTAAGCAAGCTGCCAGCGACCAAATAGAACTTTGGCTGTAGCAGCCCACTTGTGAAATCCTGCCTGCGTGCTACCTTTGCTGCCGCGTGAAGTCTTGCTACGGTCAAGGAATGGGAGGGAGGGAGGGATGGGGAAGGAAGGAGATGCAAAAGAGGAGGAGGTGAGTGGGTTTCACGATAGCGCATATGTGGGAACTAAACGATCCAAATTGAACGGCCGTGACACGCACACACACAATCACTCCCCCCAAAACATACACAGACTCACTCACACGACACACAACACACACACACACACACACACACACACACACACACAAGTGGATGAAGTTTCACTGCGTGGCTTCAGTCTTCCCATTGAGCTCATAACACACTCTTTATGGGGAGAAGTCGGTCTAGGACAGAAAAAAAGCTCGCCTCTGATGGGATTCGATCCTGACACAAAGAGAGAGAGAGAGAGAGAGAGAGAGAGAGAGAGAGAGAGAGAGAGAGAGAGACAGGGAGAGACAGAGATAGAGAGAGACACAGAGAGATAGAGAGAAAGACACACTCAACACACACACACACACACACACACACACGCACGCACACACGCACACGCACACACACACACACACACACACACAACCCACCCAGAGAAAAAAGAGAAAGAAAAAGCACAGAAACACTCATTCACTCACACACACAAAGCTGCAACCACTAATTTGCCGTGTTTTTGTATTTATGCCTCTTGTTTCATCTGTGTGATTTACCATGCACTTCATTGCTTTCAGATTTGTACAAAAATGGTCTGCAGCGGGGGAATTTTGTTCCCTTTATTGGCATTCTGAAGGTGTGTCCACATTTTTTGTTTTTTACTTTATTTACTGCTTATGATGCTCTTCAGTCAGTATGCACCATATGCAGCCATGGGTGAAAGTAGTTCAGGCATGCTTCTGAAACCAGGATTGAAAAGTCTGATAGAAAGGATCGTCAGGATTGGCCATCTTGTCATCCGGATCCACTGTCTTATACAATCAAACATTCCTGCCAGAATTGTTGGAAGATTGTAAAACAAGATGATAGACATGCAATTCTCACCACCCATCCTGTACGCACAGACACACACATTGGACATTATTTTTAATGTGGTCTACTTGAGGAATGGGAATATTCAGAGAACATTGAAGCGTGTCATTTCAGGATTGAGAGAATGTTTGACTTTCACCCATGTACACCTTTTGTTGTTGTTTTATATTTTATTCTTGTGTGTTCTCTCACTCTTGTTCCCCCTTGCAATCCTTGAAAAGTCAGAAAAGTAGCTTTGATTGTTTTACCTTTTATCTTGTAATTAGAATTTAGCATTTTTATTTGCTTGTTTTTACTTTGAACATTTTTTTTTATAGATCTCTGCCCGATTATTAATGGTGAACTAATGATTACTTTTTTGCTTGTACTAAATCAGTTTAATATATAATTGGTTTTCACTTACTGGGTAATTGTTTTTTTTTGCTGTTGTTGTTGTTGATGATAAATGATCAATATTACTGACAGATCTTTCAGTGTGACTTATCTATAAGTTAGAATAGCTTACTGTGCCATTTAATATTGAAGAACTTGTCCACAGATGCCTCTACTGTCATGGCTAGTCCAAATTTGTCTTGGAAAATAACAAAATTAGTTGCAGATTTCAGAAAATATGATACCGTCATGGCTAGTCCAAATTTGCCTTGGAGAATAACAAAATTAGTTGCATTTTTAAAAACCCCCAAAGAAATTGCAAAGTACAGTAATTTAGAACATCCAAAATTCTGAGTGCAACCATTATCAGCTTTATGTCACTTTCCTGACGTTAACCCTTTTAACGCCAGCCATTTTTCAGCCAAACATTTCCATTAAACTTACCTGGGTAGAGAAAAGATTCTGTCTGCAATATTAGGGATTCCTCTGTGACATGCATAAAATAGGGCCTGTCCTTACCTCCCATAAGTAAGAACATAAGGTCATAGGATACCCGACCCCCATTTGATGCCTTTAAGTTAAATCATTGTGGTGCCAAGAGGCGACAGTGGCGATGAAAGGGTTAAAGACTGTGGCAAACGATGAGCCCAAAGCCGATTTGGGCTGTATGTCGCAGATTGTTTCTGCTCCAAAGAAGAAAGTGACTGTCAAACGATCCCAGATATGCAAAAGTACTGTTCATTATGCTAGGGAAGAAAACAACAGATGGACTTTCTTGCATTTTGTGAACTTTGGTGAATTGGCGTAGCAAGAGGATGACCTCACTGATAGTAACATCCTCCAAAGTCGGAGTGTGGCTGCCCATGTGGCGGTGTAATAAAAACAACGGTCACACACGTCATGTTCTCATCCCTAGCTGGTGCATTTGTACCATAGTGTTCAATTGCTTCGGCTGTTGCGATGATCCCTGGAGTCTTTAAGCCAGGGTACAACAACAACAACTGATAGTAACCAGTGAGCTACATTTTCTTGCCATGTTCCGACAAATCGTGAAGTCTGGGTTCTTGAGGTTTTTGTTCCTGACAGTCACAATGGAGGGTAGCTGGCGTATCTGCTTGTCCCCCTGTGCCAGTCTGTCACTTCCGACTGTGCCTTCCAGTCAGCAGATGACATTGCATTGACCAGTGACTCATGTTACTTTGTCATTTTTAAATAAACCCATGCATGTAACACTGACATTGCAGTGCCACTGATATAACATGTCAGACTGTCATTTGATTCCTACACATGTAAAACTGACATGGCAGTGACACTGACAGATGCCAGACAACTTGTCCATTTTATTTTATGCCATGCATGCATATAACACTGACATGGCAGTGACACTGTCAGACAGCAGACAACTTGTACATTTTATTTTATGCCATGCATGCATATAACACTGACATGACACTGACAGACGGCAGACAACTTGTCCATTTTATTTTATGCCATGCATGCATATAACACTGACATGGCAGTGACAGTGACAGACAGCAGGTTGTGGTTTTCAGTCGTACTGTGAAGTGGTACACTTGGACTCTGAAGTGGACTACAGGATGCGCTCACTGCCGGCCCAGGGCAAAGTCTACTTTCTGTGAGTGAGGCCTTCGTAAAGTGGGCAAAGTCTACTTTCTGTGAGTGAGGCCCTCGTAAAGTGGGCAAAGTCTACTTTCTGTGAGTGAGGCCCTCGTAAAGTGGGCAAAGTCTACTTTCTGTGAGTGAAGCCCTCGTAAAGTGGGCAAAGTCTACTTTCTGTGAGTGAGGCCCTCGTAAAGTGGGCAAAGTCTACTTTCTGTGAGTGAGGCCCTCGTAAAGTGGGCAAAGTCTACTTTCTGTGAGTGAGGCCCTCGTAAAGTGGGCAAAGTCTACTTTCTGTGAGTGAGGCCCTCGTAAAGTGGGCAAAGTCTACTTTCTGTGAGTGAAGCCCTCGTAAAGTGGGCAAAGTCTACTTTCTGTGAGTGAGGCCCTCGTAAAGTGGGCAAAGTCTACTTTCTGTGAGTGAAGCCCTCGTAAAGTGGGCAAAGTCTACTTTCTGTGAGTGAGGCCCTCGTAAAGTGGGCAAAGTCTACTTTCTGTGAGTGAGGCCCTCGTAAAGTGGGCAAAGTCTACTTTCTGTGAGTGAGGCCCTCGTAAAGTGGGCAAAGTCTACTTTCTGTGAGTGAGGCCCTCGTAAAGTGGGCAAAGTCTACTTTCTGTGAGTGAGGCCCTCGTAAAGTGAGCAAAGTCTACTTTCTGTGAGTGAGGCCCTCGTAAAGTGGGCAAAGTCTACTTTCTGTGAGTGAGGCCCTCGTAAAGTGTGCAATCAAGTGTGCAATATATCAAGTCTTCAATCATTCTTCGTCACACCGTCTCACTAGACATTACAGTGACTTGAGAGGTTTCGCAATGTGGAAAATAAAATAAATAGAAAACTATCTTTGGGCAAAGATTGTGTGGAAAAAAAGTGTGTATGTGTTGTGTGTGTGTGAAGGGGTGGGTGGGTGCATAGACCTTTATTTCACAGTGTCCAGGTAAGACCAATCCGGCTACCGTAGCGGTCCCTGGGGGCCAAACCCCGACTGGCACAGCTCCTGCACTACTTTGACCTATGGCTCCCTACTCAGAGATTAGAAAGACAAGTTGTTGAGCTCCTTCTTGAAAGATATCAAGAAGGGAGCCTCAGCTACAGCGGCTGGAAGAGAGTTCCATACTGGGATAGTTCTGGGGAAGAAGCTGTATTTGAAAGTGTTTGTTCTTGTTGTGGTTTGTCTGTATTTCAATGAATGATTTGACCTAGTGCGGGTGTTGCCAGGGAGGATAAACTGTTCCGCTTTGATGTCTATGAGTTCGTTGACGACTTTGTACATCATGGTGACCTGATGTTTTGATCTTCTTGCTTCAAGGGATCCCCATTGAAGCTTAGCGAGCATGGCTGTGACGCTACTGGTGGTATCGTAGCAGTTGTTGACATATCTGGCCACTCTTTTCTGTACAGCTTCGATCTTCTTTGTTAGTTCTGTGGTGTGGGGGTTCCATACTGTTGAACAGTATTCCAGTAGGAACCCTACCATACTGTTTGCCTTTTTGGTGACCCTGTTGACATGGGTTTTCTAGCTGAGGTCGTTACTAATATCCACTCCTAGGTATTTAGCACTTGACGTTTCTTCTAGGCAGGGGCCCTTCAGGCGGTATTTGAAGGCCATAGGTTTGCGGGACTTGGAGCATGTCAGGGCATTGCATTTTAGTAGGGTTTTTAGGGTGTTTATGTTTATGTTTATTGTGAAATAAATATGATGTTATACAGTGGAACCTCCCTTATAAGACCTCCCATTATAAGACTCCCTCCCACATAAGATCTACTTCGCTGAGACATTGCCCTTCTTTGTAAATATTAAAATTACCTCCCTTATAAGACCCCTCCCTTATAAGACCTCGTTTTGGGTGATATTTGAAAGTCTTACCACTGTACCGATTTGTATCTGCAGTTCTATAGGAACTAGATCAGGTTTTACATTGTCTATAGCAGCTGGAACAAAGTTTCTGATTTTTTCTCTCTCAATGTTCTGTGTTCTCCCCCCCCCTCTCTCTCTAGTGTGTGTGCGTGCGTCTGTGAATGACATTGTGTTCTATAACCTAAGCAACTGACTGAACTAATCTTAACAAAACATTGCAGATTGGTCCCCAATGTGGAGACGATGATACTCAGAGTGTTTGATTTTGTTTTTGACAACATTTATTTTTAAAGAGTGTTTTGTACACTGTCTGGCAGTACTGTTGTATGACTGATCATTTCACTTTGTTGACGGTTATGATAATGATGGTAATGATATTGTTCGTGATGATCATGAAGATAATGAGGCTATAATAAACCAATCAGATTCTCTCTGTTACGACACAGGCTGTCTAAGGGCAACGCTGACGCCGAGATGGATGAGATTCTGCAAAGCTACAGCAAACAACATCACATAGGTGAGCTGAGAGCCTAGGTAGTTTGATTCTGCAAAACTACAGCAAACAACATCACATAGGTGAGCTGAGAGCCTAGGTAGTTTGATTCTGCAAAACTACAGCAAACAACATCACATAGGTGAGCTGAGAGCCTAGGTTGTTTGATTCTGCAAAACTACAGCAAACAACATCACATAGGTGAGCTGAGAGCCTAGGTAGTTTGATTCTGCAAAACTACAGCAAACAACATCACATAGGTGAGCTGAGAGCCTAGGTAGTTTGATTCTGCAAAACTACAGCAAACAGCATCACATAGGTGAGCTGAGAGCCTAGGTAGTTTGATTCACAACCAGACAGGGCTGCATTTTGTTGTTGGTATTTGGTATATTCTAGTCACAGAGACTTATCTCTGTGAAATTCGGGCTGCTCTTTCCCCGGAGAGCACGTCACCGCAAGTGCAGCGCCTGCCCAATTAATTTTGTGTGTGTGTGTGTGTCTGAGGCCTGAATTCAGGTAGTTTGATGCAGTTTCAGGCAGATGCTTGCACCTATGCAACTTCCTCCCAGGCAAACAAACCGACAAATAAATAAGCCAGCAAATAACAAACTTACCAATAAGCAAAGAAGAGCTTCATTTCTGTTTGCATGATTTGATGTGTGTTGTTTATGTCTCGCTTTTACACAATTTTGCCAAAATGAAGGGTTGAACTTTATTTTTAAAGTGGTGTGTGTGTCTGTGTCTGTGCCTGTGTGTTTGTGTGTATGCGTGTGTTTTGTGTGTGTACATTTTTTGTGTGCATGCAAGCATGTTGCGCCTATATGTGTGTGTGCTCATGGCGTGTGTGTGTGTGTGTGTGTGTGTGTGTGTGTGTGTGTGTGTGTGTGTGTGTGTGTGTGTGTGTGTGCTCATGGTGTGTGTGTGTATGTGTGTGTGTGTGTGTGTGTGTGTGTGTGTGTGTGAGTGAGTGTGTGTGTGTGTGTGTGTGAGAGAGAGAGAGAGAGAGAGAGCCTCTGTGTGTGTGTGTGAGAGAGAGAGAGTGTGTGTGTTCATTTGTATGTGTGCAGGCATGCATGTGACATCTATGCATGCGATGTTGTGCTTTCAGGCATCTGCCCACGCACACGTGTGTGCATGTGTGTGGTGTGCATACTTTTTATGCAAAACTATTGGATTTTAAACTTTTAATTTAGTTTTTGTGTTTTAAATTAACGTTTTATGAGTTGTACTAGTACTAGTCTTATTATTTATTTCTTTTGTGTGCGTGTGTGTGTCTTATATATGGGCGTACAGTTTTAGTATTGTACTTCGTTCTTAATTTCTTTTGTAAAGCGTGATGAGCCTGCCCTTTAGGCAGGCTATCACACTCCATAAGTCTACGTATTATTATATAATTATATTTTGTGTATGTGAGTGCGCTCGTGTGTTTGTGTGTGTGTGTGTGTGTACAAGTGTATGTTTGAATAAGTTTGTGTGCGTTTCAGTGAATGTGTTTTCTGTGTGTTTGATGAAATGTGTGTGGGTCTGTGTGTGTATGTGTGTGTGCAACAACGCATTCACTCGCGTGTGTGCACGTACGTGCGTGTGTGTCTGTTGTGCGTGTGTGTCTGTTGTGCGTGTGTGTGCATGTGTGAGTGTTTCAATGCTGATTGTAAAGCGCTTTGTGCTCGATAAAAAGCGCTATGTAAGTGTCTGTTTATTATTATTATTATTATTATCATGATATTGGTTAGACATCGAGGCGAGGATATTGACCATTCTGGGTCGGCGGCTGACCTTGCCCGTGACCTGTGGCCGTGTCCTTGACACCGACTTTGAGGCCATGTGCTCTCAGGTCAGTATGTCCTTGTCTGCTTCGTCCATCGCTAACACAGTGTCCTGTCCTGTGGCCGCTGATACCTCATGCTGCTATTGGTTTAAACAAATTTACCCTATTTTTCAGATTATAAGGCACAACACCTGATTATAAGATGCACCCCCCTAATTTATCTTAAAATCAGATTTTGTTTCTTCATTTTCTTACTATATTATTAGTCATATTATAAGGCGCAGGGGTCTCAGTCTGGGCATGCGGATAGGTACTTAAGCTGCCGAGCGCCTGGTTTGAAAATGAAGGTCATTGGTCAAAGGTCAAGGTTACTGGGGCCAAACATGCTGCCAAGCGCTTGGTTTTCTAGGATCCTCATTTAAGAAGCAAGCGGGAGAGCAAGTGTGTACGTGCGTTCCTGTGACTGCTGCCTGAACAAAAAGGCCAAGTTCGAAAAGGAAGGTCAAAGGTCAAGGTCACTAGAGCCGAAAATGTTGCAGAGGACCTGGCATGTTAACATTTGAATGGAGGAGGGACCTAGAACGCTCAAATTTTGCATGCGCATAGGTACTTAGGATATCTAGGCCAGTACCAAAAAAAAGGTCATCGGTCAAAGGTCAAGGTTTCTGGAGCCGAAAATACTGCCGAGCTCCTGGCTAATATAACTCTCTCTCTCTCTCTGTGTCTTTATTTTACCCTTATGAACTAATGGTTTATTACCAACCGCAAGGCGATGCAGTGCAGCTGAAAATGCTGCCGCGCTGCTGGTGATATAGTGTCTTAACAGTATAGTTTGTATTTCAATCTGCTTTAACTGTTATTTTAGAAGCGGGGTGCTGTTGACTTCTTTCCAGCTCAGCTCTGTGTGTGTCAGTGTCTGTGTGTGTCAGTGTGTCTGTCAGTGTGACTGTCTGTCATTCTATGCATCCTAATCCATGGTGTTGTTTCAGGCGCTTGGTGTCAGTGTGTCTGTCTGTGTGTCTGTCAGTGTCAGTGTCAGTGTGTCTGTCTGTCATTCTATGCATCCTAATCCATGGTGTTGTTTCAGGCTCTGTGTGTCTGTCAGTCTGTCTGTCAGTGTGTCTGTCAGTCTGTCTGTCAGTGTGTCAGTGTCAGTGTGTCTGTCTGTGTGTCTGTCAGTGTATGTCTGTCTGTCATTCTATGCATCCTAATCCATGGTGTTGTTACAGGCGCTGGGTGTCAGTGTCAGTGTGTCTGTCAGTGTGTCTGTATGTCTGTCTGTCTGTCATTCTATGCATCCTAATCCATGGTGTTGTTTGGCGCTGGGTGTCAGTGTCAGTGTGTCTGTCAGTGTGTCTGTATGTCTGTCTGTCTGTCATTTCTATGCATCCTAATCCATGGTGTTGTTACAGGCGCTGGGTGTCAGTGTCAGTGTGTCTGTCAGTCTGTCTGTATGTCTGTCTGTCTGTCATTCTATGCATCCTAATCCATGGTGTTGTTTGGCGCTGGGTGTCAGTGTCAGTGTGTCTGTCAGTGTGTCTGTATGTCTGTCTGTCTGTCATTCTATGCATCCTAATCCATGGTGTTGTTACAGGCGCTGGGTGTCAGTGTCAGTGTGTCTGTCAGTCTGTCTGTATGTCTGTCTGTCATTCTATGCATCCTAATCCATGGTGTTGTTTGGCGCTGGGTGTCAGTGTCAGTGTGTCTGTCAGTGTGTCTGTATGTCTGTCTGTCTGTCATTCTATGCATCCTAATCCATGGTGTTGTTTCAGGCGCTGGGTGCGGTGGATTATCTGGAAATCAGTCGTCAGTTTGACGTGGTGCTGCTCCGCAACGTGCGCACAATGAACCTGGCCACGCGCACACAGGCCCGCCGATTCATCACCCTGGTCGACACTCTCTACGACGGCAAGGTTCGAACCCTGTACTCCCCACCATGGTGGAATCTTTGAATACATATAGTTCTCCCACCTTCTGGAGGTTCTGTACTAGCAGCTTCCTCAAATCTTTCGCTCTCTTTGACTCTGCCTTTTCTTTTCCTTACTGTCATATACTATGTTTCTTCCCAATTGGCCCATTCTCCTGCCTTGTTTCTAAAAATAAAATAGTCCAAATAATGTTCTCCTTTGAGGTCCTCCAGAATCGAAATGTGTTGGCCTTTTCCTATAGAAATTCTCTTCATAAATAAATCAAGTCAAGTCAAGTCAAGTCAAGAATACTTTATTATCTCTCGTGGAGAAATTTGATTGCAGGTGCAATACACATCAACAAACACAACAAGACAATGAAATATTAAGCATCACAAGCATGGGGGAAGAGCACACGGAGACACATGCTAAGACATTGAGGTCTAGCTGTAATTAGAGAAAGGGGGGAGCCACAAACGCTCGGAAACAGTGCAACGCGGAAAATAAGTCATGGTTGGGTGTTTTTCGCTGTTCTGGTTGACGAGAGACGGAGAGCTGGAGGCTTGTTTCAGGAGTCCTTTGGAAGGGCTAGCAGTGATTAGTAAAAGACGATGGAGAAACGCCCGAACTTGGAATGTGCGTATATTTATGGCTTTGCTTGTTTTGACCCCTTCTCTGCCAGGGAAACGTAGAGAAACCATCTTTTATTTAATTATAAAACTGAACAGAGACCCGTTAGACTCGATCGGAGAAAACGGTCTACAGACCTTTCCTGACTTGTCTGAAACAAAAAAACACCATAATTCCAGGGCTCTGACATCAACAGTTATGACATCATCAGTGACATCACACTGCCTGTGGTAGACAGGGGAGCAGGCAGGGAAGGGGTTAATCCCAGAAACATGGAGGCTGGGAGAGGAGAAGACAAGTGGGGTTGTCCTACATCTGCTCCTCTGTGCCCCCTTTTTTTGCAGGGTGTAGAGTGGCACAGAGGTAACGCGTTCGCCTCATATAAAATAAATCAGTTTGAACCTGGGTACAGGGGATTTTTCCTCTCACTCTGCACTAGGCCTTACGGTCTGAACATGGAGTCTTTTGGATGAGACGATAAACTGAGGTACTGTGTGCCCATTGTGGTTGCGACGCGTTCGGGAGCAACCCGAATTTCACAGAGACGCCTCTGTGACTATAAAGTGCTAAATCTAAAATGCCAAATACCACTGAGCTAGGTAGTGATAGTGTAGCTGTGTGTCTTTCAGGGAGGGATAGTTGTCTAGCTTTGTTGTAGCTGTGTGTCTTTCAGGGAGGGAGAGTTGTCTAGCTTTGTTGTAGCTGTGTGTCTTTCAGGGAGGGAGAGTTGTCTAGCTTTGTTGTAGCTGTGTGTCTTTCAGGGAGGGAGAGTTGTCTAGCTTTGTTGTAGCTGTGTGTCTTTCATGGAGGGAGAGTTGTCTAGCTTTGTTGTAGCTGTGTGTCTTTCAGGGAGGGAGAGTTGTCTAGCTTTGTTGTAGCTGTGTGTCTTTCAGGGAGGGAGAGTTGTCTAGCTTTGTTGTATCTGTGTGTCTTTCATGGAGGGAGAGTTGTCTAGCTTTGTTGTAGCTGTGTGTCTTTCATGGAGGGAGAGTTGTCTAGCTTTGTTGTAGCTGTGTGTCTTTCATGGAGGGAGAGTTGTCTAGCTTTGTTGTAGCTGTGTGTCTTTCAGGGAGGGAGAGTTGTCTAGCTTTGTTGTAGCTGTGTGTCTTTCAGGGAGGGAGAGTTGTCTAGCTTTGTTGTATCTGTGTGTCTTTCATGGAGGGAGAGTTGTCTAGCTTTGTTGTATCTGTGTGTCTTTCATGGAGGGAGAGTTGTCTAGCTTTGTTGTATCTGTGTGTCTTTCATGGAGGGAGAGTTGTCTAGCTTTGTTGTAGCTGTGTGTCTTTCAGGGAGGGAGAGTTGTCTAGCTTTGTTGTATCTGTGTGTCTTTCATGGAGGGAGAGTTGTCTAGCTTTGTTGTAGCTGTGTCTTTCATGGAGGGAGAGTTGTCTAGCTTTGTTGTATCTGTGTGTCTTTCATGGAGGGAGAGTTGTCTAGCTTTGTTGTAGCTGTGTGTCTTTCAGGGAGGGAGAGTTGTCTAGCTTTGTTGTAGCTGTGTCTTTCATGGAGGGAGAGTTGTCTAGCTTTGTTGTAGCTGTGTGTCTTTCAGGGAGGGAGAGTTGTCTAGCTTTGTTGTATCTGTGTCTTTCATGGAGGGAGAGTTGTCTAGCTTTGTTGTAGCTGTGTCTTTCAGGGAGGGAGAGTTGTCTAGCTTTGTTGTAGCTGTGTGTCTTTTAGGGAGGGAGAGTTGTTTAGCTTTGTTGTAGCTGTGTGTCTTTTAGGGAGGGAGAGTTGTCTAGCTTTGTTGTAGCTGTGTCTTTCATGGAGGGAGAGTTGTTTAGCTTTGTTGTAGCTGTGTGTCTTTCATGGAGGGAGAGTTGTCTAGCTTTGTTGTAGCTGTGTGTCTTTCATGGAGGGAGAGTTGTCTAGCTTTGTTGTAGCTGTGTCTTTCAGGGAGGGAGAGTTGTCTAGCTTTGTTGTAGCTGTGTCTTTCAGGGAGGGAGAGTTGTCTAGCTTTGTTGTAGCTGTGTCTTTCATGGAGGGAGAGTTGTCTAGCTTTGTTGTAGCTGTGTGTCTTTCAGGGAGGGAGAGTTGTCTAGCTTTGTTGTAGCTGTGTCTTTCATGGAGGGAGAGTTGTCTAGCTTTGTTGTAGCTGTGTCTTTCATGGAGGGAGAGTTGTCTAGCTTTGTTGTAGCTGTGTGTCTTTCAGGGAGGGAGAGTTGTCTAGCTTTGTTGTAGCTGTGTCTTTCAGGGAGGGAGAGTTGTCTAGCTTTGTTGTAGCTGTGTCTTTCAGGGAGGGAGAGTTGTCTAGCTTTGTTGTAGCTGTGTGTCTTTCAGGGAGGGAGAGTTGTCTAGCTTTGTTGGTCAGTTTGCTGGTTTCAGGTGAAGCTGGTCTGCTCGGCGGAGGCTCCCCCCAGGCAGCTGTTTGCCGTGGACACCGGTGGTGTGGATGTGTTTGGGGACTCTAACAGAGCCCTGATGGATGACCTGGGCATACATGCTGTAAGTGTTGTAGTGTTTTGTGGTGTGTTGGGCATACATGCTGTAAGTGTTGTAGTGTGTTGTGGTGTGTTGGGCATACATGCTGTAAGTGTTGTAGTGTGTTGTGATGTGTTGGGCATACATGCTGTAAGTGTTGTAGTGTTTTGTGGTGTGTTGGGCATACATGCTGTAAGTGTTGTAGTGTGTTGTGATGTGTTGGGCATACATGCTGTAAGTGTTGTAGTGTTTTGTGGTGTGTTGGGCATACATGCTGTAAGTGTTGTAGTGTGTTGTGGTGTGTTGGGCATACATGCTGTAAGTGTTGTAGTGTGTTGTGGTGTGTTGGGCATACATGCTGTAAGTGTTGTGATGTGTTGGGCATACATGCTGTAAGTGTTGTAGTGTGTTGTGATGTTTTGGGCATACATGCTGTAAGTGTTGTAGTGTTTTGTGATGTGTTGGGCATACATGCTGTAAGTGTTGTGATGTGTTGGGCATGCATGCTGTAAGTGTTGTAGTGTGTTGTGATGTGTTGGGCATACATGCTGTAAGTGTTGTAGTGTTTTGTGATGTGTTGGGCATACATGCTGTAAGTGTTGTGATGTGTTGGGCATGCATGCTGTAAGTGTTGTAGTGTGTTGTGGTGTGTTGGGCATACATGCTGTTAGTGTTGTGATGTGTTGGGCATGCATGCTGTAAGTGTTGTAGTGTGTTGTGGTGTGTTGGGCATACATGCTGTAAGTGTTGTAGTGTGTTGTGATGTGTTGGGCATACTTGCTGTAAGTGTTGTGATGTGTTGGGCATACATGCTGTAAGTGTTGTAGTGTTTTGTGATGTGTTGGGCATACATGCTGTAAGTGTTGTGATGTGTTGGGCATACATGCTGTAAGTGTTGTAGTTAGAGCTGTTAGTTGTCGCAGAAAATAAGAAAATCGGTCGCAGTGTTTTGAAAATATGATTTTTTTCCCACAGCCTGTTTCTGTATATTGAAAGTTGCCAAGCAGTGAAATTTGAAGCTGTTGAAATTGAGGACTGCAACCATGATGAAGCCTTTGTTTGACTGATGCCACTTCCTGTCTTTGTCTGCATTCAAAGATGGCAGATAACCCCTAAAAAGCCAATTTGACTGGATGTAGCGACTGTTTTCTGACCCAAACAAGAAAGTAACATTTTTCAGACTATTCTTCTTCTTCTTCTTCTTCTTCTTCTTCTTCTTCTTGTTCTGCGTTCCCAGGCCATATGGCCATGATGCTATAAGGTGCACCTTATAAGACCCCCCCCCCCCCCCCCCAAATTGTTACCATCATAGTTAATTCTGCATTGTAAGTTGGGTTTTTTCTTTTTTGAAATTTGACAGTTAGGGTTGGCATCTCAGATTGTGTTGTGTTGTAATGTGGATGTGTTGTGTTGTACTGTATTGTATTGTATGGTAATTTGTATTACATTGTATTATACTGTATTGTTTCATATTGTATTATTACATTGTATTTTAATGTGCTTGTCATATTCCGTTTTGTATTGTATTTAATTGTATTTGTGTTGTTGTTGGCTTACCCTGGCTAAAAGACTCCAGGGATCACCCCAACAGCACAAGCTCTTGAACACTATGGTACAAGTGCATCAGGTAGGGATGAGAACATTACCTGTGTGACCGCTTGTTATTACCCCGTGGGCAGCCACACTCCGACTTCGGAGGATTTGGGAGACTGATGATGTTATGCTAGGAGCTAGACAATCCCCGCATAACTATGCAGAGCATAGCAACATTTTGATGTAGCCTTGGTGTTCTAGCCTATGTCAATTGGTCTGACACAGCCTTAAGCCAAGGCGACTTTGTATTTTGATGTACTTATCGTATTCCGTTTTGTTTCGTACTATCTGTTTAATTGTATTTTGATGTACTTATCGTATTCCGTTTTGTTTTGTACTCTGTTTAATTGTATTTTGATGTACTTATCGTATTCCGTTTTGTTTCGTACTATCTGTTTAATTGTATTTTGATGTACTTATCGTATTCCGTTTTGTTTCGTACTATCTGTTTAATTGTATTTTGATGTACTTATCGTATTCCGTTTTGTTTCGTACTATCTGTTTAATTGTATTTTGATGTACTTATCGTATTCCGTTTTGTTTTGTACTATCTGTTTAATTGTATTTTGATGTACTTATCGTATTCCGTTTTGTTTCGTACTATCTGTTTAATTGTATTTTGATGTACTTATCGTATTCCGTTTTGTTTCGTACTATCTGTTTAATTGTATTTTGATGTACTTATCGTATTCCGTTTTGTTTTGTACTATCTGTTTAATTGTATTTTGATGTACTTATCGTATTCCGTTTTGTTTCGTACTATCTGTTTAATTGTATTTTGATGTACTTATCGTATTCCGTTTTGTTTCGTACTATCTGTTTAATTGTATTTTGATGTACTTATCGTATTCCGTTTTGTTTCGTACTATCTGTTTAATTGTATTTTGATGTACTTATCGTATTCCGTTTTGTTTCGTACTATCTGTTTAATTGTATTTTGATGTACTTATCGTATTCCGTTTTGTTTTGTACTATCTGTTTAATTGTATTTTGATGTACTTATCGTATTCCGTTTTGTTTCGTACTATCTGTTTAATTGTATTTTGCTCCTTGTATTTATTGTGTTATGCTCATGTTTCTCCCTCCCCCAGGCCTCGCAGAATCAGCACGCCAGCATTTTCACGGGGGAGGAAGAGTTGTTTGCTTTTGACCGCACGGTGTCGCGACTCACGGAGATGCAGACCCAGGAGTACTGGGACACCCCTAGAGGGCAGCACCAGGACGACGAAGAGTCTTGATGAACGCACTTTATAGGAGTGATATATATTAGAGTGACATTTAGGAATTGTGTATACATTGTATACGCGTTGTGTAACATTGAAGATTCGAAGGGCTATGCTGTTCTTGAATAAGTGTTGATTTGTTTGTGCACAGTTCTCTCCACCACTGTTGTTGTGTGCTGCGTGGGTGATGGTCACATAGGCAAATTCGGACACATCCTTTATTGAGGATGATGTCTCTGTTGCTTCCCTTTGGCTGTTATCCATGCTTTGCTAGGCGGTGTTGTCGTAAATAACTTTGCTGGAGGATTAATAGAGTTCCTCCCCTTAATTCATTTCACTACTGTGTATAGAGGGTTATCTACAGATAGGAGTTGTATGTACATGAATATAGTTAGGAGTTATTGGTAGGAGTTATTATATAAGAGTTATAGATACAGGGTTATAGATAGTAGTTTACTTATAGGAGTTATGTACATTTTATCATTATTATAGTAATGATGATTATTGTGCTAAGATGTCATAAAGAATCAGCTTTTCTTTAACTCTTCTAGCACCAATATAATCGCCCAAGACATCACTCTACACTCCCACCAAATGCAAAGACATTCACTGCCAAGCACCATGCCATGTGTTTGTCTGTTTTAAAAGCTGTTGTCACTGTTTCTGCCGTTAATGCAATGCAGGCACGCTCCCCAACAAACAGGTACTCCCCTCCTCAATGCTCTGGCCGGTTGAGATGCAACGGACAACCAAGAAGGTCACAAAATACATGGCGCTAGAAGAGTTAAAGTGGGAGGCATCAACTTTCATGGTGATATTTACGTCAAACTTATCCGGTGGTTGTACCTAAATAAATGCTGTTATGTACAATTGTGAAGGACATTGGTTGGTTTTTTTCCTTCTTGACCTTGCTGTGTTTTGATTTCTCAAACTGTTGGCATTTCTGTGAATAAGTGGTGCAGATGTGACAATAACATTCACATGGAAATCATCCGGTGGTGTGTGTGTGTGCATGCGTGTGTGTGTGTGTGTGCATGCATGTGAGTGTGTGTGTGTGCGTGTGTGTGTGTGTTTTAGCCTATACTTTTTTAACCTGAATATTTACAGGATTTGATGTTCCCTCTGCCCTAACCTATGTTTTTTTCACTTCTTAAACCACCCTCGGTTTTTTTTTGCAAAGCAAGAAGAGCAGAATGTCACCAATCACAGAGAACTTGTCTTCATGTTTACCTAGGATAGTTTGTTGTTTCGACTACATTAATCACTCCCATTTGTTTGACAAAAACAAAAGAGCAGTTTTATCATTCAGTGAGAGCTTATCCTCGGGCTTAGGCCAGTTTGATTTCCCTTTCTTTTTGCAGACTCAGGCCATATGGCCATAATGGGTGAAGTACATATGTGTCCGCTTTTCAGTTTTCTGTGGTCTCCCCTCTGCATTTCAGCTGACACATTTAGATTTTGAAGGAGCTGAAAGCAGAACATTATTTGGAAGATGTTTATGGGGGAAAAAAGCAGGAGAATGGGCTAAAAAGTCAGAAAAATGGTATATGATATATATAGATAGTAATAAGAGGAAAAGGCAGTCAAAGAGACTGATAGATTAGAGGATGTTGCTAGCACAGAACCTCCAGAAGGTGGGGGAACTATTTGTACTGAAAGACACCACCCACCCCCTTCCCCAGGTACCCCCACAGGAAAGCATTTTCCTTTATCAATCTTCTTTTGTTTTGATTTCATACAATTGTCAGCATTTGTTTTGGTATTCAAGAGGCACAATCTTGCTAGAACGTGGTCACATGCTATGGATCTTTCGATGGTTAAGCCTGGAAAATGATGTGGAATGTCACAGAATTTTTGTTCCTGTTCTGCACTCTTGTTTTGCTTGGTAACGCAGCACAAGCGTATTTGTATGATAGGGGGAGGGGGATTGTTTTGACCACAAAGGGTTCAGGTTCAGGTTTAGCCTACACAGGGCTGGTTTTTTTTAGATGTTAAAAGTATTTCTTTCATGGTGGTTCTACCATTTCTATCAGAGCAGGAGTACCTTGAAATCATCCTGTGGTTTTACCTCAATATTTATGCTGTATGAAAATAAATAAAACAAAATGTAAATATGACAGTAAGTAAGTAAAACAAATAAACAAATGAACTGACATTGGCGAGAGTTATGCCCTTGTTTGGTCAGTTCTCAAGCATCTTCCCCCACCCACCAAGGGCATTCACTCTTGCAAAAGGTGTTCTTTGCAGTGGCCAATAAGACACATGTGTACTAAGAGTAATTCGGGAGGTGTTTTTTTGCAACTGAAACAAATGCCTGTGCATTTTTCTGTGTGTATGTCCGCACGTGCACGCGCAGTTTGTGTTGAACAAAAATTTGTTCCTATCACAACAGCTTAAACTTCTGAACCTGACCTAATAACACTCTTCATGGAAACCTGTGTCTGTTAGGGGATTTTAATTTTCATGTTGACTCTCCCACTGATCGTAGCTCTATTAAGTTTCTAGAAGTGTTAGATATGTACAATCTTCATCAATCTGTGTCCGGACCCACTCACAAACATGGCCACACTCTGGACTTGGTGATAGAAAGGCCCAGTGATGGAGTTCACCGATCCTCAGAGGTCAATCATGACCTCGAGTCTGACCATGTTTGTGTTGTGAGTTTGTTTGACATAGAGCTCCCTGTCCACAAACACGTGTACCGCAGCGTCAGAAATATCCGCGCAATCGACAGAACTGTTTTCGGAAATGATATCAAAGTAGAATTATCTAAGTACACATCTAGTTCTTGTACTGCCGCTGAGTACGATAGTGCCCTTCGGTCAGTATTGGACAAACATGCTCCTGTTTCTTCACGCAAAGTTTCTTCTAGCAGAGAATCAAGTCCTTGGTTTAGTGTGATGCCTAACGAAATAAAAGAAGCAAAGAAAAAACGAAGACAGGCCCAAGCACAATCAGATTCTTCAGGGCTCACTGTACATAAACAAATATATAATAAAGCTAAAAATTGTGTGACTTTCTTGACAGATCAGGCAAAAACGATGTACTACAGTACCAAAATTGCAGCGGCAAGATCTAGTAAAGAACTGTATTCTATTACAAACAAACTGTGTGCAAGGGTTAAACCTACCAAACTTCCGACTGTTTACCCCCCACCATCATTGCCATGTGTGTTTTCTGATTTCTTTCATTCCAAAATTGAGAACATTAGGAAAGAGCTTGACTTGCAGCCCACTGTTTCACACCCCCTAGGCAAAGATTTTGTAGGCTCCCCTCTTGTTGCTTTTTCGCCTGTGTCTGAGAAAGATGTCTTTGATGTTTTGAAAAGATCTGCCCCCAAGACGTGTGACCTTGACCCTTTACCAACCCCTCTGTTGTATGAATGTCTTGATGTTGTTGTGCCTGTCATGACTCAGATCATAAACGACTCTTTACTGAGTGGTGTTTTCCCTGACCTGTACAAAACTGCTCTTGTTAAACCCTTGATAAAGAAGCCTACCATGGATCATAATGACTTGAAAAGTTATCGGCCTGTGTCCAACTTAGCGTTTGTCTCCAAAATAATCGAGAAAATTGTCCTTGCACAATTGTCTAACCATCTGTCAGCAAACAATTTGTTCAACCCCCTCCAGTCTGCCTATCGACCTGCTCACAGCACTGAAACGGCTCTGACTAAAGTTCTTAACGATCTCCTCTTAGCTCTTGACAATGGAAAAGTGTCAGTCTTGACTCTCCTAGATCTGTCGGCAGCATTTGATACAATAGATCACACCATTCTTCTATCCCGGCTGGAACGTGTTTTTGGAATCCATTCTACAGTTCTACAGTGGTTCTCCTCATATCTAACAAATCGCTTTCAGACTGTCTTGATCAACAACTGCAGTTCAGATCCGAAGTTAATTTCTTGTGGTGTACCTCAGGGATCTGTATTGGGGCCAGTTCTCTTTGTCCTGTACACTGCTCCTCTCTCTGATGTTTTTGCTAGTCACTCTGTTATTGACCATTCCTTTGCTGATGATACCCAGCTTCAAAAATCGGCGGAACCTACCCAACTTGACAGCGCTATTCAGTCTATGGAATCCTGCCTTCATGATGTCAAATCCTGGATGACATGCAACAAATTAAAACTTAATGATGACAAAACAGAAGCTCTGATTGTTTCCTCTCAGCGTATGTCTGCAACGATATCTCTTCCAGAAACTCTTACAGTTGGCAATGCTTGTGTTCAGTTTTCTAAGTCAGCAAAGAATCTCGGAGTTACCCTCGATTCAAATCTTACAATGCATAAACAGGTTATTAATCTCATACGTTCCATCAATTATGAGCTCAGACGAATCAGTGCTGTTCGACACTTTCTGTCTGTTGCAGCCACGAAAACTCTTATTTCTGCCTTTATTCTTTCCCGCATTGACTATTGCAACTCTCTTCTCTGTGGCTGTCCTAAGTATCTCCTGCAACGTGTTCAAAAACTGCAAAACAGTGCAGCACGCCTCACTCTCAAGATTCCACGTTCTGATCATATAACACCTCATCTTCGTAACTTGCACTGGCTTCCAGTAGAGGCTAGAATCAAGTATAAAATAGCTTGCCTTTGTTTCGGTGCTGTTCACTCCTCTGGTCCCGTCTATCTCTCCGAACTAGTAACTGTCTACTTACCTGCTCGCTCCCTACGTTCTTCCTCTGACTGCTGCACACTCAAGGTTCCTCGGGTCCACACGAAATCGTTTGGTGAACGATCTTTCTACTATTTAGCACCTCACTTATGGAATTCCCTCCCACAACATGTCCGCTCATCTGACTCTATCTCCGCCTTTCGCTCTGCCCTTAAAACTCACTTGTTTCGGACATATTATGATTGATTAACAAATGTATTTACAATTATTTTATTATTCGTATTTTGTATGTAGAATGTCTACGTCTTGTAAACTTTAAATGCTTGTAAATGAGGTAGAAGGGTATTTTTGTTTTTGCAAAATTTGTCTATTATAATTAGTCATGTAATTGGTATGTCGATGGCAGTATGATTTTATTTCAAGTTGCAGTATTGTATTCAAACTTCATTGGGAATGTGAATGTGGTCTCTATGTTTCTTCTTAGAATGTTCATGTTGTAACTATTTTACTTGTATAATTAATTGTGTGCGAGCGTGCATGTGCGCATGCATGTGTGTGTATGTGTGTGTGTGTGTGTGTGTGTGTGTGTGTGTGTGTGTGTGTGTGTGTGTGTGTGTGTGTGTGTGAGAGTAAGGAAGTAAGAGAACATTGTGTGTAAGCATCGTGCTTATTTTACTTTCTAATGATTAATTATTTGTTTGCCTTTAATGTTCTTGTTATCAATGTAAAGCGCACTGAGCTCATGTGAGAAAGAGCGCTATATAAATTCCCATTATTATTAATAAAAATGGACAATTCAATGTCGCAATAACGATCCCTCTCGTGTCACCTCACTGCACCCCAAAGATCCAAAATATGCATTCAATGAAAATTATTATTAGTTGATTAAGACTCTTAGATAATCATAAAAACAACCATTAGGCTATGTTCACATTTACTTCTCCGCAAATAAAGAAAAAGAAGGTATTGCGGATGAGTTCCGTACGGAATTTGTTGTCAATGTGCACATAGCATTACACTTTGTTTCATCTCTGCGTTTTTGCTGAAAGCCAGTATACATTGTATGATTGTTTTTCTAGGGTTAGGGTTGTTGGAGGATTACCTGAATATGAGTGAGTACACCTTATGTAGTCAAGATGAAGCTGAAGAAAAAGGAATGATTTCACCTTTAAAGCGGGTTTTTAATAAACGTGTTTGTTTTTTTGGCTTTGGGGATGTCACAACAAGAACAGTGTGTGTGCGCGTGCGTGTGTGTGTTTGTTTGTGCGTGCGTGTGTGCGCGCACATGTGTGTGTGTGTTTGCTCACATGTGTGTGTTTGTGAGTGATCTATTTTCTTTTCTTTTCTTACTCCCCCCCCTCCTTCCCCTCTCTTTGTGCCTTTCCCCCATTCTCTCCCTTATCTTTCTTAATCTTGTCTTTGCTTTGTTTTTCTTTGTGTGCCTCTCGTCTCAATCTCTCTCCTTCTTTCTAGCTTTCTCTATTATTTTGTCTGTCTCTCTCACTCTGTGTGTGTGTGTGTGTGTGTGTGTGTGTGTGTGTGTGTGTGTGTGTGTGTGTGTGTGTGTGTGTGTGTGTGTGTGTGTGTGTGTGTGTATGTGTGTGTGTAGTGTGTGTGTGTGTGTGTGTGTGTGTGTGTGTGTGTATGTGTGTGTGTGTGTGTGTGTGATATGGTTGGAAGAAAACACCACTCATATTACCCTTCTCCCTATTGTCTCTAGCAGAATGATCATCACCAGGCAAAGAAATTGTGAGAACAATTTATTCAAGTTCAGCCTCAAAGGCAGTCAGTGTCATTGTTAAACAGCAGCTATATAGCCCCTTTGCCGTGTTTAAAATGGCCACAGTGGAAGGGTATTCAGGAGTGACCTGACTTAGCCGGTCCCCACAAAGTGTAAACGATTTCAGGACCTAAACCTTTGATTGAGGAGGGCTTCTTCTCTGGAGACCTTCAGTGTTTCAGCTCTCCCTAGAGCTTCCCTCCACTACAGTAACGAGTGGAGGCTGTAGTAGTCAGAGCGTAGGAAGTATGCTACAAAAAACTGGGGATTTTCGCTGAATGTTGTGATCAAAATAAGGTAAGGGCCCCAAATGTCCGGGACGCAGTATAATTCTGTCGAAAGCTTCAGAATAAATAACGCGACACACATTGCAAAGACTTCACTGAATAGAGAATACGATTTTCTATCTTCCTGCTAATTTTGGTCTCATAATCTCCAAAAAAGGAAAAGTTATTCGACTTTAAAACAACTAAACTGTACGACATTAGGCCCCTTTGGGTCCAAAGTCCGGACAGTGACACCTGCTCCTGGAAAGATTAAAAGGAAAGCAAATCGACTGGTTGATATCAACAAGAATCGCTAAGAAATGAAGAAGACATTAAATCACTGCACTGTCAAATTAAAGCAAATCGACTGGTTGATATCAACAAGAATCGCTAAGAAATGAAGAAGACATTAAATCATTGCACTGTCAAATTAAAGCAAATCGACTAGTTGATATCAACAAGAATCGCTAAGAAATGAAGAAGACATTAAATCACTGCACTGTCAAATTAAAGCAAATCGACTGGTTGATATCAACAAGAATCGCTAAGAAATGAAGAAGACATTAAATCACTGCACTGTCAAATTAAAGCAAATCGACTGGTTGATATCAACAAGAATCGCTAAGAAATGAAGAAGACATTAAATCACTGCACTGTCAAATTAAAGCAAATCGACTATAGTTGATATCAACAAGAATCGCTAAGAAATGAAGAAGACTTGAATTAAATCACCGCACTAGTGTCATATTTTTGTTTAGAAAGGCATTCTTATTCTTTGCAAACAAAAGACTCAAAATAGAACCAACATTACGTACATTTCATTTGCGTAATTTAGTGTTAGAAGCTTGCATTTTTGTTGTTACTAGAAGCCTTTCTAAGCCATGATTTTTGACTCATGAACATGAATATTATATCTGCATCATTTAGCCACCCTACTTCGCCATTAAAATCCTCGGTAGTAGTAGTAGTCACAGCAGTTGTTGCTGATTGCTATATGTATTTTTTACCGGCCAAACGAAGTCTGACCGGCATTGTTTTGACTGCTCATGTTATTGAATTTTTGTTTCATGTTTTATTCTATTTCAATTGTGTGTAAAGCGCCTTGTAGCCTACACAGGATGGGCGCTATATAAATTGTCCTCATTATTATTATTATTAAAAAAAACCCACAAGAAACTTTCTGAGAGGGGGGAAGATGAGGGTGGTGTTGGACGGCGAGGCATCGGAAGAAGCAGCAGTAGAGTCTGGCGTACCCCAAGGCACTGTATTGGGTCCATTGCTCTTTCTTTGCCACATCAACGACCTGCCAGACTCTGTGAGCTCAACAGTGCGGCTCTTTGCTGATGACTGCTTACTATACGGGGAAATTCGTAGCTTCCAATTAGCCAAGACCACCTGACTCTACAGGTAGACCTCAAGAAACTGGAAGAGTGGGCTGAGAAATGGGGCATGCGTTTCAACGCTCAAAAGTGCTACGTATACGTCCTCTCCACCAAAGTCACTTCACCCTATTTCTGTAGTCTAGGAAGAGTCTTCTTGAAATGAGTCCAAGAGACCCCTACCTTGGAGTGCAGATCTCGTGCGATTTGAAATGGTCATCACACATCTCCAACATATGTCGTAAAGCTGGATCGACTCTAGGATGTCTTCGCCGGAATCTCCGAAATTGTCCTAAGCAATGCAGGTGCCTGGCGTACACAGCTGGTTGAATCCAAACTGGACTATGGGGCAACAGTGTGGGACCCGCACCTGAAGCAAGACATAGAGACACTTGAGAGAGTTCAGCGCCAGGCAGCCCGATTCATTGCAAGGGATTACAAGACCAGAAATCCAGGCTGAGTAAGCAACATGCTAGCAGAGCTGAACCTCCCTCCTCTGGAAGAACGTCACAGGTAGCAACGTCTCAGCCCTTTCTACAGGATAGCTGAGGGCCACATTCCTGCACTCCCAGCGGAAAAGTTTCTCGCTCCAGCAAATACAAAGCATCGCAGGATCAAACCCACCAAATATGAAAGCTTCCACAAACATCCTCGAACAACAGGTCATTAACCACTCGCGTGGATTTCGTGTCCAAGAATGTCGAACAGAGCAATATCGTAGCTCTTGCTTCGTGCGGACTGTGCGGAGTGGAACAAGTTGAGCGAGGCCACCGTCAACGCAGGCTCTATCAACGCATTGTCCGGACAAAGAAGCCGTACGACATTTGGGTCCCTTCCCTTACAAGTTACTATTTTTTCTCTCTTTCCCCATGGTAGCACGGTGATGCACTAGTAATGTGACTTACATATCACTGTGTTGTCATGGGGAAAAAGCGACAAGCAGCAACGTGCATTGTGGCCATTACAGACAAACTTTCTTCACAGGTGGGTAGAGGGGTCAAATCTATGAACTTCCTGACGTAGAGACATATCCGATTTGATGACTGTGAAGTGGGGAAGCCTGTCACACTGACAGGCTGACCTCGGACCTTGAGAAGGTGCAGCGCAGAGCAGCCAGATATGTCCTTAACAGGCACAGAAACACATCCAGTGTCAGTAGCATGCTCCAGCAGCTACAATGGTCCTCCTTGGCTGAGCGCCGCAGAGTATCCAGGCTCACCATGTTTTATGAAATCTTGAATGGACTGACCTGTGTAAGGTACAACGCCCTCAAACCCCTACCTCCCAGCAGTAGAAGACGGAACCACAACATGCAACTTCAACGTATAATTATCTGCAAGAACCGACTACCACAAGAACTCTTTCTTCCCCCAAACCATCCGCGACTGGAACTCTTTACCACCAGAAACCGTCCAGTCCCCCACGCTCAGCTCTTTCACCTCGTAGTTGCTGAAGCTCCCCGCATAAAGACCACATTCATTTTGTTTCCCCTGTGGGGTTGGGTGTTCTCGGACTAGCCAGGGGTGCCCAGCCTCGCATGCTCTCTTATCTATCTAGCTTTTGTTTTTGTTTTTCCCGCGCAGCATACATTCTTTGTACGGCAGGTGGACATTACCGTAAGAAGAAGAAGGAAGTATTGTGTTATCTGTGTTGTTTGGAAAAGACATATCCGTTGAAATATTACAGGTTTTGTTTTTGTCTCGTCAATAAAATAAAGTCACGTTTGCACTAGTCTTGTGTGTTTGTTGTGTGGTGTATAAGATATTCATTAAACAAAATAATGTAACGACAGTAAGCAGAGGAAGGTGAATCGAATAGTACTCGACACATAACGCGAGTTACGTGAACAGCAAACAATAAAGTGTCAGTCAGTTGACGGCCAGTGAGGGCAGATGGTGCAGGGAGTGACACGTGACATGAAGAAGAGTCAGTTGACGGCCAGTGAGGGCAGATGGTGCAGGGAGTGACACGTGACATGAGGAAGCGTCAGTTGACGGCCAGTGAGGGCAGATGGTGCAGGGAGTGACACGTGACATGAAGCGTCAGTTGACGGCCAGTGAGGGCAGATGGTGCAGGGAGTCCTTGCTGACGTGCGACACGAGGAATCGGTGGAAGCGCTGCTCCTGCATCCGGCGCCGCCTCTCCAGGGAAAGGTTGAGGGTGTAGAGGAAGGGGTTGAGGGCGGAGTTGAGGGGCAGCACCAGGATGGCCATCAAGACGTTCACCTCCCCGGGAATGGCCACGTCCCCCGCCGCAGCCAACAGCCCGCACAGCCCGATGGGAAACCAGCACAGGAAGTCAGACATGGCCACGGACAGCAGGCGTCTGGCGATCACCGCTTCCTTGGAGCGGATGACATCACCGCTCTGGGGGTCATCGGCGCGGCGGGACATGGCGTTGGATCGCACGGACCAGAAGATAAGGGCCTGGCCTAGGGCGATGAGCAGGAAGAGCGCTAGGTTGAGCACGATCATCACGCCGAAGGAGTAGCCGTTCCCGCCGAACTGAGCCCGCGTCACGGGTAGCGGGATGCAGATGCCGGTCTGCTGGTAGAACTCCCAGTGGTCCGTGGCGGGCAGCAGGGGCACCGTGGCCAGAGCCACGCCCAGCAGCCACACCAGGGCGCAGGTCACGTGAGCCGACGTGGCGCCGAAGCGGAGCTGACTGAAGGGGAAGCGCAGGACCAGGAAGCGGTCGACGGTGATGAGGCAGATGAGGAAGGCGGACACCTCGGAGGACAGGAAGGACAGGAAGCCCGCGGTGCTGCAGAGTGGGCTCTTCCTCCAGGATGCCTCGCTCCACACGTAGCGGCCCGAATACACCTTGTCCGCCAAACCAACGATGGCCAGGTAGATCCCCATCAGCAGGTCGGACACACACAGGTGCAGCACAAACACGGCAAACCCGACCTTCATGTTCTCCGAGGGGGAGCACAGGCGAAGCAGCAGACTGCTGACGTTGCCTGCGATGGCCAGGATGGCGAAGACGGCCAGAGCGGAGCGGTACAGGCCTGACTTCAGCAGGTCGTCGCACGAGGAGATCTCGTCAGATGCCGTGCTGCACTCCCCGCGAAAACTGTTGGGTAAAACGGCGGAGCAGCACAGCTTGAAGTTGGTGGCCAACACGTGGCTCAGAGAAGACATGGCTTTCATGAACTCCGGGCTGAAGTCAGAAACGGGGCATGCGCGCAGGTCCAGAACACGGAGCCGTTGGAACTGAGGCCTCCCCTGGAGAGAGCTGAGCCCAGAGCCGGAGACGTCCAGCACCTGCAGCTCGGGCATCACCACGGCCAGCAGAGTCAGGTTCAGGGAAGACAGGGGCACCATGGAGAGGTTCAGCACCAGCATGGACTTCAGCGGACCAGTCCTCTGCACGTTCAGTTCCCTGTAAGACACAGGGTTTCCCGCCAGACTCAACCTCCGCAGTTGACGCATCTCCGCGAACTGGCTGAAGTTGACACTGTGCAGCAGATTGTGACTGAGGTCCAAGCTCTGAATGTTGGGCAGCCTGAAGGCGGACATGTTTCCCCAGCCACAGTGCTGGACCCCCAGGTGGACCAGCATCAAGCTGTGGGCCACGTCACTCTGATGCAGATGACTACCTCTCGCTTCAAGGTACCGCAGGCGAGGGAAGGAGCTGACCTGGAAGACGTCAATGCAGGTCAACGCTAGGCCCTGGCACGTGCAGGGCTGGGGACACGTGACGTCACACAGCAGCTCATCATCGTGCTGAGGACACTGGGGCTGACCGTCACAGAGCTGGTCCACATGAACGCACACCGTCCTCTCCTGACTGCGGCAGCGGTAGAACCCAGGACAGCTGTACTCGGAACACATCTCTTCGTCCTCGTGACCCGGACAGTCGTTGACACCGTTGCATCTGACAAACACCGGCAAACAGTAACCGTCATCGGGACACTGGAAATGAGTGTCAGGACACTGCACACTGTCCTGCGGCCTGGCGGTGACCTTGAACGTTCCGGGTCGGTGGAAGGTGACGAGGGCCGGGAACAGGGCCAGGCGGAACGCGGTCCAGTGGACAAAGCGTGGGCCGGGGCAGCGCGCCTCGTCCATGTTGGTGCGGCAGTCTGTGTAGCCGTCACAGCGCTTGGTGAAGTCCACGCACTGGAGAAGAAAAACCATTGAGATATGTGAACACTGTATGGCAGAAAAGCAGCGTTTAAAACGTCTTTGTTATCATCACAGCGTTTCGTGTAGTCCACACACTGTAGAATACAACACTGACACAATAACAACTGAAATGTATTTTAACCAGCCACCGTGGCACAGTGGTAGCGTCACGGACTGCTGGCTTCCCAGCTGCTGGCTGGTGATAAACGTGTGAAAAGTAGCGATTTGCAAGATTTTCTCTCTCTCTCTCTCTCTCTCTCTCTCTCTCTCTCTCTCTCTCTCTCTCTCTCTCTCTCTCTCTCTCTCTCTCTCTCTCTCTCTCTCTCAATCTTGAATAACTTGAATAAGAGGAAGATTGAATAAGAGGTTTGTGCTGTGTTTTGTGGTGTGTGTGTGTGTGTGTGTGTGTGTGTGTGTGTGGGTGTGTGTGTGTGTGTGTGTGTGTGTGTGTGTGTGTGTGTGTGTGTGTGTGTTGTGTGTATATGTGAGCATGCATGTATATGCATACATGTGTGCTTGTGTGTGTGTGTGTGTGTCAGTGTGTGTGTGTGTGTGTCAGTGTGTGTGTGTGTGTGTGTGTGTCAGTGTGTGTGTGTGTGTGTCAGTGTGTGTGTGTGTGTGTGTGTGTGTGTGTGTGTGTGTGTGTGTGTGTGTGTGTGTGTGTGTGTGTGTTGAGTGTGTCTTTCTCTCTATCTCTCTGTGTCTCTCTCTCTCTCTGTCTCTCTCTCTCTCTCTCTCTCTCTCTCTCTCTCTCTCTCTCTCTCTCTCTCTCTCTCTCTCTCTCTCTCTCTCTCTCTCTCTCTCTCTCTCTCTCTCTCTCTCTGTCTCTTTGTGTCAGGATCGAATCCCATCAGAGGCGAGCTTTTTTTCTGTCCTAGACCGACTTCTCCCCATAAAGAGTGTGTTATGAGCTCAATGGGAAGACTGAAGCCACGCAGTGAAACTTCATCCACTTGACGGATGAGATTCTGAGAATGTTGTTCTAATTTCCTGACCAACACTGCAGGTGTCTGTAGTTCTCATTATGAAAGGAAGCGTAGAGTACAGCCCTGTCATGTAGTCTCATACCAATAAGGAACTCCATAACATCATCATCACCATAGTCATTCGCCTCATTTCCATCAATCATCAAAAGGAAATATTGTTTCACATTGTGTGTGCCTCAAATGTCCTGCTGTGATGGTGACCTCAGTCTCAATGTCCGATCCAGTTTATGCCCTTTAATTGGTGCGTTCGGGTCAAAGTCATGGGGATCAGTATGTTCTGGGGAGCTGTCGATGGATGGTTGTGGTGGCGCCCTCGGAGGAGGACCTCGCTCACGCTGGCTCTGCGACTAAGACATTATTGTCGTCAGTAGGGGGGTTAGTAGGTGGTGTCCTGCATTTACTCACAACATGCTCCACCGAACTCTACCGAGGTGACTCAGCAGCAGTGCAGTGTCTCCTCTGACGGACTAACATAGATTCGCTCCCCTTGGACTGCTGATTTCGGATTCTGCGACTTGACAAACCAGGGTGTGGCTGCGAGGTGGGACTCTGAATGAGTGGTGTGGGGGCAACTTCAATTTCTTACTGCAGATTGAGCACTTAAACCTCTATTGTTTTCAATATTTAATGTTAATTTCCATCCATACAATGAGGCTTAACACCGAATATTATCTGCCCCTGTCCTGCGACCTGACATGCGTCGCCACCTACTTAAGATTATCGCCCTTGCCTGTCAGGAACTAGTAGTATATAGCCACAGAAAATGATCTGCTCCTGACTCATCACCAGGGGGCATCGGCACTTCGGGCCTAAAATGATCGCCCTTCCGTGTCGGCAAGGAGTAGTATGAAGCCTTATTAAAAATATGCATTCGCTAATAGTAGAATACAAAGGCAAGACTGAAAAACACCGTTAAGAACCAAGACACTGAGGGTGTGTGTTAGTGTTAATTTGCTTCTAAGCTCAGGGTTCAAAATGTGGACATTGCGGCATAGATTGTCAGCAGTATTTGTAACTATAACCAGAACAAATGCAATACCATACCAACCTGGCCTTGCCCGCAGTGAAGCATGGATTCCCTGCACATGGGATGCACACAGAAGTCCTCGTCCCCTCCCCCGGGACAGTCCTTCCTGAAGTCACACACCACACTGTACGCCACGAAATCACCACCACCTCCACCACCACCACAGTAAAAATACGGCTGCCTCCTCACCAGCCCCGACATCCCCCTTCCAGCAGACATAGCACAGTCCGCAGCGTACCACAACCACGACCTGTCCACCCTCCCACATCGACTCGCCTCGTCGCAGGCGAACATCTCGTGTGTCACGTGCTGCAGGAGCGGACACGTGACTAGCGAGACGCGGGAAAAGTTGGTGCTGCGTGTGAGAGTGATTTGAGCGAGCGACACGGTTTTGCGCAGGTGGTAGTGATCCGAGGGGGATTCGCAGAGGAAGGATTGGATGTAGTAGCTGCTAGAGCAGCGGAGGACTGTGGCTCTGAACGGAGAGGTTGTGCTGTGTCTGAGTCGCTGCAGCTGTGCACAGGCTTGGTGGCTGAAATGCCGTGCGTCCATATGCAAGTAGTAAGTTACCGAGCCCGTCTCCCACTGCCAAGCGTTAGAGTACCTGGGGGCGTACGAAGGAAGCACGTTAAGGGCCTGCCACACTGCATACTATTCGATTCGCTACGATCCGATTTTGACATTTGAGAGGCATGATTGTGTAAATAAATTTGATGAAATCCTACTAGTTATGTTCATTACCAACCGTGATCGTAGAGAGCGGATTGGTAATGTTTTCACTCGTGTCTGAGGTGGTGTTTGTATGTTTGTATGTATCCTCTCTAGCGTTTGAACGGATGGACTTAGGGTGCTCAAATTTTGCATGCGGGTAGGTAGGAAGATCTAGGCCAAGTTCGATAATGAAGGTTATGGGTTAAAGGTCAAGGTCACTGGAGCCGAATAACGCTGCCGCGCGGTTGGTGATTTAGCGTCTCTCTCTCTCTCTCTCTCTCTCTCTCTCTCTCTCTCTCTCTCTCTCTCTCTCTCTCTCTCTCTCTCTCTCTCTCTCTCTCTCTCTCTCTCTCTCTCTCGCATGGTGGAGTAGGAGATGAACGTT